>WNWU01000005.1:1311784-1465348 GCA_012654045.1 Ptyas mucosa
TCTATTCTATTCTATTCTATTCTATTCTATTCTATTCTATTCTATTCCTATTGCATGGTGATTAGGGATAATCATCACTCTCATAACCAATTTCTAACAGAAATTGATCCCTATAGCAGCATCCATGGGAAATGAGTAAGGGGATTATTTTTTATTTTATTTAGTTATTTATTTTTATCCTGTCATTATTTTTACAAATAATTCAAAGCAGCAAACATATCCAATAGCAGCATTCCTCCTCCTACAGGTAGTCCTCAACTTACCACCACCATTGAGCCCAAAATTTCTGTTGCTAAGCGAGACAGTTGTTAAGTGAATTTTGCCCCATTTTAAGACCTTTCCTGTGAGAGTTGTTAAGTGAATCGCTGTGGTTGTTAATAACACGGTTGTTAAGAGAATCTGGCTTCCCCATTGACTTTGCTAGTCAGAAGGTCGCAAAAGGAGAACACATGACCCCGGGACACTATTAACTGTCATAAATATGAATCACTCGCCAAGCATCCAGATTTTGATCATATGACCATGGGGATGCTACAACAGTCATGTGTGTGAAAAACAGTAATAAGTATTTTTTTTCAGTGCTGTTGTAACTTTGAATGATCACTAAATGAGCTGCTATAAATCAAGGATTACCTGTATTTTCTATGCAATAATAATCTTGTGAGGTGGATTGAACTGAGAGAAAATTACTGGTCCAAAGTTCAATCAGACGATGCAAGTCCTTTTTTTTTTCTCCTACACATGTGACATATTATTTGTGAGTGTGTGCGTGCGTGTGTTAATTATCTAATACTAAATACCCATCCAAGATTGAATGAATCCAAAATATATATATTTCAAAAAGATTCTTTAATTTGCTACAACTAACAATGAATCTGCAATATTGAGATAAAGCTGGAAATAGCTGCTTTTTAATTAACATGAAGGTCGAAGACCAAATATCATCAGATGCAATTTTTCTTTCCATTACAGCAGTCTAGTTCATTCTGAAGAGTAAAAAAGCATGCAAATTCAATTAGGTTTGCAAATCATTAAGATATACTTCCTTTATTTCAGGAACATAAAACTCTCTTCCACCACCCAATACTGAAGGCGTTAGCGTTTGGTTATCAGTTTCAGATCTTTGATCAAAGTTTGCTTTTCCATATCCATGGCTCTTAAGATTTACCAAAAATTAATGACCCAGTGTGCAATACAGCCAGAAATCTTCAATCAGAAATTATTTGAAGCCCCAAAAATTCATTCTTTCATATTTTTTGGAGCAAATGAATGATCATTTACAGTTCTTACTTTCCTTTTTATAACTTGAGTTTTGTTAGATGCTTATACTTAGTACATCTTGCCATTAATTCACAAGTTTCTTTATCAATTATTGCATATCTCTGTCTGTCTATCTTGGAATGCACAGGGAACCCAAATGCTGCAGAAAAACTTCTAAGGTGGAACAGTAGGCAAGCTGACTATATATCATTTGACCCAGGGGTGAGTTCTACTTACCTTTACTACTGGTTTGTAATGGGGCCGCGTGTGCGCTTGCTTCGCTCGCTTGCCTGCTCTTCTGCGCATGCACAGAAGTGTTCTGATGACATCAGGGTCGGTGGGCGGAGCCTCCCACCGGTTTTACTACTGGTTCTATAGAACCGGTGCGAACCGGGGGCAACCCACCACTGATTTGACCATGCTAAAATATTTCCAAGTCTTTGATTTCATCAAAAGAAATTTTCTCTATATTAAATCAAGTGCCTTGCCTGATCAGTTATTAAGCATTGAAACTTCATCCTAACAGCAAGAGATATGAATAAGACAATTTCACTTTACTGTTTTATAAAGCTCAGAGCGTTTTCTTCCTTGCAAGTATCCTCTCCATTTACAAATTTAAATAAAATTGAAAATAAAAGCACCAAAAAGGGCCAACGCATAGCAATGCAATAATCACAACTGAGGGGGAAATGGACATGTAGTAAATATGAAGCTGCATATTTCAGTTTCTAAAGTATAGGAAGCTGGTGTATTTATGTACAGTTGCAAGAAAAAGTATGTGAACTCCTTGGGATTACGTGGAGTTTTGCATGAATTGGTCATAAAATGTGTTCTGAACTTCATCTAAATCACAACAATAGAAAAACACAGTCTGCTTAAAATAATACTACACAAACATTAGATGTTGCCATTGTTTAATTGAACATAACATGTAAACATTCACAGTGCAGGGAGGAAAAAGTATGTGAACCTTTGGACTTAATAACTGGTTGACCCTCCTTTGGCAGCAAAAACCTCAACCAAACGTTTCCTGTAGTTGCAGATCAGACCTGCACAACGATCTGGAGTAATTTTGAACCACTCCTCTTCACAAAACTGTTTCAGTGTAGCAATATTCCTGGGATGTCTGGTGTGAATCGCTCTCTTGAAATGCCACAGCATTTCAGTCAGGTTGAGGTCAGGTCTCTGACTGGGCCACTCCAGAAGGCGTATTCTGTGCTGTTGAAGCCATTTTTTTGTTGAATTACTTGTATGCTTTGGGTCATTTGTCCTGTTGCATCACCCATCCTCTGCGGAGCTTCAGTTGGCAGAGAGATGGTCGTACGTTTTCCTGCAAAATGTCTTGATAAACTCTGGAATTCATTTTCCCATCAATGACAACAATCCGTCCAGGCCCTGAGGCAGCAAAGCAGCCCCAAGCCATGATGCTCCCTCCGCCATGTTTTACAGTGGGGATGAGGTTTTGATGTTGGTGTGCTGTGCCTTTTTTTCTCCACCCATAGTGTTGTGTGTTCTTTCAAAACAACTCAATTTTGGTTTCATCTGTCCACAGTATATTTTGCCAGTAGTGCTGTGGAACATCCAGGTGCTCTTTTGCAAACTTCAAATGTGCTGCAATATTTTTTTTGGACAGCAATGGCTTCCTCCGTGGTGTCCTCCCATGTACTCCATTCTTGTTTAATGTTTTCCTTATTGTAGATGTGTCAACAAAAATGTTAGAATGTGCCAGAGATTTCTGTAGGTCTTTAGCTGACACTCTAGGATTCTTCTTTACCTCATGAAGCATTCTGCGCTGTGCTCTTGCAGTCATTTTTACAGGACGACTACGCCTAGGGAGAGTAGCAACAGTGCTAAACTTTCTCCATTTGTAGACAGTCTGTCTTACCGTGGACACGTGAACATCAAGGCTTTTGGAGATACTTTTGTAACCCTTTCTAGCTTCATGCAAATCAACAATTCTTGATTGTAGGTCTTCTGAGAGTTCTTTTCTGCGAGACATGGTGCTTCTTGACAGTGCTTCTTGAAACCAGTAAACCCAAAACAGGTGTGTGTTTTTAAAGGGCAGGACAGCTGTCAGCAACACATCCAACATCATCACACTGATTGGAGTCAAGGTTGGCTCACTTCTGGCTCCAATTAGCTCTTGGAGAAGTCATTAGGCTAGGGGCCACATACTTTTTCCTCCCTGCACTGTGAATGTTTACATGTTATGTTCAATTAAACCATGGCAACATCTAATGTTTGTGTAGTATTATTTTAAGCAGACTGTGTTTTTCTATTGTTGTGACTTAGGTGAAGTTCAGAGCACATTTTATGACCAATTCATGCAAAACTCCACGTAATCCCAAGGGGTTCACATACTTTTCTTGCAACTGTACCACTGATTCATGGATTATTCTCCTTCACCAATGGCTTCACTTTGACAAAAGTGGCTTCTGCACATTTAGTTTATTGGCTGAGGTGAAACTCTAGAGCTGTATTATGGGGGCTACTTCGTTTGTTGGGTACTTTCTTGAAGGCTAAATTCAAACAGATGATGTAAAAAGATGTTGAGACTCTAGAAAGAGTGCAGAGAAAAGCAACTAAGATGATTAGGGGACTGGAGGCTAAAACATATGAAGAACGGTTGCTGGAATTGGGTATATATCTAGTTAAATGAAAAGAAGGACTAGGGGTGACATGATAGCAGTGTTCTGATATCTCAGGGGTTGCCACAAAGAAGAGGGAGTCAAGCTATTCTCCAAAGCATCTGAGGGTAGGACAAGAAGCAATGGATGGGAAACTAATCAAGAAGAGAAGCAATTGTCAGAGTTTAGGCAGCGTAAATTGTATTATTACATAAACCCAGGAGCAAAGATAGCACACAGCACACAGACCCTTTTAGTATAACAGTGGTTTTATCTACAGTGAACTATACAAACATATACGTGGGTCAATACCTTTACAGACACAGATACCCAGACGAGCAATAATACACACCGAGAGAACAAGAAGTATAATCCAGGATGAGAAGGCTTGAGGAGAAGATTTGAGGAGAGGGTTTGAGGAAGAAGGAATGCCCTCCAATGGCTTCCTTTTATAAAGGCAGGTTCTGGCCCAGCTTCTTAAAGTGGCAGTAACTCTGCTGCCTCATTCTGTTGCATCAGCTTCCAGCTTACATTTTACAATTCAGTTTACAGCTGTTAACTCTTTCATACCCTGACAGCAACCTAGAACTAAGAAGAAATTTCCTAACAGTTGGAACAATTAATCAATGGAACAACTTGCCTCCAGTAGTTACGTGTGCTCCAACACTGGACGTTTTTAAGAAGAGATTGGATAACCATTTGTCTGAAATGGTATAGGATTTCCTGCCTAAATAGGGGGTTGGACTTGAAGACCTCCAAGGTCTCTTCAATTCTGTTACTCTATTCCCGTGATGGCAAACTTATGGCAAGCCTGCCACAGGTGGCACGCAGAGCCATATCAGTGGGCACGCAAGCTCAGCTCCGGCGTGCATGTGCACGCTGGCCAGCTGATTTTCGGGCCTTTTGGGCACACTGGAAGTCAGGAAAAAGGCTGTTTCTGGCTTCCAGAGGGCATCCAGAGGAGTGGGGAAGGCCATTTTTGCCCTCCCCAGCCTCCTAGAAAGGTTCTGGAGTCTGGGGAGAGTGAAAAACAGGCCTACCTTGCCATCGCATGCCAAAAGTGGGGGGAGTGCAGGGGGGTTGCACATACATGCACGGGGGAGGGCGCATAGAATTATGGGTGTGGGCATGCACACAAGCGTCTCCCCCCACATCCCCCCACTTTTGGCACACGATGGCAAAAAGGTTAGCCATCACTGTTCTATTCCATTCCATTCTATTCTATTCTATTCACCAGAACCTATACAGTATACTACACCATTCCTATTTCTCCTGATGTATAAATAGGAAGGTCTGAATGCAGGTGCAGCATAAAACTGCTTGATCTTCATGATCCTATGTCAGGTTCTTGCCATGCCAGGAGCCTGGGTCCCTCACACATGGTGGTTGAACAGACATGATAAGTTCAGAATTGGGTGGTTATGCTGCCTCCCTGAATACTAGGTGTAGCCCAATATCTGTTAGTTACATATGACTATTCAGTACAGGTAGTCCTTGATTTATGACCACAATTGAGCCTAGAATTTATGTTGCTAAATGAGAAATTTGTTAAGTGAGTTTTGCCCCATTTTACAACTTTTCTTGCCTCATTTGTTAAGTGAATTACTGCAATTGTTAAATTAGCAACACCGTAGCTAAGTGAATCTGGATTCCCTATTGACTTTGCTGGTCAGGAGGTCACAAGAGGTGATCACATTGCCCTGGGACACAGCAACAGTCATAAATGTGAACCAGTCGTCAAGCATTTGTATGTAAATCATGTGACCATGGGGATGCTGCAAAGGTTGTAAGTGTGAAAAGTGGTCATAAGTCCCTTATTTTCAGTGCCATTGTAACTTTGAACGGTCAGTAAATAAACTGTTGTAAGTCGAGAACTACCTGTATTCAGTCACCATTTTGGGATCAATACTCAATTGGAAATCTTAAGATACTTTATCTGGTCTAACTGAACACAAACATGCTTATCATTCCAACCTGTATAAAACATAATATATTAGAAATCTAGATTCGGATGTCACAATACATCTCCATTTTCTTATTCATCAACCTTATTTTCTTGACAATAGAACAAGAAGGCTATGCTGAGTCAGAGGATATTATTATTTTTCTATTTTCCTGTTTTCTTTTTTCTTTTCTTTTTTTTAATTTGATTTATATGCCGCCCTTCTCCGGAGACTCAGGGCGGCTTACAGTGCGTTAAGCAATAGCCTTCATACTTTTGTATATTTTTATACAAAGGCAGCTTATTGCCCCCACAATCTGGGTCCTCATTTCACCTACCTTAGAAAGGATGGAAAGCTGAGTCAACCTTGAGCCTGGTGGGATTTGAACTTACAGTAATTGCAAGCAGCTGATCTTAATAACAGTGAATTAGTCCACTGCGCCACCAGAGGACTCCTCCTTTTGGAACTTTCATCGCTTTTTAAACCAACTCAAGGAGGAGAACAAATCATAACTAAGTTTAATTATACAGATTTTGAGACCATCCATGATCTGAAGCTACACACCAACATATAGCAGTATGCATGTTATACTCCTTCAAACATCTATTGAATGCATGGAAACGTAGCTGCTGCAGGAGCAGAACGATGCCACCCTGCTCTACAACTCCCACATAAATTCCATACAGGTGATATATTTGTAAACACTACCTAAGCATGGATAAGCAACTCCTAGCTTCTGTAATGATGTGCCATTATGACTATTCCCAGTCTTTTACACAGAGAGAACTATAAGTATGAAGTCTCCTATGTGAGGTGGAACCCTTGATAGCTGCTCAGAGTCACCTTGTGGGTGGCATAAAAATTTAACAAACTAACAAATAAATAAATCTCTTGATATTACAGGATTTGGAATCACATGGAAGTCTTTTCCTGTAAATATCTGTACGAGTTCTTGCTGAAGACAATCACAGCATAGTCATGGATGACTAACAACACAATGTGACCTTATGGAGGCAACTGCTCACTACTGCTTATATGGTGAGAGTTACACATGGATTAATTAACTGAATGGGATTATAGTATAGGGATCGTAGGTATGACCCTATGACCGTGATGGGGAATCTATGGCACGCATGCCACAGGTGGGCATGCGACCATTGCCCTAGCTCAGTGAGACCAGAACTTGGGAAATGAGCCGTTTCCAGCCTCCAGAGGGCCTCGGGGGGTAGGGAAAGCCATTTTTGCCCTCCCCAAGCTCCTAGAAAGGCTCTGGAACCTGGGGAGAGCAAAAAATGGGCCTTCTGGTCCCACTGGAAATCAGCAAATGGGCCGTTTCCGGCCTCTAGAGGGCCTCTGGGGCCTGGGGAGGGTGAACAACAGGCCTACTGGGCCCACCATGCCATCGTGTGCCAAAAGCAGGGGGAGCGCGGGGGCACATGCGGGGGGCATATAGAATTATGAGTGTGGGCATGAGCATGCATGACTACCACCACCACAATGCTCCCCCCACTTTTGGCACGCAATGGCAAAAAGGTTAGCTATCACTGCCCTATGATGATGAACAAAAAGGTTTATCTTACTATCATAATTTCCTAAATCTATTGAGATTCACTCAGAAGTAGATCATGATAAATTCAGAGGGGCTTCCTTTTAGATAAACCTTCATAGGACAGTAGCTGAGTCAATAAGGTAAAATAGCCTTTTCTATTTTCTTCAGTATAGTTTCTACCTAAACATTGTTGCACACAACTACAACCTACAATGTGTCCATAATACCTACATAATGGCAAGTTTTGAGGTAATCCAACAGACTGGTCTTCATAACCCAGCAATGGCTAAAGTCCCTAACAGACATACTATGTTATTTTGTTACTTTAAAAATTATTTGTGCCTTAAATACTACCAATTTAATAATAATAAAAAAAGTTCTATGAAAAGATATAGCTGGAATCATATTGTTGTAATACAATTATTTTTGTAGAACAATCAGTAAACACTGCCCTAGCAGAAAGACATAGTAAGGAAATATAAATTACACAGCGAAAAATCAAACTGGATAGAGCTCCGAAAATCAATATTTATGTCAGAAAAGCATCAGATTCTGTAGAATATTACATTTAAAAACACATAATGATTTTATGATTTCTCCATTTTTTCTCTTTGATGGTGTCTAGTTTTTGAAGTTCAATTTGATGTCATTATGTTCTCTGTCTCAGCACTTCTATCATTGACTTATTTACTTAGCACGTTGTCTCAAATTAGATTTCAAGGCCTTTAGGCCAGACTGTCATGCCTATTAGACTGTTTACTAAGTAAAAACTAGAAGATGGTTATCTTCAGACCCTTTTTAAGTACTGCTATTTCACAGTTCTATTATCATCTTCAAATATGTATATAAACAAGTTATAATTACATGAAGGTCAAGAACTCAAAAGGTTATTTGAACAAGAGAAATTATATGAACATTCTTCATTAGACACTTATTTGCCTCTGCAATAAAAACAACTATATAATTGGCAATGAGATGGTCTTATTTAAAGATTGACTTTTTTAGCTAACTGGACATATTAGCATTTCTTGAATTCTAAATTAGATTAAAAGACCATTCCATTTTACTAAGAAACATCTTCGATAGGTACCCAGAGCAAAACTGTTTTGACTCATTTTGGAAGAGAAAATTGGACACTTCCAAATTGGAAGGCACAAAGTTCCGGAAAGCTTATGGTCTTAAGAAAGTTAAGGGAGATGAGAAGTCCAGAACCTTACAGAATACAAAAGAAGGCTTCAGAATATTGACTGAGTGATGGCAAATGCAATGACAGGCATAGAACAGAAATTTGTTTCAAGTCCCACTTGGAATCTATTAACAGAAAGAGTACAAATTCTTCTCTCCCAAACCCATGGCTTCATTTGAACCAAGCTGGTTATCTAGCAGCTGTATTCCAGCTGCAGTTTTACCTGATGTGACAGGCAGTTTCTCTTTTTATTATCACAAAAAGAGGGGGTCAGGGCACAGGTCACTCAAAGAGCTTGTGTGTGTGTATAAAATTTCCCTTCCCTAAAGTTTGGTGCTGTGCAGAGGTTCCAAAATCAAATCAGTATCCTCAAAAGACTCAAATTTCAGTCAAAACAAATAGTCCCACAAAAATAAACCAGGGGCCAGTCTTTAAGAAAAGGGATAATGCAACAGAGAGAAACTCAAAGATAATTGGAAGATTGATACAGATTTTTTTTCCTTACTTGGAATGTGGCACTGCAATCTTTCGGGCATTTCTGATTCCCAGATTCAAGAAACTGACTTAGGTTCCTCTGAACTTTTTTGTAACTTTATTATTTTCAACTGCATTTAACTTTAATAAAACAGTAGCAATCTAATTATCTGCAATCTGTGACACTTGTGCTTTTTAACATTGCTAATGACTAAACAAAACGTTAATAATAAGCTATATTAAGCATGTTCTAAAATGGAAAGGGGGAGATGCTTAATCAGCTCAAGAAATTTGTTTTGATAGGTGGCCTCAGAATTTTTTTCCTCCCTCCCAACTAAGCACTTAGTATCAGGCATTCTACGGTAAGCAAAATGAAATAATTTTATCTTCTTAAATGCAGAAGCAACTAGTCATTAAAGGCAGGGTGGATTACTGGACTTCTTTGAGAGAAGATTCCTCAATATTGGAGAAGCAGAAATTATGTTTGGAATTTGGAGAGCATGTTGTAGTAATTCACATACATAGCTGACAGAGAAGAGAGCTTATTCATTTTCAAAATGACTACCAAATAACAAATGAAAGAACATTCCTATACCAAAAGGCAAGCAAATACATTTGTTTTCAGCTACTTCCTGTTAGTTGTCTTCCCAGGAGATTTCTTATTATTTTATTTTTCTTCCAGACCTGTTCACAAGCATAACATTGTCGCTCATTTTATAAAACTGTTATTCTTCAATTGTTACTAGAGTCCACTAACAATCCAGTCTAGAAGAAGTCTAGACAATCCAGTCTAGACTAGAAGAAGTATTGATTCCAATACTTAAAAATTAATATTTACAAATTAAAAATACTTACAAATTTACTACTAAATTTAATATTCAATGGCTTAGAAAGACATGGAAAATAATTGGAATACCAGTACGTGAAGTCAAATTTTCACTGGAATATGTTCCCATTGGTGAAAATTATGTCTACTTACAGAAATATTTGTAAATAAAAGAAGACACCAATGAATCTTTTCTACAATAAATTGATGAGTTCACTTTACCATTGGAGATGCCATACTCAAAATTCAATATTGTTCATTCAATATGTATTTTAATGATTCCCTTTTAACAGATGTTATTTCAAAAATTAATTTTGATCTGGAAAACTCTAATTTTTTTTGTAGATGATCAGGCAGATTCTTTTGAATTAGATGCCAACACTTCTGTAGCGAACAGAAGGATTGTGGAAATGTATATGGCACTTTTTATTAAAGGAAAAAAGAAACAGAATTAGCAGGGCACGTTCTCTATCAATTATAGAAGGGGGGATTATTGTTTATACTTTTTGTATATTGGGTTTTCATTTTTTGTAAGCCACCAAGAATCACTGAGAGTAAGTGGTTGGCTATATAAATAAGAAAAGAAAAGAAAAAAATATCCAATAGTCTGAAAAAATTCTCTTTCCCTGTATTAAAATTATTCAAATTATTGAGGCTTTCAGCTGAAAGATTGTTTGAACAGCTGGCTTGCATTTGCTAGTTTAAATGTTTAATGTTCCATTTTCCTTATTATTAACTAATGTGGTATAAATGTAATTTTGTAATAGCTTTGATTAGTATATGAAAGTTGAAAGGTTTTGTGGGCTTCATTTTTATTTTTGCACATAAAATAGGAACTGTCATATGAATTCATATCTTCTGGTGGCATAGATATCAAGCCTTAAAACAGCCTTCAGGCATGACTTGAGAATTTCATTCTAAATCTGACAGTGGAACTTCAAAAACAGAAAATGGACTGCTCTTATTTTTGAGGGTCACGACCATGGTCCCCAGTGCTGAAGATGATGAAAGTAATTTTACACGTTAGTGCTAATAAGGTTCAAACTTAACCAGTGCTCTGTTTTTATACTACAGTGCATTACAATACAAAGAAAAACAGAACAAGACTCCAAAGTACCCTTCGTCAATCTTCTCCCCTCCTCTCAGATGTCTTATGTAAAAGGTAAAGGTTCCCCTCGCACATATGTGCTAATCATTCCTGACTCTAGGGGGCAGTGCTCATCTCCGTTTCAAAGCCAAAGAGCCAATGCTGTCCGAAGATGTCTCCATGGTCATGTGGCCGGCATGACTGAACATCAAATGCACATGGAACACTGTTACCTTCCCATCAAAGGTAGTCCCTATTTTTCTACTTGCATTTTTTACATGCTTTCGAACAGCTAGGTTGGCAGACGCTGGGAAAAGTAACGGGAGCTCACCCTATTATGCGGCACTAGGGATTCGAACCGCTGAACTGCCGACCTTACGATCGACAAGCTCAGTATCTTAGCCACTGAGCCACTGCGTCCCTTAGATGTCTTATGACTACAATTCTATTCATTCCCAACCAACATGTCCCAAGCAGAGAAAGAATGAATACAATGAGTAGAAACTTGACCATTCTCTCACTAAACATAGTAAAAAAATTTATAGTAATTTTAAAAATTACTATATATACTCATGAATAAGCCATCCATGGCTATGCCAAGCCTCAAATTTTTAACCAAGGCACCATGAGAAATGCATTATTTTCTTAAGTTTTTGGTTAAAAGTGGTTTAATATATTCATTTTTTACTTTAACCCAACACCCACCAAAAAAGTCCTAAAAGTTAAGTCCTGCCCTACCCATGAAAGCCAGCTGGGTGACTTTGAGCCAGTCACTCTCTCTCTCAGCCCAACTCACCACACAGGGATGTTGTCATGGAGAAAATAAGCAAAGGAAGGTGTGTTAGATATGTTTACCTCCTTGAGTTATTTATAAAAATAACAAATACCAATAAACAAGTTACACATGCTAGAAAACAGTGGCTCTGCCCTAATCTAGCATGATGTTGTCAACATTGATCATCAGCAACGATTCTTCAATTATGTAGATAGAAATTGTTCCAGCCCTGTCTGGAAGCCCAAAAATGATTTTGGAAAAGTAAAGTAGATGCCATCTTGAAAAGTAATGGATTTTTCAATAATGGAGGTTGGAGAGTCCCCACCCCAATTCCCTGCTTCTATTTAGATTCTTAGCAGATTTGATTTGACTGACTCTATCAGCTTCAATGCATTTTGCATCAAGAAATTGACATAAAGAATCCATAATAAATTGAGATGAACATTAGAAATGCACGTGTTTTATATATTCTGACATAATATGCAAATGATGAATTTGCAAACCACAGTCAATGAAATCACTTCAATATTTAGGCTAAGAGCCATAAAATCACTGGTAATTTTGTTATACCAGACATCCTTTTTAGATATACATATTTCATTAGAATTCTTGATTCCTGTTCTTTTCCTTCTTATATCTTATCCTAACTCTTAGAACTAAAGTTTGTATACTTTGTGTTTTCTTCTATACCTTTACCTTGAGTCCCATTAGTGCCCTAAAATGTGATATTACATTCTCCAAAGAGTGAATGTAAGACCTTTTCCCAGCCTATCATTTCTGACTTTTGTAATTTTATACATCCTTCATTGTGCACTTTTATCCAAGAGATAGCCTTTACATTAACAAGGATCCTGTTCTTTCTAAGTGTTCATTAGGGGAGCTCATTCTCTGACCCTTTGTTGTTCAAAGCATTGCAAGCTGAAAAGGGGAATGCCAAAAGTGATAATTACACCTCTTCTGGATTTCAGAATAAATGTAACCCTTAAATACAGAACCGTAAGAAAGTGCTTGGAAAAAAAAATAGAACAATCTGCATGTATTTTACTGAGATCACCACAACACTTAAAAATTTCTACTATTCCACATATTACCACATTTGCAATTTACAGTCAAAGTGTCAAGACCAAACTAGATCCCCAAAAGTCTAATAAGGACTAACCATAAATTACGCCTTATATTTCCTCCTTCTTCCTATGATTATTTCAAAGAGAGACTTAAAAAAAAAAACAGCTTTATTAATGTTAAAATAGTATAATCATAATAAAAAAGACCTACCATATCTTTCAGAGTATAAGACGCACTGGAGTATACGATGCACCTCAGTTTTTGGGGAGGAAAATTGTAAAAGAAATTCTCTCTACCAGGTATTCATCTGCCTAGTCCTAAGCCTGGTCAGCTTCAGCACATGGGTTCGCTCGCTGGTTTTGAGGTTGGGGCTGTTTGGGACTAAAAAACAGCTTCTAAAGCACAGCTGATCGTCGGAGGGAGCAGCAATTAGAAAAGCAGGCAAAGCTTGGAAGATCACTGTGCTCGCATTGGGACTGAAAAACAGCTTCAAAAGGGAGCTCCAGTGACTAAAGCAGATGAAGTGTGGAAGGGGTAAGAGAAGCAGCAGCCATTTTGGGTAGCCATTTTGGACACTGCGCGCGGGGTTACATTGAGAGTATAAGACACACCCAAATTTTCAGCATCTTTTAGGAGGGGAAAAAAGTATAACTTATACTCTGAAAAATACGGTCACTTTAGCAACATAAATTCTGGGCTCAATTGTGGTCGTAAGTCCAGGACTACCAATAAACATTTTTATTATTATTCTCCCTTTTTCCCCACCCACTTCTCATTATATATTTGTTACTCAAGTGCTAAACAGTTAAAACTAATAGAATAACTCACTGGTGCTTATATGAGCAGTCATGGCCCAACCTGTGAAATACACCTAAATTATGAATGGGAGAAAACTGGGGCAAACAATTATAGTTCTTTTTATTTATTTTTCCTCATGCCTAAATAAAAAAGGTACATCTAAATAAGAAGAGCTAACTGGGGCTGAATAGGATTTCACACTTCATATAAGATGGTTTGCAACGGAGTTGGAATCCGTGAAGCACTTTTGTACTTTATGCCACCTTAACCTAAAAATCATTAGCACCTTGTGATCAACCTCTCATATATATGTGTGTGTGTGTGTGTGTGTGTGTGTGTGTGTGTGTCTGTCTGTCTGTCTGTCTGTCTGTCTGTCTGTCTGTCTGTCTGTCTGTCTATCTATCTATCTATCTATCTATCTATCACTGGCCAAGTCCGAATTTCTTTCCAGTACTTGCTGATCAGCAGATTGAAGAAATTTTTCCTGTTCACCTTTTTCTAGGGTACTTAGTGTCACTTCCGATGCACTATCAAAGGCTATTTCAGACTCTTACTGGTGAAAAAAACCAAATCCCAGACATTTTGGATCTGGGGAAAGTATGACTAGGTGAAGGTGATTTTGTTAATGCTGATGGTATTCAAGTGGTCCCCCCAGATATTTTGGGACTGTACACAAGGTGTCTATCACTATTAGTACTGTTTTTGCATTCTTCTGTTGTTGTAGTCATTCTATTTGCAAGTCTTTATATTCTGTGATTTCCTCCAGTTTTTTCTCTTTTTTTCTGCTTTTTCCAGATATTGCAAATGTCCACTATCCAGACTTCTTTATCTATATGATCAACAGTCATTATGTCTGGGGTGTTGAGTCAATTCTGGCATTATTAATATTATTATTATCATTTAATGTAGGCACAGCTCAATTCCAAACCAGGCAATATAGAATAAAACTACAGTTAATAGGAAAATACAACATAATAAAATTATTTTAAAAACAAGGGAATAAGAAAAAAGATAAAAAGGATGACAAGTCTCCCCCCCTGCACCCCAATATATCCAACAGAAGCACAACCATCTTAAACCCAGGCCTAGAAGAATATGCAGAAGAGCAACCTGGAAATGGAAAAGACAAGGCAGGAGGATAAAGCTAATCTTCCATTGCCTCTTCTGAGCATAGCAAAATAAGCACCTACCAACAGTGGTGGGATTCAGCCGGTTCGGACCACTTCGGGAGAACCAGTTGTTAATTTTCTGAGCAGTTTGGTGAACTGGTTGTTGGAAGAAATTATTTGGGCAGAGAACCGGTTGTTAAATAATTTGAATCCCACCACTGCCTACCAACCAAAATGGTTCTATCTTGGTGCCTTCTCTCTCACCTCCATTTTACGTGTGTGTGTGTGTGTAAGAAAGAGAGAGAGAGGGAGTCAGAGAATTGGGGGAGGGGGATTACAAGCACCAGTTTGGTTTAAGGTACCAGGGTAGAAACAGGGAGACTGTGAGTTCTAGTCCCACCTTAGGCACAAAGCCAGTTGATGACCTCAGGCTGGTAACACTCTCTCTCAGCCCTAGGAAGAAAGGCAACAAATCATTTCTGAAATCTTGCCAAACAGCAGAAATCACATTAACGATAGGAATAAATGAATGGCAATTGCAAATTTCAGCCATTTAGTAAGTTTTTTGAGGTAAGGAGAGATATGGTTAAGTGAGCACGGTGGTGGCAATTGATAATTCTTCCACTTGTTCCGTTTTTGATGAGATATTTAATATTTAACTGTCTTCATTATGCCAATTTAATAGCTAGACTGCCCTAATGCCTTTCTAGTCAGGTATAAAAAAATATAGTAAGACTATGAAATCTTTATTTTGTAAGCAGAAAACAAGGATAAAGCTATCAGCATTTTAGTGTTTCATTACATTAGTGTTTTTACTGTACCTGGTGGGTGGGGAAAGGTGATTTAGCAGCTTTTCAGGATTATATAATCAGGTCTATCCAAAGAGAGATAGAAACCTGCTTGATTACAGGGGGTCATGACTTATTTCTTCGATCTCCGTTGCATTTTCCACCAGAAGGTGTTCAAAGAGCAACATGCCTTGATTAAAAGCAGAGCCTCTAACTTCTGAAAGCTTGGCTGTCTTTAGGGGCTGAATTTAAATGTACAGTTGCTACCTGTGTGAACACAAAGGTCAGGATTTTTCCAATACTGAAATATAAACCAGAGTTCTAAAGGCTTCTGTTATGTATATTTTCAATCAGTCATGTTCAGACAGAACACCACACTGAAGAGATAAGGCAGCACTGAGCACAAAAGGAACCGAACTACCACTGTAGGACAGGACAAAGATACCCTCCAGCAACTTAAAAGTGTCTTGCAAAGGACAACAAGATAGAAAAATCTGATTGTTGCACCATCATTCTCACCCTTATCTTACAAACCCTGGAGCAAGAATTCCATCTCCTTTCTTCTAAGCAAGATGGCCATTGGAAAGACAAAATAAAGGAACAGAGCCAGGAAATTCAAGTGGACTTGAAACTTAGTAAGCATAACAGCGGGCTTTATTTTAAGAAGCTTATATAAATAAGCACTAACTTAAAACTAAGAGGAAAAAAAATCTGAAACTAATACTGTTCTGCAGGTCATAAAATTTCATCCATTAACATCATGCCCTGTTGGGTCATCCTTTCAGAGGTATTTCCTTATCTAAACAGAGAAACAGAATGACCATGGGTGGATTGGTACTGTGTAACTAAGCCCCTCACCTTCAAACTTAGCAGCACGTCAACCACATATTGCTGGACTAAACATTCTCTTCTAAGAAGTTATTATTCTCATTCAATATGTACAGTAGCACATTACCATTAGTTTCCTATTCATCATTTGGGGTTGGTGCCATCCATCATCTCCAAGAGGAAAGAAAAGTATATATTCAAAGCTGTCATAGGAACGAAGGGATCTGAAATTATTTGCAAACCAACTCATCGTTCTTCTAACATAGTGTGTGATGTGGGTTCAGTTTCATTGTTGTTTGGTATAATGTTGGTGATTTTGTTGGCAATTAAATATTCATCCATTTTTCAAATGCTGGTCTCCAATGATAATGGAAGCTTCTGGCATGTCTCAAAATTGTTCTCATCCAAATTAAGGGAGGCAATGAATGCATTTTGTCA
Organism: Ptyas mucosa; assembly: GCA_012654045.1. Taxonomy (NCBI): domain Eukaryota; kingdom Metazoa; phylum Chordata; class Lepidosauria; order Squamata; family Colubridae; genus Ptyas; species Ptyas mucosa. The sequence goes on from WNWU01000005.1 coordinate 1,328,538, forward strand.
TCATAGTAGTTTCTCCAATAATTCAATAATCTCATGTTGACTCATGATGGAGTGTACCCATTCCCAATTCTATGCTATGTGGATGAGCCATGGAGTAAACTTGAATAAATTTGGCTTGCCAGTTGAGGACTGGCATTAAATATCTAATGCAATGATAGAGTTGGCTCTTCAATAATCACTAAAGGGTTCCATCCATTCCTTGTTGAAAGGACTTATTTGACAGCAAAGGATGTCATTTGGAAGACGCAGTCTGATGTTCTTCCTGAACTCATTTGCAATAGGTTTATCATTGCTACATAAACTGAGAAGTTCATCAGGAGAAATATGATTGTGTAAATTGTGCGTTTTGCCTCATTCTTTCTCTGTTAAGGTCTTGTTGTTGAACATGGGTATTGTCACGTTGAGGAATTTACCAAATATTTGCCCTAGAAAATGTTAAGTCTATAAATAAAAAAGGTTCATGTTTAGCATGAAGAGTAAAAACTGTACTTGCTAATGGTTTTAATCTCATTATCTTGTTTCCCTATCATTTCCACACTCACAATTTACAATCTAAAAAAGTAAGAGAAGGCTCCCTGAATTAAGTCAAAAATCTAGTCCATTTCATTCAATCTTCTAGACCAGTGATGGTTAACCTTTTCGGCACTCAGTGCCGAAATGGAGCGCACCAGAGCAGCAGAACCTGAAGAGAGCAGCTGGCGGGTGCACATGTGCGCGATATAATACTTTTATCCTGGTTGGGGCTTCCTATAGCATGTTTTGCTAATTGTGCAGTATAGAACCGTGATTGCGAACCTAGGGCAGAGGTGGCATGCAGAGCCTTCTCTGTGGGCATGTGCGCTGTCACCAGCTGCTCTCTTCCAGGTTCCGATACATGCATACACGCCGGCCAGCTGCTCTTTCAGGTTCTGTCGCATGCATGCATGCGCGCCAGCCAGCTGCTCTCTTCTGGGTTCTGGCACACTCATACGTGCTGGCCAGCTGGTCTTCACGTGAAGACCAGCTGATTGACGCACATGTGCACACCAGAACCCAGAAGAGAGCAGCTGGTGACGGTGCGCATGTCCACAGAGAAGGCTCTGTGTGGCATCTCTGGCACGTGTGCCATAGGTTCGCAATCACGGTTCTATACTGAGCAATCAACAAAACATGCTATAGGAAGTCCCCAACCAAGATAAAAGTATTATATTGCTTCCTACAACTAATATTTTGTTACTTTTACAACCATTGCAGCATTCCATGGTCACAAAATTCTGATGCTTGGCAACTGGTTCATATTTATGATGGTATGTTTAAGGTTCATGTGATCACCTTTCACAACCTTCTGACTAGCAAAGTCAATAGGGAAGCCAGATTCACTTCACAACCATGCTACTAACTTAAAAACGGTAATGATTCACTTAACAAATATGGCAAGAAAGGTGATAAAATGGGCCAAAAGTCGCTTAACAACTGTCTCACTTAACAAAAGAAATTTTGGGCTCAATTGTGCTTTTAAGTCAAGAACTGCCTATATTCCAAAGGCTATTGAAGATCTTACTAAATATTTCGTAAGTCCTTTGAAATTGATTATGTACATATATAGCCAGTGGCATTAGAACAGTTGGTTTTATTGTTAATTTTTGTACTATGTTATTACAATTATTATTTTGTAGCTTACCTACAGACCTAAGGAATAAAGCTGTTAACAAATATTTTACCTAAAGAAAACAAATATGAAATTAGGATTTTAGAGGGAAAGGACTCATCATTTTATATCTGCTTAAGCTGAACCACTTTTCAAACAATCATAAAACAAATTGTCCCAATATTGAGAAAGTCTTTAATGGTTTTAACATTTTAGGCATATGTTGTGTCTTTAAAGATATAGAACAAATTTTAAGCACTTGATACAGATTCCTTGACTCCTGAATCTCCACAGCAAGAAATGACCTTTTATCTCTCCTCTTCAGCTTTGTTTAGCCAGTAACTAAATTACACAAGGATCTCTGCTCTCCTGCTATGACAACTATGTTTGCACTACAGGCAGCTGTGAAGAGTAGGAAATGTGAAAGGAAAGTCACATAGAATTGTTTGGAAAGTGCAAATGCTTCCTTCAGAAATATGTTCAGAGAGAAGCAGAGTTGTAATCAGAATCAGAATTTACGTTTTTCTCCCTGCCTCATGCTCAGGAGAGAAACCAAAACTTCTCTAGCTTATAAAATAAATTCACAACTGAAATAGTTGTTAACTGAGAAACAGAATTCAGAAAGAGGCTGGGTCATATTGTGGCTGGTGATGTATTTAGTGTGCAGGTAGTACTCAACTTATGACTACAATTGGGACCAGAATTTCTGCTGTTAAGCAAATTGTGCCTGATTTTACAACCTTTTTTTGCCATGGCTGTTGTGAATCAATGCAGCTGTTAAGTAAATTGTGTGGATGTTAAGCGAATCCAGCTTCTCCCATTGACTTACTTGCCAGAAGCTAGCTGGCAAAGTTACAAATCTGGATCACATGACCCTGGGATGCTGTATCCATTGTAAATATATACAAGCACCCACATTTTGACCATGGAGATGCTACAAGAGTTGTAAGTTTGAAGACTGATCATAAGTCACTTTTTTTCAATGCCATCGTAACTTTGAATGGTTGCTAAATGTATGGCTGTAAGTTGAGGATACACCTGTACCTGAACCTAGAGCCGTGATGGCGAACCTATGGCATGTATGCCAGAGGTGGCATGCAGCGCCCTCTCTGTGGGCATGCGAACCATTGGCCAGTTTAGCTCTGGCACGCATGCACATGCGCCTCCTGCTGGCCAGTTTGTCCTCCCGTCTTTGCTGCGCATACACGGGGGGCAGGGCACATGCAGGGGGGCACATGCAGGGGGGGCTGCATGTGCATGTGAGGAGCGCATGGGGGTGCGTGCACATGCGCGGGTGTGGGTGTGGAGCACGTGCGTGCGTGCATGCATGAGCAGGGGGCATGTGCAGGGGGCATGTGCACATTGCATTTTGGGGGTTCGTGCACATGTGCACACATTTGTGGACGTACGTGCATGGTTTGGGCACTCAGTCCAGAAAAGGTTAGCCATCACTGACCTAGAGCATATCAGTTATCTAAAGAAGAATGTCCGTATCTGGGGAAAGAATTAGTTTGAATACCCCGGAGGAGAGCTTGTCTGGGCACCAACAGGAAGAAGCAGAGACAGCTGACACAAGACACAGAATTTGAGAACAAAGTCTATACCTGTTTGTCAGGTTTCCTTGAATCATCCAGCTATGGGGAAAGTGTTTTATTTTGAACCCAAAACAAGCCAATGAATTCCTTGGTGGCGCAGTGGCTGGAATGCAGTACTGCAGGTTATTTCTGCCGACTGCCTGATGCCAGCAATTCAGCAGTTCAAATCTCACCAGCTCAAAGTTAACTCAGCCTTCCTATCCTTTCAAGGTCGGTAAAATCAGGACCCAGATTGTTGAGGGCTATATGCTGACTCTGTAAACCACTCAGAGAGGGCTGTGAAGCACTGTGAAGCGGTATATAAGTCTATGTGCTATCGCTATTGCTATTCCAAAGGTTCTGCCAAACTGTTTCTTATAAGCCACAGCTGAGCAGAACAGATACTTCCCCTAAGCTACCTTATGATTTATACTCAAATCCATACAATACTATATATCCAATTTATTAATAACTGCATTAGAGAGTGATCTAAAGAGCTCTGGAACGAGCTCCCCCCAGAGTTACGGAGGATCCCGGATCTTCGTGCCTTCCGCCGTGAGTTAAAAACTTTCCTGTTCCACCAGGCGGGCCTGGCCTAATTCTTCCCTTTTCCCCTTCTTTTGTAAAATAATTTAGAAATTTTAAATTGTAATATTTTAAATTTGGGGTTTTAATATTGTAAATTGGGATTTTAAATATTGGGGCCAATGTTTAATTCGGTTTTATTTGGCTTTTAAATTTTGTATATATGTTTTTTATTTATTGCTGTTCACCGCCCTGAGTCCCCTCGGGGAGAAGGGCGGTATATAAATTTAATAAAATAAAATAAATAAATAAAATAATAAAAGAGACATGTGACATCCATGTGCAACCATGGTCTGAAATTGTCTTCCCATATTTTAACTTCAGATCAACTTCCTAATTTCACATCTTTTTCCCTTAAAGGATTAATTCCTGTTAATGAAAATTTGAAAATTGACAAATTAGCTAACCAAATGAGCATTCTTCCCTATGAAATCAATTAATTCAAATGTGCAGCCAACCAAGGCACTATGAACATTAAGTTTACTGGTAGTCCTCCATTTAGGACCACAATTGACCCCAAAATTTATGTTGCTAAGTGAGAAATTTGTTAAGTGAGTTTTGCACCATTTTACGACTTTTCTCGCCACGTTTGTTAAACGAATCACTGCAGTTGTTAAATTAGTAGTAACCTGGTTGTTAAGTGAATCTGGCTTCCCCATTGACTTTCCTTGTCAGAATGTGGCAAAAGATAACCATATGACCCTGGGACACTGCAATCGTCATAAATGTGAGTCAGTTGTCAAGCATCTGAATGTAAATCATATGACCATGGAGATGCTGCAGTGGTCGTAAGTCTGAGAAATGGTCTTAAGTCACTTTTTTCAGTGCTGTTGTAACATTCAACGGTCACTAAATGAACTGTTGTAAGTCAAGGACTACCTGTATTTCAAATGATTATTTAATCTATTTAAAATTATGTCCAAAGTTCAGACGTCAAGAAAATCTACAAAGTTTTCATGGCAAGAGAAAGAATGTCAAGATTAAAAAGGGTCAACTAATTGATTTTGTCATGTATTTCAATCCTGATAGAAACATACTAATGCAAATAAAAATATTGCATTTAAACAAGTCTACCCAGAAAAGAATGATATTCACACCATTAATGTAATAAATACTACTAGTAAAATTATTTAACAACAAAATCAAACAAAGGTAGTCCTCAACGTATGACCCTAATTGAATCCAAAATTTATGTTGTTAAGTGAGAAATTTTTTAAGTGAGTTTTCCCCCATTTTACGACTTTTGGTGCCACATTTGTTAAGTGAATTGCTGAAGTTGTTAAATTAGTAAGATGGTTGTTAAGTGAATCTGGTTTCCCCATTGATTTTCCTCGTCAGAAAGTCACAAAACGTGATTGCATAGCCCTGGGACACGGTCACTGTCATAAATATGAACCAGCTGTCAAGCTTTCAAATGTAAATCAATCCCGTGACCATGGGGATGCTGCAACTGTCATAAGTATGAAAAATGGTCATAAGTCACTTCTTTCAATGCCACTGTAACTTCGAACGGTCACTAAACAAACTGTTGTAAGTCATGGACTACCTGTTTTCTTAGGAGTAAGGCACAACTACAAGAAATAATTTTGTTTACAATTATAGGGAATATTATATTTTCAAATATCAGTATTTTTACATTGCAATACTATGTTGTATTACATTGTAATATTATAAGCATAAATGATCACCTCTTTTCATTATGATTTAAACGGCGTAGCCCAGATCAATAAGAGGTAATGGTTCCAGATTGATTTCAAATGTGGATCTATTTTTTTATTGCATTTGCAATCTCCTTGAAATTGTGAGGGGGGAAATAATACATGTCAACAATTCTGCAACTGGATTCTTTTATTCAGCAAGCTGGATTTTTGGTTGAATTTCTTAAGAGTGGCTGGAACAAAGGCCAAGGAGATAACTTCCAGCCAATGCTTAGAGGTATGGCCAGTTTCAAGAAAGCAAGCCAAAACTCTGTATCAATATGATAGAGGAAGGGGAGAGGGAAATGCTTGGCTTGAGTCATTGAATCAGAGGTTACCTCAGAGGCAGTAACAATAATAATGTGTTTATTATGCACCATCACCAAGGCATGGTACATCATAAAACAAAACAAAGCTCCAACAGCAGATCACAAATCAATCCAATAATATTGGCACAGAAGCCAGGAAACAAATACTGGCACCCAAACAACCAACAAAACAATAATTAATTTAACAATATCTGAAAGAATGGATAACAAAATCTGGCATCAGTGTGCCCGTAAACATGACATGAAGCTAATGTTCCTGAGAATACTGGATTTGCCAATAGCTCCCTCCTTCCTTACCCTTCCCCCTTTCCTTTACAGTGAAACAGTACTACTTCTACAAGGATGGCTTCTCCCCACAGAGGATCAAAATTTTAAAGCAGAAGAAGAGAACAAAAAAGGAGAGCGAAGAAAGAGAAATTGTGGTGTTTGGTATGCATGACTGCCTACAACTGTCAAGACTCTGGATGTGCCATTGATGGTTGAGATAGAGACCGCCTGCCCATCAAGCGGAATATTTAAATGTGGCATGTGAAATGTGCTCATGTATAATTATTATCATTTCTCTCCTTACTGCTGGTAAAATGATAAAAGGGGTTTTTTATTATTATTTATCCTTGTGTTTGTCTATGATTTCAGCAACATGGAATCAATTGTCTTTAAAAGAAAAAAGAAAAAGAAAAGGAGAGGTGGAACACTGACCAGTTAAAAGGGACAAATATGCAATTGTGCAAACATTCCAAAAAATAACATCTACCCAGGGGATTTGAACAGGAACAGACTATCACTATGGATCCAACCTGATATTTCCAATAATTTGACAGTGATTCACTAGCCTACAGGAAGCTGATTCAGCGTAAATGCTTACTTCCCCCTCACATTCTGGAACAACAGTGGACATCATGCAATCACCCAGGAGACGAGGAGGATTGGTTTAAATACATCCGTGCTACATTGTCGAAGTTAATGAGGAAGATGCAGTGTAGCATTCAACCATTTATCAATTGGAACCACATAAAAGTGAAAGCCTAATTGCTAGTTATAAAAGTGAAAGAGAGCTTGCTTTTAAATATAATTAATTAGAGAACTGTAGACAAGAAAATGGATGGCGGTGTTGCAAGCAGGTAGGATTAATTTTATAGTGCAAAGGTCCCTTATTCCATCCTTACATAGCTGCAAGTTGTTTGAAGGGATAAATAAAGTAGTCCTGACCTTTATTTCCTCCTTTTGCATGATTAATTATTTAATATCCCCATTAATTGAAAAATGAACTTGGAATTTCAGAAGCATTCATTTTGTTCAGCGTATCAGTCTGTCGAGAAAGCACTGATTGTGCTGTTTATCAAAGGTGAACAGACAAGGTCATCTAGGCTGCACCTCTCCAGTTATTCATTATCTTGTCCACAGTAGTAATTAACAATGAAAACATTTCCATAAATCAGAATCCTAGTAATATTCACAAACTACAGAACAATCAGAAGATCCCTCATTTCTTCTTCTTCTTACTCTTCCCCACTGCCTTAAACATAAAAAAAACATTTTTTTTTGTAGTCAAATATATTGTACATGTATAATAATCCAAATATATAGTTGTTTGTTTCTTTATTTTCATTGTTATGTCAATAAACTTTCTGGGAATATTCCCTATCATGCTAGCGTCATACTTTGAAGGTAGCTATTACAGTACTATTGTGGTATTGCAAAATCTGGATTGAAAGATAAAAAGAAGATTTGGACTAGGATGCCTGTGCATATATATACAGTAACATCTGTCTGCAGCTGCCAAATCAAGCATGTCCTTTCCTAGATTGCTGTATCCATCCAGGTAGAAAAGTCAGAGATACTTTTCAAAACTTGTTAGAACAATCAATCAACGGAACAACTTGCCTCCTGGAGTTGTGGGTGCTCCATTACTAGAAGTTTTCAAAAATAGACTGGCCAACCATTTGACTGGGATGGTGTAAGTTCTCCTGCCTTGAGCAAAGGTTTGTCCTAGAAGATCTCCAAAGTCCCGTACAGCCCTATGAGTCTGTGTTCTATGATTAATGAGAACTCAGCCCTGGGAAAGAGAGAAAGAGACTCAATTCTGTCTTGCTTCTGGTACTTGGGGTAAGCAAGGGGAGAAAGAAACCCTAGCAAGCTTTCAAGATTCTATTATTCTACCCTATAACAGTAAAGTAGAGTTCTAGGAGTCCTTGCATTGTTTGTTCCCTGGCCTGGTCTACGTCGAAGAATTAGAAATAATTAAACTTAAGTTCTATTGCTGATTTGTTTGTTTTTTATTAGGCTACAAAAAAACCTGAAGTTGTGGTCACTGCTAACTAAAGGAAAAGGTTCCCCTCACACATATGTGCTAGTCGTTCCCGACTCTAGGGGGCGATGCTCATCTCCGTTTCAAAGCCAAAAAGCCAGCACTGTCCGAAGACGTCTCCATGGTCATGTGGCCAGCATGACTAAATGCCAAAGGTGCTGTTACCTTCCCACCAAAGTGGTCCCTATTTTTCTACTTGCATTTTTTATATGCTTTCGAACTGCTAGGTTGGCAGAAGCTGGGACAAATAACGGGAGCTCACCCCATTATGCAGCACTAGGGATTCGAACCGCTGAACTGCCAACCTCTCGATTGACAAGCTCAGTGTCTGAGCCGCTGATAATTACTACTTACTAAAAAAATGACTTGAAGGGAAGATTTTTAAAAATATTTTTTAAAACTTTTAAATATATCAATTTAGGAAGGGATCCCCAATACGGCCCGTTAGAAACCCGGCTGCACAAGTGGCAGGTAAGCGAGCAAAGCTTCATTTGTGTATGAGCGTGACCTAGGTTGTGCAAGAAACCATCCCCCCTTCCCCATCCCTGGAAGACAATTTTTCTTCTGAAATCAATCCCTGACGCAAGAAAGGTTGGGGGCTGCTGTCCTTAGGAATCAATGGGAACACAACTTTTGCTTTCACTCTTTGAAAAATCTGTTTCGAATCTGTTATCAGGAAGAATAGATACAAGCTTTCCAATTTATGCAAAGTCTCTGAATTGCTCAGGCAAAAGATTAGAAGACAAAGAGAGCACCTAATCTCTCTAAAATTCCCTTTCAATTAGCTCATATTCCCTGTAAGGTTATCTTAACGTTCTGCATTACATTAAGAAAAAAAAATCCTTGGTGGTTTTTTTTCCCCCTCTCTATGTGCCACACCATTTAGGCAGATCAGGATGGATTTAACGTGTTTTGGGTGTTTGGCAGCCTACATGCTGAATACAACTCAGGAAAAGTGACAGTATTTGTTCTTTGTAGTTACCCTTTTTGGAGCAACAAGCTATGTTTCTTAAATGCAAGTGAATGTAGTACATTTGAACAAGACTGAATAACACGTACAGAATGCACACACATGCCAAGGTTTGGCAGTGCTGCCCGAATTCACAGAATCTTCACATTGAAGTTCAATCCCAGCAGGGCAAAAAAGCAAGCAAACAGTGCAGAAACCACACAAACTTAGCAAATCAACCAAATCAACATTATACTTAGTACTTCTAAAATACAACAGCTGAGCAAGAAGTACAATCATGCATGCAGAACTTTCTATTACCTCTGCCTGTAAAATAAAGCCTAGCACAACGCAGAGGCAGCTCATCTATCCATTTGTATGAAGTTCAATAATAGCACTCTAAAAAAGAGAGAGAAAGAAATTCCCAGGCAAGCTGCCAAGCCTGTAGATAACTGCTTCTTTTCTCTCAACACTCTACTCCCACATTCCCCATCCAGTCAAAATCAACTGCAACAGGACTAGATTTGGCTGGAAAATATTTGGGGGGAAAAATACATATAGCAATCCACAAAAGAAGTCCAGTCAGTGGCCTGAGCAGTTAGAACAATCCAGAGAATACCATCCAGAAAATGCTATTTGAAACAACTAAGCTTTGTTTCATGATTGGAACAAAAAAAGGTGTGTTTTGTTTCAACTTCGAAACCAAACTGTCAAAACAGTGTTTTGTTTCCCAAATACAACACTTAAAATAACTGTTTTGCAGCAGAAATCTTTTGCATATCCCTAGTTTAGGAGTTGCGGTTAATCTATATCAGATGTAAGCATACATATTCTTTCATTGCTGTGGAGTTTGTGCAGTATAAATTACAGGCACATTTTTTTGTTGTTGTTAGCTTCTGAGTCCAACAGCTTATTATTATTTCGTTTTTAACTGCTTTGGAGGAAACAGCTAATTTTCACTATATTCTACCTCCAAATTCAAATGTGGATGACTTAAGTCAATACTCTGCCAAGCATTTTGTTTGACTTCTATGTTACTTTTCTTTCAGAAACTAAAGGAAAAAATATATAGTATTGTCTCTCCCAATTTTTTTTCCAAAACTCTATGAGGTAGGTTAGCTTGAGAGACAGGGACTGCCATGTCTCCAAGTGAACTTCCATGGCTGAGGGTGAATCTTTTTGGTCCTCAGTTCCATGGCTGAGCCTTTTTGGTCTTGGTCTAATACTTTAAAGCAGGGGTCTCCAACCTTGGCGACTTTAAGACTTGTGGACTTCAACTCCCAGAATTCCTCAGCCAGCAAAGCTGGCTGGAATTCTGAGAGTTGAAGTCTACAAGTCTTAAAGTTGCCAAGGTTGAGACAGTGGTGGGTCTCAAAATTTTTTACTACCGGTTCTGTAGTAAACCAGTAAACTGGTAAACCTTGGCATGTGTATTCTGTAGTAAACTGACTTGGTGGGCGTGGCAGGGGAAGGATAATGTAAAATCTCTGTTCCCTCCCCAATCCAGGGGAAGGATACTGCAAAATCCCCATTTCCTGCCGATCAGCTGGGACTTGGGAGGCAGAGAATAGATGGGGGGCAGAGCCAGTCAGAATTTTTACTACCGGTTCTCCAGAACTGGTCAAAACCTGCTGAAACCCACCTCTGGTTGGAGACCCCTGCTTTAAAATCACTCCACCGTGCTAGCTCTCCAGCACTATCTGGAAAGCACCAAATTGTCAGACACTCTCTTTACTAACTCATAGTGTTATTATCTGTAAAGATGCCAGACTATTGCTCAGTATTCCAGTAATTCCACCTTCTGGGTCATAAGAGTTTTTCACTAGACACTCAATACTCCTTTTCCCCTTTTCGCATCCATACTTGGGTCTTGCTCATTGGTAGTGCCCATTTTAGTTATGTAAGCAATGACCTCAGTACAAATCTTAGAAACTAAGGAAATTTTAGTGCACAAATAGAATCTTTATGCTGTTGAGTGTTGCAGTGTCTTTTATAAGATGAAGAAAGAACAAATCTGAACTCAACATGCAGTGTGATTGTTTTAGTCAGTGTACTGCTATCTCAAAAGGTCTGGGCTTGTATATACAGATCTGGATTTTTTTTTAACTGTAATTCTGTTAATGGGGTACAATAAGAATATGTTTATAGAAAAGCTAGATCTAGAAACCTATCCAGTTAAATACATTATTCCTTCTTGCATTTGAGAATGCAGGTAATTCTTATCTCCACCTTATTCAGTCTACAATATTGTTCCCTGGGGAACAGTTTTCAAATTTGTGAGCACAAAACCTGCATCCAGTCACATCTCACAAAATATTTGTTTTTACCAACACTCTGGATACTTACCAAGAGGCATCTCAGGGGGCAGGTAATGAGGCTCTTGAGCACTAACATGTACCCAGTCAAAATCATCATAGGGGTCCTGATGATAATCACAGGGTCCCGGGCCATCTTCAAAGGTGCAACCTCCTAAAAGAAAGAAATGAAATCAATGCATAAGAAAAAGCAAATTATATAATTAGGTGTACATAATTTTTAAAAACCCAGCTACAGTTTCCTTCAGTGAGCCTCTGAAACAGAAAATCATCATTCATCATTTCTTGTCAGCAAATTAAGGTAGTCAGCATCTTTTGATGTGGCTTTTCTCTCATTCAGAAATTGTCTCTTCCAGCCTTAGAAAGAAAATGATTCTAGAATCTAGCAAGTGGCTGCTATTATCCAGAAAGGCTGTATGAAGTAGTATTGGCATAACAATGCCACAAAGAAGAAGAACTCTTTGATGAAAAATTGAAGTAGTGAAACTGCAAATACCATATTTTTCAAAGTATGAAACACACCTTTTCCCCCCAAAAAAGAGGGTGAAAATCTGGGTGCATCTTATACTCCAAATGTAGCCCCGCTCAGCCTCACAAATGGAGATTTCAGAGGCTGAAAGAAGCCTCTAAAAGAAGCCTCAGAAAAAAGCCTCAGAAACGAAGCTTCAGAAAAAAAGCCTCTGAAAGGCTTTTATCTAAAATAATATGGCACGTAGCAAAAGAAGAATTAGTAAAGGTTCTAACCAAACTATGCTAACAATTCTGGAGAATGACACAATAACCAACAGATTGGAAGAGGTTAATCTATATACCAATACCAAAGAAAGGAGATTGAACAAAGTACAGATAGTTCTTCAGAATAAAAGCCTCTGAAAGAAGCTTCAGAAAGAAAGCCTCCAAACAGAGCTTCAGAAAAAAAAAACCTTTTTTCCTGAAGCTGTTTCTGAGGCTTTCAGAGGTAGAAAATAAAGCAAGGCACAGAGCTCACAACCAATGAACCTGTAGCTAAAATTCACCTCTGGGAACAGCTGATCGGGGGTATTCCAGGAGGGCAATCCACCCACCAATCATCTTTTTTCTTATTTTCCTCCCCAAAAACTAAGGTGCATCTTATACTCCAAAAAATACAGTAGTACAAGCAAATTCTGGACTGAATTTGCTAAGCAGGCTGGTGTCACTCTCCAGCCCTCAGACTGTGTTATGATAAAGTCAGGGTTAGTGTTGCTTTTAAAAATAATTATGTTGGACATGCCATATTGAGAATGCAGGTCGTTCTCAATTTACAACCACAATTGAGCCCAACTTCTTTGTTGCTAAATGAAACATTGTGTTAAGTGAGTTTTGCCCCATTTTACAACCTTTCTTGTCGCAGTTATTAAGTAAATCACTGCAGCTGTCATGGTTGTCAAGTGAATCTGGCTTCCTCATTGACTTTGCTTGTCAGAAGGTCGCAAAAAGGGATCACATGACCCCAGAACACTGCAACCGTCATAAATGAGTCAGTTGCCAAATGTCCGAATTTTGATCACGTGCCTATGGGGATGCTGCAATGACCATAAATGTGAAAAACAGTCATAAGTCACTTTTTTCAGTGTCACTGAAACTTCAAATGGTCAGTAAATGAACTTTTCTAAGTTGGGGACTACCCGTGTCTTATATTTTTTTGAACCCTGAAATAAGCACTTGGCTTTATTGCCATGCGCTCAAAAGCCTGATTGGGCTTATTATTAGGGGATATCTTATTTTGGGGGAAACAGGGAAACCTGTATGGAATAGTTACAAATCCAGTTTGTGCTCAAAAACATGGAAGGTCTCAGCACAAGAAGCATTTCATAGACAAGAAATAATAATAGGCAAATGTAAGTGGCTAAATTGTGTGTGTGTGTGTGTGTGTGTGTGTGTGTGTGTGTTCCAGCATAACTCTGGAACATCTTGAGCAATTTCAACCAAACTTGATACACAGATGATTTACTCTCTGGAAAAAAATACTTTGGGGGTAAGACACCCCTAACACCCCTCGGGGGGGGGTCTGTTTAGATACAGCCTGTTGTGCCTTAAAATGGCTTCTACTGTACTCCCTTAAAATGGCTTTTACTGTACAGCACAGTGGAGTTGCCATGGTAACGGCTCCACAGTATTCCACAAAGGAGCTCTCTCCGGTAAGGGGGAAAATCCAACATTAGAAATTACGTTTGGTCCAGACATTTTCAATAAGGCTTTGATTATTCTTGAGAACAAACCATGATCATGGCCATGATCAATAAAACATTACTGCAGCTGGGCCTGCCTGCACCACTATGAGACCAACACGACGTACTTCATGCAGATTACATACAAGAAAAGAACTACAACATTGAACAGCTTAGTGCATATATCGTGGACAAAAATGATCATGGATCGTCTAGCAAAACAACAAGGTGGTATCATTTTACTTGACGCTTCTGGGGGCACAGGGAAAACATTTTTAACTAATTTAATTCTTGCCAAAATCAGGGCTCAGGGTGAAGTTGCTCTTCCTGCCTAATACAGGATTGGGATAAATAAATACCCGGGCAACACCGGGTTATCAGCTAGTATATAATAAAATCTCAGGAAGAACTACTGGCAGAGTGATATAATTGTCAATCGTTTATGATTGTCAGAATTTACAATTATCGCAAAGATTATATATGTATACAAACAAATCCAAACACTAAGAGTCTGCCAAGAAATTTCCATGCCCATTTTTTTAAAAAAGTCTAAGATCTTTATAATCTGTTAACCAGTGCTGCAAAAATTATCGAACAAGCTATGAGAAATCATAAGCTGAGCCAACAGAAGGTGAAATGTATCTTAACAGTTATTTAAAGAAGAGTATGGAATGGAGATACACAAAGTAAACAGAGATAACATGCCATCAAAAATACCTCCATCTAACCAATTCTTAGCACAGAATTAAACACAGCATTCAGCAAAACTACAAAGAAATACAGAATGGAATACACTAATATTGTCCTTACTACAGACTTCATTTAATGTTTTTGATAAGTCTCAATCAATCATAAAGAAAGACTTTGTGCACATTAATAAAAATATCTTTAATTAGTCCATATTGTCAAGGCAGCATAACTTCTACAGAAATGTAAAACCAGAAGAGATTTGGTTTGGAGAAAAACAAACCAATAGCTTCACTTGAATCTTAGTGGTCATTTTCAATTATTCAAGAATCAATAAAGAATCAATGAAGAAAAAAACTTGAATAAACTGAACTGAATAAATGAAATGAAAATCTGAATTTGGGATCAGTCTTCCCCAACCTGGTCTCTTTTAGATGTATTAGGTGCAACTTTTAAATCCCTAAGTTTCTGGACCAACAGAAAGTTGGACATTTCTAACCAAAGCATTTGGAGAAGACTGATGCAGAAGTTGAAGATAAGGAATTCTGTTGGTCTTCTTAACAAGCTGCTTTCCGCCATACTGGAAATAATGCAGATCAGAACAGGTACAAACAATCTGCTGTAAAAGAACATAGCTTCAAGGACAATACATCTCAATCATATCAATTTTGCAGCAACTGTTGTGGTCTTAGCCAACATCCTTGTATCAGCTGCTGAAAATTCTTATGAAAATGAAAAGAACGATAAGAAAAGATAATATGTGATAATATCAAAGAAAACGGCTGCCTATGAACATGTACTCTGATCTTCTATATCCAGTGGCGTTTATAAACTGTAAGCTCAAAACTAGTTTTTTAAACAGATTACAGATCAAAGGGCCAAAGCAGAATGATGTATAATATTTCATTATCAAAATTGGGTTCTTAATTTGTGATATCAAACAAAATGTTAGAAATGCCTTGGTGTATGATAATTCGGTATGATGACAAATGCTAATTATTTACTAATCCTATTTAAATATTTTTCTAAATGATTGAGGATGGCTATGCTAACCCTTGTGAATTTCTCTTGAAAAAGTGAAGAATATGCAAAGATGTGGGGGGTGGGGATCTAAATAAATCAGTCAACATAGGAAGAGGGCGTAATAATCCTGTTCTTTTCTCCAGGTCTACTGGTTAATTATTTTCAATAGGGCTATTATACCACAACAATTCCATGTTTCTTTTCTACACTTCACATTTACGTTTTCATTTCAAACAAACAAACATATCTAGTTCCTCCCCCAAAGTGAGACAGAGAAAAGTCAATCATACATTTCACAATGTTTTTGACTACAGTAACTGTTACTTTAGAGCCGTGATGGCGAACCTATGGCACATGTGCCACAGTTGGCATGCGGAGCCATATCTGTGGGCACGCGAGCATTGCCCTAGCTCAGCTTTAGCACACATGTGCACCTAGAGGGCCTCCGGGGCGTGGGAAAAGCTGTTTTCGCCCTCCCCAAGCTCCAAGAAAGGCTCTGGAGCCTGGGGAGAGTGAAAAACGGGCCTTCTGGATCTGGTTCCACCAAAAATCGGGATACAGGCCATTTCCAGTCTCCAGATGGGGTGGGGAAGGCTGTTTTTGCCCTCCCCAGGCTCCAAGAAAGCCTCTGGAGGGCGAAAAATAGGCCTACTGGGCCCACTGTGCCATCTCGTGCCAAAAGTGGAGGGCGCACAGGGGGTCGTGCATGCATGCATAGTGGGGCGGGGCACATTGAATTATGGATGTGGGTATGTGCGCGGGCCCCCTGCCCTCCCCTGCTTTTGGCGTGCAAGAGCAAAAAGTTAGCCATCACTGCTTTAGAGACTAGAGGATAGGAACAGTATAACACAAGTAGAGAGGATTGATAAAGGAAAATATTTGTAGCTTGGGTTTAAAATGAGGGGTCCTTGATGCTCTTTGATCTTGGTTGTTTTATTGCAGACTTTTCATTATCCAAACTAGGTAACATAATCAGGGCTTGTAAGGGTTAACCCAATAAGTAACCCCATTCCTTACTATTTACTGATGATGTTTGGGTGAAACATCTGGAAGAAAACTACCAAGCTCAGAGAGCATCAAGAACCCTCACAGAGAGGATATTCAAAGTGCTAAAATTGTTGCATGACAATTTTCCCGCTTTCAGCCAGGAAAGCAGAATCAAAGCCCAAATTATATCACTACTAATCAGACTTTTATATTTACAGAACTTTTCAATAAAAAGGACAGGAAAAAGGAATATGAATATCCCAGAACAGGGGTGTCAAACTCGCGTCGTCACATCATCAAGTGATGTATCGCAACCTTTTTCCCCTTTGATAAAACGGGGTGGGCGTGGCCAGTGCATGACTCATCTGGCCTGCGGGCCTCAAGTTTGACACCCCTGTCCTAAAATATTATCATACAAAATATACACTAATTGAAAATTTTTAAAAATATTTTCTTTTTTTTAGCCTTAGAAGATTCTTAATAAAACAAGAAATTAAGATATTTTTTAAAGTAATAAATACATCGTATTTATTTTCCTTAATTTACTAATCAAATGGTTTTATTTACTACAATATTACTCTGGATATATTGCTGAAGGGCATTATGATCTTTTTAAAGAGACGTGGCATAATATAGTTACAAAAGGCGGGAAAAAAGCAATCTTCATTCTACGGTCAATTTCCCTTATTCTAATTGTGCAGTTAGTTCATTAAAGGATTTCTTTTTGAAAATGCTTTTTGTTTGTTTCTTTACGCTTAAATGGAAAGGCAGACCTGTCAATTTATTAACATTAGGGCAATTACAGAAGATTGTTCTGCACTAAAGCTATGTTTATACCTATAGTGGCCTGGACTGGCCATTTTTGCATCAGCAGGTTAATTAGTTATTTGAAACAATGGTAAAAGATTGCCAGGGTTATAATCTAGAAAATCTAAAAGGTACCAGATCCTGTACCTTAGTTGGAGAACAAACTCTATTCTAATTAATTCCATAATCTACTCAACTGTTGCAACATGATAAATAATCAATTTGGTATTGATTGTTTGTGGGACTATACAGTTATGGTAATAGATTTTTTTTTAAATTTAGTATCTTTAATTTTTTGCATTGTACCGAAGAAATTATCACAAGAAACCCACTTTTGTTTCAAACAGTTCATTTAAGGAAGACTCAAGATTGGGCTTTCTCACTACTGCTACTTTTGAAATGCACAATCCCTCCTAAATTAAAGAGTTATTTAAATTTTTTGAATTATTAGTGCCTTCAAAAATATTTTTGCATTGAGTGTTCTAATAATGATTTCAATTGCTTTGGGGATTTTCAGGGAGGTTTTTTTATATTGCATGTTTGATCCTTGGTAATCCGTAAACAGGTGGATGATTGCTATGAGCAATTTTCAGCAATCTTTGCTAATTTACCTCAACTTCCAGTGTTAGGGCAAAATCATGGAAAAAATACTTGAAAGCTTTTCTGTGCAGAAGGTGAATGTCTTTTCACTGAAATTAATGTGCACGAAACTGGCTACCTGCATAGCTAATTCCACTGATGCACTCTATAAACTACTGAATTTCTAGAAACTACTGAAAAAGGTGGAAGGAAATCTCAGATTTCAATGCTTGTGTTATTAAATTAGATTACACCCCAGCGTGAAAATGTCAGATTGTCTATTTCAGGACTTTTCAAATAGTGCTCCATGGAACCCTAAGGTTTCCTTAGAACTTGACAAAAGGGGGAAAAATCATTAAAATGTAGCCAAACTTCCATCAGTCGAACGTTCCCTCTTGATGAGGAGTTAAATATTTTTATTTTTCAACTCACAGCCTGAAAAAGTTTAAAAATTCCTAATGTATTATATGATAATTCAAGTTGCTTTATGTTTCCGGTTGGTTAAATGAATTTCTCAAGAGATTGTCCAAATTATTGCATTACTTTAAGTATTTGTATGTCAAGTAGATTTTATTTCTACAACAGGTAAGAACTGTAGAAAGTTTAACAAAATAAGAAAAAAATGATAAATGAAAACTGGACTCTCTGGAAAAAAAGCACCGCTTTGAAAAAAAATAGCAAGAACATTGCACAGAAAAATGTTAATAGTGTTACTGTAGGAGAAGGAGTGGCAGAACTTGCAGGTGGAGTTAAAAGAGAGATCAGTCTAGAATCCTTACATAGTCACAAGCAAACTAAGTCCAG
Source organism: Ptyas mucosa (assembly GCA_012654045.1). Lineage (NCBI taxonomy): Eukaryota > Metazoa > Chordata > Lepidosauria > Squamata > Colubridae > Ptyas > Ptyas mucosa. Next base: position 1,346,998 of record WNWU01000005.1, read on the forward strand.
CCCTCCTTGAAACCTGTTGACTCTAGTCTTATCTAACCCAAAGCAGGTGCTGACCATTAGTTGAGAAGATTCCTGTGCATAGGTAGCACTAAATCACTTTAATTGTACCTTCAGATGTGAATGCCTGGCAGCTTTCATGCCCGACTGCTACCCCTTTATTTAGAAACTGGATTTTTTTTTAATCTACCTACAACTTCAAATGAAGGACACAACACACTTAATGCAAAGTGGAAAATATGGAAGAAGCATTTCTTCAGTCAACTGCTTATTATAGAGTTCTAAACAATGAAACCAGTACTCAGAATTGTATCTAAATGAAGGATACGTTGGAATTATATTGATCGGCCACACTTCTAGAAATTTGGTCATATGTGGAGACCCCAATAATTTCAAAACTGTCTTTGTGGTTATTCCACATTCAGAATATATTACATCTTCTTCATCTAATCATATTAAGAGAAGGAACCAGAGCAAAGCTGGTGCAACAATAGAAAGGAGCATTTCTTGCGATGACCATTGTATGCAAATCATTAAACCTGGTCACAATTTATGAGTCCAGTCCTTCAGAAAGGTACGCTATTCAGTCCATAGAAGGCACCTAACTAAAATTAGAGTACTATTTACAACCATAAAATAGCGCTTTATCTGACAATTTGACAGTTAACTTGCTCTCATTATCCTACTCCACATTCCAGAGGCTGTTTCAGAAATTTCATTGACAGCACTTATATCCAAATCCCACAGACATTCACAGGCAAATCAAAAAGAGTTGTACAGGAAATATCAAGGATCACTGTTGGAAAGTTAATTTGATGCATCTAAACTAGTGAAGAAATAGCTCTTGCAGAAAGATAGATGAGATTTTTCCATTTTTATTCATTAAAGAAAAGAAGAGTACCGTTAAGTACCAAGAATGTGTACTGCTTGACACTAAATATGCACAATTCCTACATGCTGCCTCGGATTATGGAACTGAATACTGGGCTACATCAATAGATTTACTGAATTGCTTCTATGAAAAAGAATGCACAAAAAAGAAAAACATACAAGATCCAATAAACAAGACCATAAACATACAAATTATGAGAAATCTTAACCCTGATTTATCATTCATTCATTAAATTCATAAATTGTATTTCCTATACCACAAAGTTGTTGGGAAGATGGGAGTTAAAGTTTAAGGCCAACTATTGTAAATTTCGATTTCATCCAAATGAAGAAGCATACATAAAAATGAATAAATCCTAATCAACCTTAAGAAGGACTTAACCCCTCTTCCATAATTTCTCTTGATAACATACACCAAGTAACACTTATTTTACAAAATATGTTAGTATTGAAAATAATGCTGATCCAGTAGCTGGATCTTACATTCTGAATAGTTGTTGCCAAAACTGATTAATTTTTACCTTCTTCATATAAAGGAAGCATTTATGAAGCTATCAGCTTCATAAAAACCTTACTTTTTTATGTTGTGCAGTTAAACACTGGGAAATTGTTCCAAAGATAGTCTCCATTAAGGCCACTGCCAAGATCTTCACTATCTTCACAATATTTGCTTCCCATACAGATTATTCCAATAAAATCTCTTCATTTTAGCATGGATCTTAACACTTTCAGATATGGCACTTTTTTGCTCAACTATGATGCATTCATCTATCGAAATCTTAGTCTGACTTTTGAAATCTTCTTCTCATCATCTTGTTCTCAAGTTTCTCCGGTGGTTTAATAAAGTATCCTACTACACCTATAAACTGCTTCATCAGGCCAAGGTAAATACAATCTATAAAACGTCAAAACTTTTGAAATAAGGCACAATTGCATGCAGAAACAGCACCTATAGTTTATGCAATATTCACTAGTCCAGCTTGTCTTGTTTCAGGTAATTTATCTGTTTTGTGGCATTTTTGTAAAACAAGCTCATCAGCATCCCAATCTAGTTAAGATATGAAATTGCATTCAGAATCTTCCTAAATTCAAAGGGCCCTTTCAGCTGAGTTTGGTAAGCTCAATCATCAAGTTGAAGCAAGTTTCCTGATGTTTTAAAAAAAACAACAACCAGAAAACAAAATGATAAAAAACATTTATCAAAGGAAAGCATCTTGGCCCCATATTTTGCTGCTATATATGCTAAATGGCATGTATAGTCAGTATCATAATTTTCTTTATTTGATTTTTTTTTCTGCAGAAGTGTCAGAACTCCATTATTCTTGCCAATAAGGTACTGCCTGAGTCAAAAGCCATATAACTCTTTAGGCTGATTCCTGAATCAGGAATACTTCTTCAATGGTTTTCAACCTATTTCCATCAACTGCACTGTTTAGTGTGGCATACCTAATTCCTAACTGAATGCTAAGAATCTTTATGACAAAAAGTAAAAAAATAAAATAAGATTAAAAAAAGGTTGCCTTGTCAGCAACTCTCTACATTCAATGAAAAATATTTTTAAAGCATTAGTACTTCTGTTATATTCATTTTTAGACTGCATTTATGCTTTCTTTTCTGATACAATGGATAAGGTGACTGGCTTTTATGCATTTTCATTTGTATTTCCCAGCAGTTTTATTGTCTGGAAATATTCTTCCTACCTGTTTACTGAAATATGATTCACTGTGCTGCAATAAAATTTTTTTGAAAAAACAAAAATAGTTCTGCTTTCCGTGTCCAATCATTTGTCAGGCTATGCATAGTTGACAAAGATCTCATCAAGATTTGATGGGATTTTAAATTCTTTTGCTTTACTGGATTTGTCCTAAACTTCATATTAAGTGCATACAGGTAGACCTTGCTTAACAACATCCCCGTTTAATGACTGTCTGAAGATATAATGGTAATGGAAAAATAACTTGATGATTAGTTTTGACATTTACAATGTCTCTGTCCACCAGATCACATGTTTGCCATGTAGGTATTTTGCAACTGAGGGTTAATTACAACCATCACAGCTTCCTGTGGCCATGCAATCACCATTTGCTTGCTTTACAATGGCCTCTGGCAAACAGAACTAATGGAGAAGTTGGCAGTAAAATCACCTGTTGTGGTTACACAAAGTCTTGCTTAAGGTGTTAAGCAAGGTCTCAAAGTCTTAAGGTCTCAAAGTCTCCTACAGACTTTTAGCTATACAATTTGGGATGAACACCCTTTGAATGGTGTGGTAGTAGGAATGAATTTCCAGAGGAAAATATGTAGACTACAGGAACCAGGAGCACTACACAGGTAACCTTGAGGACACAGATAAACCTCCAAGTGGCCTCAACAGCTCTCTAAAACAATGCAGATTACCAGCTGTCTGTAAGGAATATAAATCCTTCCATTCCCCACTATCCTGTCAGAGCTGAAGAAGCTTCTTGGATGATAATGTCTTCAAAAGAAAAAATAATGTCTTGAAATGTCTTCAAAAGAAAAAACTAGAAAGTCCAGTCTGCCTCCTGAAAAAGCACCTTTGGGACAACCATGACCTGGGTGACTGAGAATCTCTACAGACTCTTGCTTAAGGACCACAACTGATTTGCTTAACAGCCACAGCAAAAGTGAGATTGTTGTGAGTCCATCATGTTCATCTGACGTTTTGCTTAAAGATAGTGTTGTTTACTGATGGAGTTGTTGGTCCTACCTAATTATGGTTAAGCAAGAATTACTTGTAGTACCTATTATATTATGAATATTGAGAAGTTACAAACCATTTAACAACAGACACTCGTGTTTTCTCATCTGGCTAGCAATATAAATCCTCTACAAAATATAAGAAACAATGAAATTTAACAATGGTTTAGCTTCAGTTTTTGTTTAGGCATAAAGTAGTAGATACTGTTCTAGATGAGCAAGTCCCTTGATTGGAGCAATTCAGTGATTCTTGAAAGGAAAAGACTTAACTCCTCTAAAACCACTTAACCCCACCACACCTCTTGATGCCTCATGGCTAGCACTTTCTCTTATAATGTGCACTCCCACCCAGCCTCCCTCTAATGAGCAAATTTGAAGAGACTTGTGACATTCATGTTGGGTTTAGCAGCTAGCAACTTCCCCCCAGACTATAAAGCTTTGCAAACTACATGAGGACCAGTACTGTGTGCTTGTTTTGTTGCTCTTCTCTAAAGCAGAGATGCTGTGATGTAATCCAAGGAGTTTCTTAATAATAATATCTCCATCATGTAGCTCTGTCTTGAATTTGTTAGCCAAGTTGCTAAGGAGCCCTACTGCTTTCTAATTCAAAATGTAGCTGCCACTAGGAATTCCTCAAGGTTCTTTACAATAGATCCATCTTCTGAGGATACGGTGGTGGCTTAGATAAGATTAGTCTTCGTTGCAATTCCTTGAAATGCAGGGATACACCAGTGGTTAAGAAGCACAAGATACCTGAAGGTACACTGCAGTCTTCTTCCTGAGAATCCAATATGATATAAAATTATATATATATATATATATATATATATATATATATATATATATATAATGCAGTGGTGAAATCCAATTTTTTTTTACTACTGGTTCTGTGGGCGTGGCTTGGTGGGCGTAGTGTGGCTTGGTGGGCATGGCAGGGGAAGGATACTGAAAAATCTCCATTCCCACCCCACTCTGGGGCCAGGCAGAGGTGGTATTTGCAGGTTCTCCGAGCTACTCAAAATTTCCGCTATCGGTTCTCCAAACTACTCAAAATTTCTGCTACCGGTTCTCCAGAACCTGTCAGAACCTGCTGGATTTCACCCTAGATATAATGCTACTGTAGAAAAATAATAATAAAAATAATGCTTTGGGGTTCAGTTAGATAGCTCTCTGATCACAAGGTAATTTTGAAAGGCTCCTCGGTGCTCATCTCTTCAAATGTCTAGAGTTCAAACAATGAAGGGATTAGACCACAACGAGTCAACTCTTAACATAGGAAATTTGACAAAGAATGAGTATCTGAAGCTGATGTTTTGAGCCACCTGGAAATATGTTGTTCTACTGCCATTACATGATATAAAACAGGCTACTAGCCTGTGTTAAGTCCCAAATGAGTCTCCATAGACCTCTTTTTAGAATGCTATTTTCCATAAGATTTGGAAATGTCCCTCTGTAGCCTACATTTTAAAACAACCCAGACAAGCATCCCTCCCCAGCAGCCTCTAATGATTAGCTGAGAAGGGTAAAAAAAGTGTCATTCCAATTTTGGAAATAACGTCTCTTGGCCTCAGGGTTAGAGCTATCAAGAAGCTGCTGAGACACAGAATACTAAAATGTAAAATGTCAGCTAAAAATGCAATGAGTAAAAAGCTAAGGGATCTGCTCAGACAACCTCATATACTTATCTCTGCCTTGGGACAGTTAGAGCTTTTTTGTCATTTGTCTTTAGTTGAAAGGGAAATCAGATTTTTTCTTTTAAAAAAAGATATTTGTACAGCTATGAGATGAGAGTTACTTAAAGGTTAGATAAAAGTGAGTTGGGATAGCTCATAGAATACCATGGAAATAAGCCCCTTTTGCCTTCTGAAATAAACAGCTATTATGAGAACTGTTTTATTGCCAAGTGCCAGGAGAAAACTAGACAAATGTAGTCTGTTAAATATATAAACATATGTAGAAAGCCAGCAGAACTGGTGAAACGTGTATATGGGTGAATGAAGTCTGCATTTTTGAACAATGATGCCTACTTATTCAGTTTTTCTAAGTGGCTGCCTGCTGCTTCTCCCTCTCACAAACAGGCATACCTATATGAACATGTAAAAAAGCATGCCTATTTCAAAAGCACATTAAATCTACTGTTGCATATGCTGTCATGAAAAGCCAAGTGCATAATGAAAACCTTCAAAGACAAAGTCTTGAAGTTAACCTCTTTATAGCAATAGCACTTAGACTTATATACCACTTCACAGTGCTTTACAGCCCTTTCTAAGCGGTTTACAGAGTCACCATATTGCCCCCAACAATCTGGGTTTTCATTTTACCCACTTCGGAAGGATGGAAGGCTGAGTCAACCTTGAGCCTGGTGAGATTTGAACTGCCAAATTGCAGTCAGCCAGCAGTCAGCACTACTGCACTCTAACCACTGTGCCACCGTGGATCATGTAGTCAATATAAAGACCTCAAGTTACTTGAGGAATTATCTCACCCCACTGGGACTGGCCTGCCCCACCAGTGCCAGCGGAAGAGGCTTGCTGCAGGCTCCGTGCTCAAGGAATTCCAGCTGGCAGGGTCCAGAAGAAGAGCCTTTTCTGTCATGGCTCCTGTCCTCATACAGCCGGAACTGAGATCCGCACTGACCCTCCTGACCTTCCATAAGGGCATTATTTATTTTATTTATTTTGTTTATATTAAATTTATAGACCGCCCTTCTCCCTGAGGACTCAGGGCGGTGTACAGCCGGAATTAAAAAACACATAATATAAACAATTAAAAATAGAATAAATTTCAGCTCAAATTAAAATACCAATCCCCATTAAATTTAAAATTTAAAATACTGCTTGAGCCAGCCTGGCTTGTTTGAAAAAGTAAGTTTTCAGGGCATGACGGAAGGCACTGAGGTCTGGGATTTTCCTTATCTCGGGGGGTAACTGATTCCAGAGGGTAGGTGCCCCCACAGAGAAGGCTCTCCCCCTGGGGGTCGCCAGCCTACATTGTTTGGCTGACGGCACCCCGAGGAGGCCCTCTCTGTGGGAGCGCACGGGTCGATGGGAGGTCGTCTGTGGCAGTAGACGGTCCCGTAAATAACTAGGTCCTATGCCATGGAGCGCTTTAAAGGTGATAACCAGCACCTTGAAACGCACCCGGAAGACCACTGGGAGCCAGTGCAGCTCGCGCAGGAGTGGTGTTACATGGGAGCGCCACGTTGCTCCCATCACTACCCACGCGGCCGCATTCTGGACCAATTGGAGCCTCCGGGTGCCCCTCAAGGGGAGCCCCATGTAGAGAGCATTACAGTAATCAAGGTGAGAGGTGACAAGGGCGTGAGTGACTTTGCACAGGGAATCCCGATCAAGAAAGGGCCGCAACTGGCGAATCAGGCGAACCTGACAGAAAGTCCCCCTGGTGACAGCCGTCAGATGGTCCTCTAAGGACAGCTGCCTATCCAGAAGGACTCCCAGATTGCGAGCCCTTTCCGTGGGGGCCAAAGACTTGCCCCCAGTAGTCAGCGATGGAGTCAACTGACTATATCGGGATGCCGGGAGCCACAGCCACTCAGTCTTGGAGGGGTTGAGCCTGAGCCTGTTCTTCCCCATCCAGGTCCGCACAGCCTCCAGGCACTGGGACATCACTTCAAGGGCATTGTTGGGGTGGTCTGGGGTGGAGATGTACAGCTGAGTATCATCAGCGTATTGATGGTATCTCACCCCAAAACCATGGATGATCTCGCCCAGCGGCTTCACATAAATGTTGAACAGAAGGGGCGAGAGGACCGATCCCTGCAGCACTCCACAGATGAGAGGCCTCAAGGTTGACCTCTGCCCCCCTGTCAACACATACTGCGACCGGTCGGAGAGAAAGGAGGAAAACCACCGCAACACGGTGCCTCCCACCCCCAGCTCTTCCAACCGGTGCAGCATGATACCATGGTCGATGGTATCAAAAGCCGCTGAGAGATTTAACAGGACCAGAACAGAGGAGCAACCTCTGTCCCGAGCCCTCCAGAGATCATCAACCAACGCGACCAATGCCGTTTCCGTGCTGTACCCAGACCTGAAACCTGACTGGAATGGATCTAGATAGGATGCTTCCTCCAAGAATTGTGGGAACTGTCGTGCGACCACACTCTCAACAACCTTCGCCATAAAGCGAAGGTTGGAGACAGGACGAAAGTTGGCTAATAATGCTGGGTCCAGGGACGGCTTCTTGAGGAGAGGCCTCACCACCGCCTCTTTCAAGGCAGCGGGGAAGTGACCTTCACTCAATGAAGCATTAATAATGCCCTGGAGCCAGCCACGTGTAACCTCCCGGGAAGCCAGTACCAACCAGGAGGGACACGGGTCCAATGAACATGTGGCCGCACTAAGTCTCCCCAAAATCTTGTCCACATCATCGGGAGTCACAGAGTCAAACTCCTCCCAGGTGATACTCTCAAGACTAGTCCTCGCCACCCTGCCCTGATCTACCCAGTCGGAGTCCAAGTCCCCCGGATCTGCGCGATTTTGTCATACAGGTATTGTCCAAATTCTTCCGCCCTGCCTTCCAAGGGATCCTCCCGCACTCCCAGATGGAGCAGGGAGCGGGTCACCCTAAACAGGGCGGCTGAACGATTCCCTGATGATGCAATAGAGGCGGAAAAGTAGTTAGACTTTGCCGCCTTTATCGCCACTAGGTAGGTCTTAATATGTGACCTTACCAGTGTTCAGCGCGACTGGCCCTCCAACCGCTCTCTAGGCATCTTCTCCGGCGCTTCATTTCCCTCAGCTCCTCGGTAAACCAGGTTAAAGGTCTGGCTTTGCCAGCTGGCTTGGGGCCCCAAGGGAAAGTATCATGTGGGAGATGGGTTGATGGGTTAAGGGAAAGTCCCACCTCCCCCCATGAATCCTGCTCCCTCCATCTCCATCTTTTAACTTTTGATTGAAACTCTATTTTGTTGTTTTTAGAATATTTATGTTTTGCAGTTATACAGCTTTTAACTTTTTAACTCGCCCAGTCATCTTGAGACAAGATGAGCAACAAATCAATCAAACAAACAAAGAAACAAATAATCAATCTGTCCTCCATAAAATAATTAAACTGTAATATTTCCAAAAAGGCAGACTTTCCATTTGTCTTTTATTATACAGCAGTGATGGCTAACCTTTTTGCCATTGTGTGCCAAAAGCGGGGAGGGGGGGGCATGGTGGGGTCACAAGCATGCATGCTCGCATCCATAATTCTATGCGCCCCGCCCCGTGTTCACCCCGCTTTTGGCACGTGATGGCACGGTAGGCACGGTAGGCCTGTTTTTTGCTCTCCCCAGGCTCCAAAGTCTTTCTAGGAGCCTGGGGAAGGCAAAAATGGCCTTCCCCATTCCCCCAGAGGCCCTCTGGAGGCCAGAAACAGTGTGTTTCCTGATTTCTGGTGGGCCCAAAAGGCCCAAAAATCAGCTGGTTGGTGCACACATATGTGCCAGAGCTGAGCTCGTGTGCCCACCGATATGGCTCTGCATGCCACATGTGGCACCCGTGCCATAGGTTCACCATCACAGTTATACAGTATACTATCCTGATAAAATTAGAGATGTTTGGATAATTTAATACCAGTTAACACTTTTTCCAGTCACAGGAATGTTTCACAGCAGAACAGGAAAAGAAAAAAAAAACCAGTAGCAAAAGTAGAATTTAGCTCTATAATCAGTTGTCAAAGTCCATTTTCAATATTAATGCTAGTTGTCCATTTGCTAATTAGCATCTATGTAAGATGGCATTTGCTCCATTCTGAAGTCATAGCCATAGAGGATTTCAGTGCAATGCACCGCTTTCCTCTCTACATTTCTTTCTTTCTAATATGCAAAAACAAGCTAAAAAGCTACCCTATCTCATTTAGTTAACTGTTATTAAGCCAATTTAGACCTATTTATCAATTCAATGCAAACCAAGTTCTCTGAGTTTATAAAATTACACAGGAACATCTGAATTTGGTTCACACAGGCAGGTTAGGCATAATTTAACCAATTAGCAATGGTTATTTGTATTTTAAAATAGTTTGGCATTGATAATCAAATGAGAAACGACTGTACTTATGTGATAAAGATTTATCTAAGGCAGTTGTAGAAAAAGTGGCATATGAATCAAACAGACCCTTCACTCACAGTTCACGTTCTTAGGATCACTTTTTACTGTCTATCGACAAGATAAGATGTATACCGTATTTCCCCGAAAATAAGACCCTGTCTTTTTTTTTTTTAACCCTAAAATAAGCGCTTGGCCTTATTGCCATGTGCTCAAAAGCCCAATTGGGCTTATTATGAGGGGATGTCTTATTTTGGGGAAAACAGGCTAATTTTGGCAATATGCTTCAGAAACTAGATGGATCCAGTCTTCTGTTATGCATAAGAAACATCTGTGATCATGATGTAGATTACATAATGATGGCCCGTGTCTACTAATTCTGCCATTCATAACATGTGGAATTCAGACAACTGAAACATAACACAAAATGTAGTACGGTGAACAAATAGCATATTTTCATTTTTTTATTTTTTGTCTTTTGTGAAGTGAAAAAAACAGAAAACATTTAAGTGGAATCTAGTTTTGTTTGAACTATGACACTGTAAGCTGACTTCAATACAGGATATTTCCTAGTTCTGAAGAAAAAGAAACCCATGTTACTAAAAGGAGTTCTGGTAGCTATGACAATGATCAACTACAGTAATCATTTTGTTGTTGTTTTCTTGGCAAGGTTTTTCAAAAGTGCCACTGCCTCTTTCCTAGGACTGAGGGAAAGTGAATACCCAAAGGCCACCGAGCTGGCTTTGTGCAAGACTGGAACTCCTAGTTTCCCAATTTCTAGCCTGATGCCCTAATCACTACACCAAACTGTCTCTCACAATAATCACACCTTGGTGTATAATTTAATTTATTGTGTATTTTAATAAATTATATATCACCTGTTATACAAAAAAAAACCCAATTGGAAGGCCTCACAATACTTTTAATACAATGAAATCGTAACGTACAGTAAAATGAAATAGTAATATATCTCAGCAAACATTCAAGATTCAGTATTTCAGTAACAGCAATAGCACTTAGACTTATATACCACTTTACATTGCTTTACAGCCCTCTTTAAGAGGTTTACAGAGTCAGCGTATTTCAGTAATCCTTCTTACTTGGTCCTGGTTCACAGGCCACCAGGTCTATAAATAAAGGTAGTCCTCAATTTACAACTGCAACTGAGACCAGATTTACAGTCAAAAGTTGTTATGCTCCTAAGTCTAGGGTCATTAAGTAAACCCTGCAGTCCCAAGTATGAATTTATTCTTCTGAATGAGGGTTTTCTGCCAGAAACAGACAAAAAAAAAATCATCACCAATCATAGTCATGCAACTATGAGGAACTGTAACAAGTTGCAAAGGTAAGCCAACTGCCAACCACTCAAAATGTAGTCATGTGACCACGATGTGTGTGTGGGTGTGACATTTTATGATGGCCGGAAGTGCTTTATTGGCCGTAAAGCACCCATTCAGGATCTGTTTGTAGTTTAGAACAGTCGTTAAGCAAACAATCATAAGTTGAGGATTACCTGCAGTTTGGTTTGAGTTTAGTATCTTGTACATACCCAATTATGCTGGTTTGGAATGTCAATCTACTTTCAGTATACAATCTTATATATTAGTCTTCCCAGCTTTCGGAATTTTTAGCCATGAAGTTGATCTACTTTGTTGTGATGGAGTGGGGGTGGGGGTGGAAATCTGAGTTACAGAACATACAAAAATACCACTAAAGCTGAAAGACACATATTCACATGGATCAATACTTGGAACGTGACAAAGAAATCAAAGTAACCCCGGCCTGTGTTTATACAACATGCAATTTTTCTGTACAGAATATTAAGCATCCTGGATGCAATTACTCCTCTGACAGGCTTGTAAAAATACCCTGCCCATATAAGTTAATAGTTCATAATTCATATTGATAGCTCTGTGCAAACAATAGACATGCATGTTGCTTAGCAATGCCTAAGAGCCTTCTACCTTAAATCACTGAGCTTGTGAGTGAAAAACGAATGGGGCTGTTTTATAGCCAAATTTGCACTTTCAAGTTTGAAAGTAGAACATTTACTAGAGACATTAGAAGTAAATGAAGGTTTTAATCTTACAGGGCTGTCACTTTCAGTCCGTATAAAGAACCGAAGAAACTATTCAGTGAAACCCATTCCTGATGTGGAACAAAGCATTTAATCTTTTTAAATGCACATATGATTCCTACGGCCAAGAGAAACTGTTTTCCTTGAAGTTTAAAATGGCTGTAATCAAACAATAACTTGGTTATTATGAGACTCTTATTCTGAAGGCAGCCATGTACATCCCTGCCACATGAATAGTGAGGTCATACCCGGTTTTCCCCAAAATAAGACAAAATAAGCACTTATTTCAGGGTTCAAAAAAAATATAAAACAGTCTTATTTTCGGAGAAACATGGTACTACTGTACACAGATCTTGCTCCTAAGTTCTTCACTGGGATCTCAGATACACTGTTTTAAAATGTGACAATTGTAGTGGTAGAAGTGCATGGAATCATAAGAATTAATGTGCCTCATGAAAATTCATGAGGCAAGTTTAACTTGGAGAAAACTCAGACATAGTTCTCCGTTGTGTCTATGGAGATTCTCTGTCATCCAGGACATGGTTGTCCCAAAGGTGCTTCTTGGATGAGAAGCGAAAAGTCTTAAAAGAAAAACCAGAAAGTCCAGTTGCCTCTTGAAAAAGCACTGTTGGCAATCATGTTGGCAATCCTACTTTATCAACAGCCATACGAAAAAGTGCTGCTGAGGTTTGCCCAAACCAGTCCCTAAGATTTTGAAACCATGATGTTCTTCTTCTACCTGGACCTCATTTGCCTTCAATCTTTCCCTGGAGGATTAAGTGAAGTATTAATACCTTATTCTATATCTAAGACTCAGATATAGCATAAGATGGAACAGTTCTCTATTCTTATAACTGTCAAGTTTACCTACTGTATGCATATAGTACATGTTTCAACCTCTCACAATGTGAATATATTACTCTATTCTCTAATCTCTTACTTTTGTTTTTCTACAGCAGCAATATAGTACATAAGCAAACAATTAGTATCCCAATTTAGGACTAACTGAAAGAACAACCCCAAATGCATACAAAAAAGGAATAATTTATTTTACATTAGTTTTGTAATTTTTTTAATCTTAAAATCCATAAATTACTTATGCTGAAACAAAGTTAAGAAGAGCAGGAAAAAATGATAGATTAAATCTTTGGGATCAATTTGGCCATTGCTGTATGCTTATGGAAGCTTATGGAAGGTCCAGTAGGTGTTGCCTCATACCAAATCATATTGGACCTCAAAAAGCTTCTCTGGTATGGTCCTGAAGGATCCTACGAGCTGTACATTTTGAATGTGTTAAGTTAGAGAAGATTCAGGGAGTCTAGTCAGAAACATATTTCTTCATTCCATCAAATATAATCTACTTAAGCAATGAAAAATATAGCCTGCCATTGGATTTCTACTAAGATCTTAAAATTAAGCGTGACTGTATTTGTACACTGTAAGGATGCATAATTAATGCAAGTCTTACTGATCAGAGTTATAAATCAACTACTACAGAAAGCATGGAAGCTAGTTGTTGTTTATTCTGAAACTGCTGAAACTAACTCATGAGGGGAAAATAAATTGTGGAGCTGGAGAAGTGCAGGATGCAGCCCCTTAATTCAATCATTGACAAATTCATTTATAAGGCACCAAGTTTAGTAATTAGGAAAAAAGGTCTATTATCGCAACAACCATTAGATAACAATCAGTAACCTTAATGATAAAATTGATGGAAAAAATGTAGAAAGTGCAAAATAATAATAATAATAATGAAAAGTACAGATTAATTGGGAATTTTTTTTAAAAACTCCATAATTACTGTTTATTTTCAAAGAAACCTATATACAATAATGTCACATGGGAGAAACTTGAGAACAGCTGCCTAGAAAAGCATAATCCCAATAAGAATATACTTAAAACCAAAATAATCTATTGTTAATGTTCATATTTTATCAAGATTTAAGACTCTTATACATTTCTTCAATTAGTAGACTTGTAATTACCGAAATAGCATATATTGTGCAAGAGAATGAAATTTGTCCAGTAAGTTTCCATTCCTTAAGGCAGAGAACCAGAATCTCACAAAACATCTGTTGTCCTCTGATGATTTAAACCTCTGACTTCTTTTAACATGGCAGTTATATTATTTATTAAGTCCTTGCCCTACAAACAGTAAAGCAATGTCATTAAATCAGTTTAATTAGCAAACATAAAATTATATGGCCTGCAACGTACATAGCTTTGTCTCTTCCTTGGTTTATCTCATATTGACATCAATCACATATTGCACAGAGAGGCTCAAATGTGATTTTTTAATTTCATGTTTAAAAACTAAGAATCAAAACTTATGTTACCAAAAAAAAAATGGGATCAGGTGCATTATCTAGCCCAAAAATCGCAACATGCTAAGAAAGAAAGAAAAATCAAGCATCAAAATGAGTCAATTGTTAGCAAGGGCTTTTTTTTTAAATTAAGCACTATAGCCGTGATGGCGAACCTATGGCACGGGTGCCACAGGTGGCACGCGAAGCCATATCGGTGGGCACGTGAGCTCAGCTCCGGCACGCATGTGTGCACCAACCAGCTGATTTCCGGGCCTTCTGGGCCCACCAGAAGTCAGGAAACACTCTGTTTCCCGCCTCCAGAGGGCCTCTGGGGATGTGGGGAAGGCCATTTTTGCCCTCCCCAGGCTCCTAGAAAGGCTCTGGAGCCTGGGGAGAGCAAAAAACGGGCCTACCAGGTCCTCCGTGCCATCGCATGCCCAAAGTGGGGGGAGCACGGGGTGGGGCAGAGCGCATAGAATTATGGATGTGGGCACGTGTGCGTGTGACCCCACCGTGCTCCTCCCGCTTTTGGCACGTGATGACAAAAAGGTTAGCCATCACTGCACTATAGTATTCATCAATATTCATCAAATTTGTAACAATAAAAACAAAATTACCGAAGGGAACATAAAAAAGGATATACAGTATACATCAAGGAAGAAAAGAAGCATCATGGGACCAGGCTATGTGAGGAACTGCCTCTTTCTGATTACATCAGCCACCCCATTAGATCATGGAGGAAACGTATGTTTTAGTCATACTCTAGGAGCCATTACCTAGGGATCTAGATTTGGTGGATATCAGGAGACAAGCCTTCTCTGCTGTGGTGCTCACCTTATGGAACATTTCTCCCCCTTGAAATTAGATCAATTCCATCCCTTTTGATATTCTAGAACAGGGGTCTGCAACCTTAAACATTCGATGAGCCATTTGGACCAGTTTCCCACAGAAAAGAAAACACTGGGAGACACAAAACCCTTCCCATGCCTGGCTATTTCTTAAGTGGCCACAAAACTAGCATTCTTCTTCTTGTTGTTGTGCCATATTCGTCATCAGATGTTGAAAAAATGCTGCTGAGTTTTGTCCAAACCAGTCCCTTAGGTTTTGAAGCCATGATGTTCTTCTTCTGCCTGGACCTCGTTTGCCTTCAATTTTTCTCTGGAGGATTAGGTGAAGGATACCGTATTTTTCTGGGTGTCGCATTACATGACCAAAATATTCTAACTTTTGATTTTTAATGGTTTTGATTATTTCCCTTTGCTTTGCCAGGTGGCTTATCACCTCCTCATTTGTGATTTTGTTAACCCAGTTTATACGTAACAGCCTTCTGTAAATCCACATTTCAAATGCTTCTAGTTTCTTCAAGTGGTTTTCTGTCAGAGACCAACTCTCTACTCCTTAGAGCAGGATAGAAAAGATGTAACATCTGATAAACCCGATTTTCAGTTTTAGGCTTATGTTGTGATTGGAGAAGACCTTTTTCATTTTGAAGAATGCTGTTTGAGCTGTCTCTATCCTTGTCTTTACTTCACTGATCATATCCCAAAACTAGCATATGTAGTTGAATTAAATGTTCTGTTTTCTTCTAAAACTTTTATTTTCTTGGATTTATCCATGATTGGCCTACCAGGGGTTGAAAAGCTCAATAAATTGCATACTGGCAGGTATCGCATATTGGTGGTTGTGGCACATATTTTGAGTGACAGGGAGCCACAGCAGAGGGGTGAAAGAGCCACATGTGGCACCAGAGCCACAGGTTGCTGACCCCTGTTCTAGAAGGCCATCAAAACTTGGTTATGTTATCAGGCCTGGGGCTTCCAGGAAACCAGAGACATGCTTAGAAGGCTGGCTATTTTTAGCCCTATTCAGCTAGGGTTAGTATTTCGGTTCTTAGGCTATTTACTGATTATGTGATTTTTATATGTTTTATATGCCTACTAGCTGGATGCCTGTGTTTCGCTACGAAACTATGTGCTCGGGCTTGATAAATTGACACTTAAAGCCTGAAACTTAATGTAGAATGTGTAATTACATAGCATCAGAGCATGTTGCTCTGGTACGTAGCACCACAGCAAGACAACTGGCAGTTGGAACAGAGTTCCTTTCAGGTGGGGAGGGGGAGTAGAATATCTAACTCCTTAGCATCAGAGCATGTGAATATAATACTGTATATGAAATACCAATGATTTGATAGTCATTTCGAAAAATCCTTTCTTAGTGAGTGCCTAGAAGCCAATGAATCTGGAGATTTCGTGATGAGTGAGTGGTATTTGGCTTTTATAAATATAGATTGTTTTTATATATGGTCTTACCCATTTGTTGTGTGCTGCCCAGTGTTACCTTCAATGTGATGACAAGTTCTATACAATGGATGGATGGATGGATGATAGACAGAGAGAGATATATATCTCCACTAAACAGTCCTTGCCATCAATACTTTTCTAACAACTTTTTTTCTTTCAAAATACATCAGATATTTATTTTATTGTTCCTTTTTTATAATGTGTGGTGTGTGTGTGTGTGTGTATGTGTGTGTGTTTCTTTTCTCCCTTCTTTCTTTCAACTGGTTATACCAGCTGATTAAAAATCCTATAATGGATTAAAACACAAATCATTCACATTATCTGAAGGAGAAAAGAATGGAATCTTTCCATATATTGTTAATTAATAGGTGGGAAGGGAGTCTTAACAGTTGAAACCTCCACCATTCACCCATATTCTTCTAATTTACCAATGCTCTTCCCATCATAATTTAAGCTATCAGGTATTATCTTTCATAATTTAACATGCTACTAAATTTAATATATTTTTCTTGCCACTAATCATGAGTCAAATAAGAGTCAAAAATAAATGGGACATGAGGATTACACCAGTGTCTTATGAAATTAGAGAAAAGACATTATCTACATTTATTGATGACTGGACACCTGTTATGGACCTTTAAGATTGTATATTCTATAAAATTCAAGTTAGTTTGATAGTGGAGCCCAGAGGTGATAGGCTTCTGGTCATTATTCTGCAGTGTAGCTGTGGAATAGTCCAGGAATTAGGTGTTGCTACAGTCGGATCTGCCCAGAGACTGAGTCATAAATCTTTAGACACGCTACAAGACATGTTACAAGTTACAAAATGAACTTTTAACATGGTTTTGATTGTTAGATAGGATAGATTATACAAAGAGTAATATGATGTAACTTTAAAGAGTGGGGTTAAAATATATTTGTACTTACAACTGCTGTGAAGACTATCCAAAGTTATTTTGTAAATTTTTCTCTTTTTTCCCCCTTTAACACTGTTGCATGGTTTGCTTTTTTTTTCTTTCTCCTTCTTTTTTCTTACTTTCTACTAGTTTGTGTTATCTTTGATCTTCTTTTTAAAAGTTTAATAAAAAGCATATACAAATACCTGTATATTTCTTATGAAATAGGATGGAATGCCTCCCCCCCAAAAGGTTGAGTATCATTAAAGAAGAACATGACTGTGTAAAAGAAAAAAAATATGTTTTCTTTGTCAGGGTGGCATTCAAACCCTGTTCCCCTCCTGGGGTAATTGCACTTAATTAGAGGTGGATCATGGCCTTCCTTAAAGCATACTCGATAAGCAAAATAAGTCCAGGATATATTCTAAGAAACTCATTTTATTGTAAAGAAATTAAAAAACTCTTACTATCTAATTAGTTACATTTTGGCAGCGTTCCTGCCGGACCTCTTGGCAAGAGAACAATACTTGCTATTCTTAAGCCCCATGGTAAGTTTACACCTGCAACACCTTTAAACCTAACTTTAAACTGAATGGTAATATACTTATTATAAATCAGTAGAACTAAAAAGTGGTTATAGAGGAGTACACAAAATCCTTCTGGGGACAATGTGAAATCTCCTGGATTCAGATTGTGCAGTCATCTTCTAAGCAGTCAGATGAAATAAATCATAAGCAGGCAAATTCTCTCTGGGAAGTATTACTATCCTTTCATACAGTTTGAAGAAAGGAGAGTACTGTCCAAGATGAATATTCTATACCCTTTCCCTCATTTCACTGAAACAAATCCAAATACTGTATCACATTTTTAAATAAACTATTCATGGCATGAAAGAGCTCATATAGTTGAGTGGTTAAGGAGTTGAACTAGAGATACCAATGCTCCGGAATACCCTTGTCCAAGGAAGCTCAATGGGTAACCACATTTTTGGACCACATTTTTTTAATTTTTATTTTATCCTTTATTATTTTTACAATAAGCTCCAAGGTGGCCAACATACCCAACAATATCTTCGTCCTCCTATTTTCCCAACAACAACACTGTAAGTTGAGTTGGGTTGAGAGAGAATGATTTGCCCAAGGATCCCAAGCTGGCTTTCATGGCTAAGGCAGGGACTAGAACTCATGGCGTTCCACTTTCTAGCCTAATGCTTTAACCACTAGACCAAACCACCTCTTATATTCTCCTCTCAGCCCAACCAACCTCACAGGTTGGTGTTGTGGGAATAAAAAAACCAGAAGAACTCATTTAAATCATTTAGGCTCTTGGAGAAGGAAGGGTACCTAATAACAGCTAAACCTTGTTGTGGCCAATTGGGGGTTTCAATGGGGGCATCTCATTCTAGAGGTGGTTAGAAGATTAGGAGAAGATCCCACCTTTATACATCAGCCCTTTTTGTCATTTTTTGTCAATTTTAATGTTTTAATTTTTAATGCTTGATGTTTTTAATATCCTTAATGGTGTAATGTTGTTTTTTATGGTGTTTTATGACATTGGAAGCTGCCTAGAGTCACTTGACAGTGAGATCGGCACAAATAAATTTAATTAATTAATAAATTAAATAATAACAAAGGGCATAGAATACATCATCTTTCTTGCTAACAGTAAGTTGTTAAAATGTTTATTTTATAATACCTATTTAGATATAAACTGTCACTGAAGCCTTGGAGGAAATATTTTGCCTGACTCATGGTGCTAAGCCATAAATAAGCCACTATTTGTTAATATAGGTAACATAGGTATAAAATAGGCATACTTTTGTTAATAGGCTACAACTGACTGGTCTATCTGCAGTGTGCACCAAAATGTAGGTGACCATAATTGCATATTGCAATATTTTTTCTAAAGAAAATGTTCAAAGGTCGTTTAAGGAAGTATTTAGAAGAAAATGGTAGTCAAATGAAATATGTAATTTACATAATAAATTGTCTAGGGAGCCTGAAGTTTGGTACACCCTGTATTGTGCTAGGCTACCAAAATTTTATAACATCATAAACCACTTGATGCAATATAGGAATCCAGTTTAATCAATCTATTCTGCAGGATTATTCAAAACAGAGAGATAACTAGCATATCCCAGGAAAAACTGCAGCACATGACAGATAAAAGCTCATCAACAGATTTTTCCCTTTTTATGAAATCCTGCAGATTCTGCATATTTTCAGTAGACCTAGTTATTCTTTGAATATAAGAAAGCTGAAAATGTATCTACCATGGTGTTTAAGCTTAAGAAGGGCTGAGGACTGGGTAAGTGATATTCCATCCATCTAATTTAATTTCATTAAATTATAAAATTGCAAGATTTCAATCAGCAACACTTCAGAAGCCCAAGGCTACTATTCCTATTATAGTACAGGCTATTGCTTATGTTCTGGGTATTCCATCACACAATCAAAAGCTCCTCTTGCTTCTAGAATGCAAATACTACTTTAAGGAGAATGATAACTTTAAGACTTTCTGAATTATACATTAGCTTCCCTCTGTGCAGGCTTTCAAAGGGAGATATAAATAATCCCACCTATTTATTTATAATCCACCTTCTGGATTTGCTTCATTATTACATTTGTAAATTGCCTTTCTGCAAAGGTCCCCAAGGCAAAGTGTAAAAGTTCAGAGAAATGATACCATCTAATTCTGTTGAGGTTGCTAGCAAAATTTCCACTAGTCTGGTGGAAATATTGGTAAGAAGCCGCCAATTATATCACTGTTCCAAATGAAGGTGTTGCTTTTACCCTGCATGTGCTGGGTTTCTTTCCTCAATCTTCTGCTATCTAAAAATACTGAACTTTAACACTATGGGAGCGGATATAAATAGACCCGTGCTCATTTCAAAGCATTTCCAGAACAACCAAGTTCCTTATTACCTCTAGGATTGACCTGTTACTGTAATGTGGAATTTTAACTTGGTTTATAATTTGGTTAAAACTGGGATCTCAGATGCTTCCCAATGGAAATGAAAAAAATAACTGACCTGAATAGAATATAGAAGACATTATAACTCAGCACAGATCTACTGCTCAGAGACTGGTATTTAATTCTGACTGATCTAAAGAACATATCTTAACTAATAGGTGCCATACAGATGTGCAGGAACTATCATTCCCAGAAATCCCAGTTGTCGGCTAGAGAGCTATAAGCACAACACCTCTAAAGTGCATTAGATTGAACATGACTTAGCTACCACATAACATTAGGAGTTCTTTGAAGGGAAAGAAAACCATATAAAAAGTGGGCTTCTATTATTCAGACCTCAAAATTAGGAACGAAGCAGCTGTGCCATGGGACATGTTCACTTTCTATGGATACACTGTGTATGATTTGTGAAGTTTAATTGGACTCCAGCTGGGGTTAATCGGTTTTTTCCACCTTCCTTGCTGCTTTTATTTCTTTCAACACAACAGATTAACAGGTTGAACAGGAAATAGAAACAACTCCATCTTTCAAATGCTACAGGATAAAAATTGCAAAGTGGAGAAAATAATGTTTGATTTTTGGAAAAGTATAAGCAAATTATATTGAAGTAAAGAAGAGTGGGGAAACACACCTCTTCTTTACTTGAACTATAGACTTTACAATTCAAATTAGCAATGATGCAATGCCCTTGTTGCATTAACATACCCGGAGTCTTGTGCAACTTTATCATCCTGGGTTTCCTAGAGAAAAGCATTTTTCAGTCCTGCAACTTCTCCCAAATGTAATTCAAGTAGAAGGCTGAAGTTCTATTCAACTGTTTTTTTCCCAGTAATAGGAAGCCAAAATGTAAATTGTCCTGCAGAATTGTCCATCATATAACTCCAACATATTGCTTATTTTATTTACTTATCCAAGAACAATCTAGGGACATCTCTAAACATGGGAAGCGTACATAGTTTTTACTTTATTTCTTAATTCTGATGTAGGCAAGAGATCGCATTTGGAATGAGAGGAGAGAAAAAATGGCTACCTAGAACCAATATGTGTACATCATGTGCTTAAATGCTTTGAGGCTAGAGAGCAAATCTGAAAGGACAAGAGACAGAATTTTCGGCTCCCTATCAACATAGCAATTCCAGGGATCTTCCAACAAGGCAACACAATTGGCATGGCAACGATCTTTTCTTTGATCTCACTCTTTTCTTTTCCAAAAGAATGTCATATGAACAAAGGGAAGCCTGGCATTTTTAAAAATCTGATACTACGGATGGTAGCAGGCCGGAGAATAAAAGAAAGAAAATGAAAGAACAAAACCTTCCCTGAATATTCTTGACTTGTAATGCAGATATGGTTGCAAATTAAACATCAAAAGCTTTGTGACTATTACCACAGCATGTCTCCTTAATCTCCCCCTTTCCAGGTAGTCCAATTCCCCCCTTTTCCTATCGCATTACTAATGGTTGCTATTATCTTGCCATCCACCAATGTCATTCCATCTAGCTCAATATTTCTATTTCCCTACCGCTTAGCCCAGCTGACTTTTGTAAATGACTTCCTTCATTTAACTAAAGCTTGGAAGTCCCTCAAATTGAACTTGACTCCTGAGAACTACATGAATATATCCATGTGATTTGGTAAAATAGGACAAAACATTCTTATTCCTAGTGCAGCCTGAACCCTAATACTCTCCCACCCGGTCCAAACCTAATTGCCATACAATCAGCTAAATAACCTATTAATTAAAAAAAAAAGTATGGTAATGGCACTATTCCATTAAATATCAGAGAGTAAATGTTTTGCAGTGGGTAGCGTGTTGAATTGAAGATAGGATTCTGGTCCAAATCCCACTCAATTCTCTACAGTCTACACATATTATTCTGAGAATATTACTTTACCATAACCTTGCATATCTCAGCCCCACCTCATACTGATGATAAGAAATTTTGCGTGAGAAAAGCTATTATGCTAACCTCCTTGGATTAAAAACTGCTGAGGTGGACAGATGAAGAGTATAATGCATATATAATAAAGCAGCATTTCATATCCTCTGGAGATATTATAAACAACATCTTCCAATTTAATTGACCATCTTGCCTAAATAGATACTGACACACCAAAAAAATCTCAGTGGAGAAATAGATAAAGCAGCATACCAATAACTGAGCCAACTTCCCGCTCCCAGTGTTCAGGGTTACATCAGAAAAGCTGCAAAATGTGAAATGGAAATATACTGACTGTTGGTTTGCTAAACAGGATGGTTTCCCCTAAGCAGCTGTGTTTGTGTGTGTATAGCCATTACAAGGTTTTCAAGAATATGTAATATTTACATTTAATTTACATTTCTTGGTTTAAAACATAGACTTGAATCTCTATCCCCATCATTGTGTTGAGTTTTATGAGACATAAAACAAAACAATATAAGTTTACAGGATCTGTTTATCAGCTTAGCTTACAAAATATGCCTGGTTTTTTTTTTTCACCCTATGCGAAAAACTAATCAAGGTTTTGATTCTAATTGTTACTTCACTAAAATAATCTTTATTAAATATATAGATTTTTTTGTTTAAAAAATGTGGCAAATTTACTTTGGAATTTTGTAATTACAAATAATCCTAGCTATGTCCTAATCACTGGAATGCTAGTCAATTCTTTTTTCTTTCCAAAACTTTTTAAGAAAAAAAAAATAGGAATCCTAATTAGGTAAGGGAAATTAAGGACATCTTTACATCAATACATCTTACACTGAATATGTTACTCAAAAATATTCTGAATACTTTATTCATATCTGAATTCACTTCAGACACATTTGCCTCCTCCCTTCCCCCCCTGCCCCCCAAAAAGTACATCACAAAACACCCAGTTGCCAGAAAATTATCTTAGCCCTTAAAGGCATAGTCTGGTTCGCCTTGCGGAATTATTTATTCCAACTCTATTTTCTAGCAATTGCAATTTATGTTCATAAATAATGTAAAAACAAAAAAGCAGTCTGTTCTGAAAAATAAATATTTCCAATTTAGTGGCCTCTCTTATTTATACAGCTTTCAAAGCACAAGAAATAGCATTTATCTATGGTGTTGTAAAGTATTAGTAGAGTGACTTAATAAAGAAAAATGATCTGCTTTTCCAAACCATTTTCACATGGTAACCGAACAGGTTCTGAATAGTTCAGCAGAACGTAATGCATAGAAATCCAACTTTTCCAATCAAACAGTACTTCAAAAGCCTTGCTCTGGCCATGCATTTCTACGTGAACTTCAACATATGAAAGTGGTCTGTCTCTTTTCCAAGTCCTGCTGTGACATCACTGAAAAGCCATGGTTACAGCATGAATATCTGCATGGGGAGCCTCATAAATATGCAAACCCTTCTGCTCCAGCCAGACCTATCTATCCATGCTGCTCATGGAGACCATCTCTTCTTTGACATCCCCAGGGTAATTTAGGAAAGGGGCTGTTCCCCACCCCTCTTGTAGCGCCTGAACAAAGTTTAGCAAAGTTTAAGTATTTATGCAACTAGGACAAATCACTCAGCCCTGCGGACTTCATGCAACTACAAGCATTTTAACAAAACATTTCAATTTCTTTCAGGTGGACCTGAAGCTACAAGACTATGTGAATAATTTGAAGGTATATCACAAATAACTGGACTAATTATGCAATCACTTAAGCCAGGGCTCCCCAAACTGTAATGTGTGCCTCCCTTGGGAACATCTAGACAAAATCCAGGGGAAATAGGAAGATCCTTTTAGGTACATGATTAGAAGTAAATCCATCTTCCCCTGCAAAGTTTCATCTTCTTGATTATTTTGGTATTCAGATTTTAGGGAGTGACGTGTACATTAAGCTTATACTAAAGGGACCTGCAACATCAAAATGTTTAGGAATCCCTGATCTAAGCTATTTCTATATAATGTACTCTAGAATATATTTTATTCTATTGGATAACTTCAGGATTTCATTCTTACTGGGAAGGCGAGGGGAATGGGGAAAAGACAATGGGATCCTATTCAATATACGTAGATAAACCTAGTTCAATTTAGCATCTTCTGAATTTATTTATTTTCATTCTTTTGATTCTCTATTTAATTCTGAGTTGCAAAATACATGGGCTAAAATAAAACTATTCATAGACACCCCCCCCCCCAAAAAAAAGGGTACAGAGGTTTTCAAATCAAAAATTGCAAATGCCAAATTTTTCATCGATTGTTTTCAAAATGGGGATGATGAAATAAAATAATAATTCAGAGAAGAAAAAATCTCTTGTAAATCAAGAAAAGGGGGCAGTTTGGAGATGCTAGATCCAAAAGAGAAACATTTCACATTGCAAATCCTAATAATAATAAAAGCGGTGAAGACCTGGCTTTTCCGGCAGGCCTGGGGCCGTTGATCTCGCTGTTGCGATCTGGCGAGATCCGGCCATGAATGGTGTGAATGGGTTTTAATTGTTTTTAATGTTTTAATTTTTAATATTTTTATATATGGTTTTTAAATGCATTGTAAGCCATCTTGAGTCTTCGGAGAAAGGCGGCATACAAGTTGAATGAATGAATGAATGAATAAATAAATAAATAAATATAGTAACAAACATTTACCTTATATCTCTATATATCAACTTGATTTAATTGATCTAAGAACTGATCTTCCCCACACTAGGTATGGCTAACTAAAATCTACAACTAGGTTTTTATGTTTACAACCATTTGATAAGAAATATGTTAAATCTTAATGATTATTTGTTTTTAATGAAGAGCAAATGCTAATTCCAATAACGGGAAAAAAAGAGATCTTTTTCAGAGATCAGAACAGGAAAAAGGATATGCTGGAGAGAACTGTGATACTTAAGCTTGTTCAAGATCACCTAACTTTGGCTAAGAATTGAGAATTATGCCGACAGTGGACAAACAAAAAGAAAAAAGAAAAAGGCGACTATAATGGGGCTTCTATTCCGCTAGGTACTTTCCAGATGGCTATTACACAGGAAAAGGATAAATTGTGCTTTTAAACCTCTTTCATCCTCCATTTATTCTCTTATTCAATTATGGTCCAAATGAGTCTTGGATATTTTTGGATCTCTGTGTCAAAAATACAACTGAAAGTAGTGGTGGAGTTGGAAAGAGACTCTTTATATACTGTCTGTACTTAGCATACTTTTGTAAGCAGGTTCAGGATCAATTTAGAAGGTCTTGTTCACCACCCACAGTTACTTCCTCTTACCCTGGCAGAAAAATAGTTCTTCACTGCTGCAAGCTAATTACACCATCTGTTTAGCCACCATACAGCAATACTAAAACATTAACTCCTTAACATTCCCAAATGAACCTGGCTTGGGTTGCCCTTATATTGCTTCAGGCTGTTCGCGATAGCATCAAGACAGAAAGCAAGGTAACTCAAAACTTCTCTGTTATTTGTATTCTTTTCGCCCTCCAATTCGGCTACAGTGTCAATTCTCCAGAGGGATTTCAGCAACCTGACAGTTTTCCCTCCACCTCACCTCAATGCTGTAGTTGTCAGTTGTCAGGACTGGCAATAAAAAACATCAATCTCCTTCTCTTACACACAAATGCATATGCACACTTACCCTGCAAAAGGAGGGGAAAAACTTTTGAAAGGCAGTACGGTCTGACAAAGGAAACAGGCTGTTTCAACCAAGGCATGCAAAATAGAGAAATTATTTAAATTCCATGTGAAATCTTAAAGACTGATGCCCCCATAGGTTTCTTTTGAGAAACATACTGATAAAATGGTTCTTCATTTAATTGCCTCATTCTCAAGCACCCTTCCATATAATTATACTTTTACAGACCTCTTTAAAACGTTTTTAGACTTTTAAAATATTACCCTTACTATGTCTTCTGGATCAGTCAACTCTTACTGAGACAACTTTCTTCTCAAGTTGCTTGATCTCTCAATCCCTCTTCACACACCCTTCTCATTTCTACTTATACTTCTCCCTCCCTCCCTTTCCTTCCCTCGCTCTCTTTCTTCCCTCCCTCCCTCTTCCACAAGCCGGAATATGACTATTGACTATTAGTACTGAAAAGGTTTTTCACAGATACATGCATAGTGAGAAATCTCAGATCAGCAACAGAAGATGGAACTTCTGCTGTTTCTAACAATAACCCTATTTTAAAGGGCTGGCAGAGCTCTTAAGAGACCTCTCACTTTAAACCAAGTTTTGACTGAGGTGCACTTTCAAAGTGAAGTGACAAATCAAAGCAGCATTTCTCTTCAACTGGACTGAATCAACTTCTTCCACTTCAACTGAACATCAGCAATGTTTCGGTACATACAACAACGCCCCTGGACACTGGATCGAAGTGGCCACTGCTGAATTTAATCAGTTCACTTCAGTGATTTAATTGAAAGGTGACTCTTGAATTTTTGACTCAAAATTTCCCAAACAAGGCTCCTGGGAAACATTGGATTACTGCAAGTCAACGTATGAAAATAAAATAGTCACTTTGCACAGGCCTAATGCTTAGCATCCATGAATTCAACTGTTTCCTATTTCTTCAGTTATTTTCAAAAGACAATTTAGTATCCCTGCGGTGTGGGGCTTACGGTGTCACTTTGTGGCAGCAGCAGTAGCCAGGGATGAAGTTGAAGCCTGGGGTTGGGGTGGCAGTTGTGTGAGACTGCTGATAGACCCAAGCCTCCACTCCTGCCCCAATATCAACACTATCCCTGAAGAGAGTTACTGGGCACAGCAGCAAAAAGGGCAGGATGGGAGACTGGCAGGTAGGAGAATGTCAAGAGAAGATAATCCCTTGCTTTATTAAGGTCTGAGTGGGTCTGAGATAATCCAAGCCAGGAATGATTTCGATCATGGTGGGTCCTCACGTAAGGACCAGTGGCATTAATAATAGCAACGGAGAGTGCTGGGATTACTTTAGCTAAGAGATGTGGTCATGTGATGTTTTACCTAAACACTACCATTGGCTTAGAGATAGAAATTC
Source organism: Ptyas mucosa (assembly GCA_012654045.1). Lineage (NCBI taxonomy): Eukaryota > Metazoa > Chordata > Lepidosauria > Squamata > Colubridae > Ptyas > Ptyas mucosa. The sequence continues at coordinate 1,374,161 of WNWU01000005.1, forward strand.
CAGTCCCAATTACCTGTAATTTGTAACTCAAGGAATGCTTGTATATCACAAATAATGCTTGCCAACATGGCGAGTCTTCAGGAACATTAGAATTTTACTCCTAAAGATATAGAAGATCACCTGTTGGGAAGAGTAATTCGGTGTGTGGTATCAATCAATTGCAGTAATCATTTTACAGTTGATTTTGCAGGGTTATGATATTATCCCAATTATTACAAGATCCTGACTAAGTGGGATGATTTAAGAAATAGAGGAAGCAGCCTCTTGGGGCGGAATACCAGCAGTCAATCTTTAATTTAATCAACACCACTAACGAAGATTTAATCTAAATTTGGCCTTTCCACCTCCTTAAAGTATGATCTGATCCTGAAGTGAAGAATAAACAATACAACCCTAACAGAAACTCCCTATTAATGGGAAACATAGATGGATATTGGATATTACAATATTTCAAGGAACCAAAAGAAGCCAATATTTAAAAAGAATGCTTTCTTACAAGAAATTTAACTGTAAGAATCTATCCCCTTTGTTTGCTTTCATCTCTTAAAAGTTTGAAAAAGTCACACATAATTGGAGGATGATAGAGCCGAGGTGGCACAGTGGTTAGAGTACAGTACTGCAACTACTTCAGCTGACTGCTAGTTCAGCAGATCAGCAGATCAAATCTCACCGGCTCAAGACTGACTCAGCCTTCCATCCTTCCGAGGTGGGTAAAATGAGGACCCAGATTGTTGGGGGCAATATGCTATTTAGTATACTGTCTTTGGTGTAAGCCACCCAGAGTCCTTGGAGAGTGGGCGGCATAGAAATATGACTAATAAAATAAATAAAATAAATATTAAATTTCATTCCTATGTATGATTTTGGGGTTCCAGCTGCACTGAAAATAACATTCAATAGGAAACATGCAAGAGGCTGAGAAACAAAGAATTTTTAGTGAAATTTGATTGTGTTATTCTTACTTATCACGAAAAGTATAGAAACTAACATGAGCAGCATGCATTTGTTCTAAAAAAAAGTCTATAAACATATTTCTAAATATATTTTGTAGAAAAAATATTTTTGTAATTATCTATAGAGAAATTTGTAGCTTTCTATCTTCACATAAGAACTGTGTAGCCAGGCAAGGAAAATAACTTATTTTCATAGTGCCAGAAATAGACCCCGTTTTCATTACAAAGCTTGTATTTCTTCCAGTTACAATTTCTGTCTTTGCTTCAATATTTTCATCCATTAATGAAACCAATTTTTAAAAAGCCAGGGGAAAGAATTCACTGAAATGGACACTCTAACATAAATTGGTTGAATTTTACAACTATTGGAAAATTGCTAAATGAATTAATTCACGATACACATGCTATCCAGAAAAGGCTTAGCTATTCACAGTGCTGTACACAAGATCAGTGCTGATTTGTATGAGATGTTGAGATATAATGGCTATATTCCAAAAGTAAACTCAGATAATGGGATGGCACACCTTCAGGATTCTGCAATGACTAATACTGGTATGAATGCTACAGGGGGATAGAATGAGTTTAGTAAACAAAAGCAAGCACAGAAGCAAAGCAAAGCAAAAACTTATTTGGGCTAAAAATTAGCCTAGTCTTCCATTTGCTGTATCAGTGGATGGAAAAATACCAAGCCAGGCAAAAACATCTCTTTTTCTAGATAAGATCAAAAGCTGAATTACAATAACCATTTCCTTTATGTGGAAAAAACTTGTGCAAGTCAACCATTGGTAAGAATCTGGAAAAATAAAGTAGACTAAACTACTTTATCATATGGTCTCTTAGTTTAGCAAGCCAGAAAGTTGTGGCTTCACATGCACTGCATGAAATTTATTTTATTTATCGGACTTATATACTGCCCTTTCTCAACAAGGACTCAGGGCGGCTCACAGCAATAAGCAAGCACAAGTCCAAATTTAAATTCAAACAATAAAAGAATCTAAAATTCCCATTAAAACCCCTTCAGTCCAGGCCAGCCTGGTGAAACAACCATGTTTTAAGGTCACAGCGGAAAGAACAAAGGTCGGGGGCCACCCGGAGCTCCAAGGGGAGCTGATTCCAGAGGGTAGGTGCACCTACAGAGAAGGCTCGCTCTCTAGGGGCCATCAGCCAACATTGCTTGGCCGACGGAACTCCAAGTAGGCCCTCTCTGTGTGAGCGCACCGGGCGATGGGGAGCTGTTGCTGGCTGCAGGTGATCCACCAGATACCCCAGGCATAAGCCATGTAGGGCTTTATAGGTAATGACCAACACCATGAACCTCACCCGGAGGGCAACCGTAGCCAATGCAGGTCACGCAGGAGGGGTGTGACATGGGAGCGTCGGGACACTCCCATCACTACCCGCGCGGCCGCATTCTGCACCAGCTGAAGACTTTGAGTGGTTTTCAAGGACAGCCCCATGTAGAGAGCATTGCAATAGTAAATATAGCTATGTTTCCAGGTTGCCTAAAAGAAAGGCTGTCAAAATTCAAACTGATTCCTCTTACAAGCAAAGAACAGGAAGTGCTCAGCAAACAGGTTTTGCTTCCAGCGACTTGAACAGGCTTACCATAATTGTTTTTGTTTCTTAAACTAATAGCTACAAAAATTAGAAATGCTCACTTAAGACTGTACAGGTAGTCCTTGACTTACAACAGTTCATTTAGTGACCATTCCAAGTTACAGCAGCCCTGAAAAAAGTAATTTATGACCATTTTTCATAGTTACCACCTTTGTAGCATCCCCATGATCATGTGATCAAAATGCAGATGCTTGGCAATTGGTTCATACTTAGGACTGTTGCTGTCTTCACAGGTCATATGATCATCACCTTTTGTAACCTTTTGACAAGCCAAGTCAATGGGGAAGACAGATTCACTTTAACAACTGGTTTACTAACTTGTCAATTGCAGCGATTCACTTAACAACTGTGGTAAGAAAGGTCATAAATCAGAGCAAAACTTACTTAACAAATGTTTCACTTTAAAAAAGTGAAATTTTGGAGTCAGTTGTATTGGACTACCTGTATTGTATCCAACCATCATATTAAGCCATATCGTGGTTGGGTGGCTTCTAGCTTAGCATCCTCTATTGTGACCAGCTTCTGTGGCTTATATGACAAACAGTGATGGCGAACTGCAGCTAAATGTATCAATGGGATTCAAGAGGACTTTAATGGAAACTAAGATAAAATAATAATGAGACACAAAAACATGTATTTCAACTTGTCAGCAATGAGCAATGTTTTTAAATGGCAGGTATCTTGTAAGTATCTGTAGTAGAACAGGATTTCTAGACAGATCACTAGTCAAGCCAAACCACTAAATGACTTGCTTGAATATGTGCCAAGATCTACTGTAACATTATTCTTATGGGTGCTAAAGGAATGCTGAATGCTTATTTGTTATTATGTAATCAACTTGGCAAATAATAACAACTTTAAAAGATAATTGCAAGGCTTCATCATTACGCTGTCAGGTTAAAACTTTTGAAAAGAGTGGGGGGGGGAATTCTCCCCCAAAATCAGTGTATAAATCAGTGGTTCCCATGGATTAACCCCCCTTCCCCAAATGTTACAATTACTACCTTTAGATTTGTATTAGAGAAATCTTCCTAAGTAGAAAACAGTAGTTTCTATGCTAAGTTTGTTACAGAACTGACTATAATAATACCTCATTTTTAAGTTGCAATACTACATTGAATAGTAGTTGAAAATAAAAAGCATGGCCATACTTCATGGTGGTAAAGTGAAGATGGATTTGTGAAAAATCTGTGTCCCAGAATGGTTCATACCCAGAGTCTTCCCAAATGTATTGTATGGTCCATATTCAAAAGGGCGTCAGAAAGTTCCAAACTTGACAGCTAACATTCTAGAATTGATGATATTATGTACCTCAACCTTCAGTGGGCAGGAAATGCTAGAATGCATGATCTTCAACAAACCAATCATTGTCCTTTTTTTTTTACCTATACAAAATCCTTTCTTCACTTTTTGCATACACAGTAAATGTATGCAAAAATCCCCATGCCCAAGCGGCCTGTGTCAACCATGAAGCCATTTTGGAACATCTTCAGGGCTGCCGCAGCTACGCTGGTTGGAGCTGTGGGAACAGGAGGGGGGAATATAGATAGCTGGGGACTTGTAGCCAAAATAAAATTCTTTCTCCTGGGAACCAAGGACGTTCTCACCAGTTGCTGGGGAGGCGTGGATTGAAACCAACTGGAGTTGGAGCTGTGACCAAATTGGACCATGTGATGTACATGTGGATTGGGGGAAAGAACTTTGACTTTTAATTTGGATGGGGGAAACCATGGGACCTTCGGGGTTGAGTTTTTGCCAGATGTGCCAATATGACATGCCTAATAAATCAGTGCTTTGAGGAACTACTAGGCCTCAGAGATTTGATTGCATTGGGTGTGTTACTTGGAACCCTGACAGTCTGAAGGTTTCTGCCATTGACTCTCTGTAGCCCTAACATAGGGAAGTGAGCAGGAGGGATGACTGCAACAATTTGATGCAGACCTCATTAATCCCATGACCATCACCACAGGCTGCACGCTCACATTCACCTCTTCTGATATTATCTCGATTACAATATTTTTAGTTGGGTCTATTTGTAGAATCATGGAGTCATCAAGGATACATGACGCATAGGAGCACATGTGCCTGAATGTGCTATGAGGGGGGGAAAAAACCTGGCAAAGTTTCCCTCAAACAGAACCAACCAATGGAAAGTTGCAGCATTCTCCTAAACAGTCTATCATCATGGATAACAAGGAAAAAAATGAAACAAATAAGAAACCAAATTCTAATTCAGGAACCATATTGTTTTTTTTTTTTTTTACCATGACTGAGGTTTCAATTCAATATCTATCCAATATTTTTAGCTGTTTACCATTTTCGGGAACCTGCCCTAAAATGAGTAGAGACTGATTTGTAACACACAGCTGACGAGGAACCTCTTACGTGTTCAATGGAATTCAAAGCCAGTTCACCTACAGCCACCTTCAATTTTGCTTTCATTTGTGCCTCCTAACAGAGGGATAAGTGGATGTTACAATAGAAAAGCTGCACAAATTCTTAGCATAGGTTCTGTAAATGATTTCAGTTTTACCAAGAGAGGAGAAAAGAACATAGGTTACACAGGCCACAAATTGAAAAGATTAAATCCATTTTGTTAGTTCTCTCTCCTGGGCTGGATTTCTCTTCTAAAAATTTTCTCCACACCGATATTCTTTGATAGCTTGAATCTATTGAACAATTTTTTTTTAACTGGGAAAGAGAACGGCTCAAAAACAATAAGTGGCCTTTACCCACTACTTTAAACATCAGAGTCTCGTAAAGCAAATAGGGGACAAAACTCAGAAGCAAACAGTTGTTCAAAGCCATCAAAGTGGGGGGAGAGTCTGCAATTTATCATGGTTAGTTCCAGAACAGGAGCCAGACAATGTTTGTACCCTGACACTAAAGATGTTGTGCTGGGTAGCCATTTTTATTTTTACTGTACAGCAGTTTGGCAGAAATGAACTATTTCCAAATTTCTTTGCTTATTTAACTCTAATTTGTGTGGAGATTCCTTTGCAAAAAAATTATGATGGGGATTCCTTCTGCCTTTCTTTCCACTTTATTAAGCGGAAATTTGGCAACATATATTTCACATTTGAGAACATCAAAGTGGCATAAAAAGTCAATGAATAAACAGTATGTCCAACCAATGAATAAATGGTAATGGGTGTCTGTATATATGTGAAATATATACAAAGATATATAATTTATGCTGATTATATAAGTGTTAACCTTCTTTGTCATGAGAACTCTTTGCTTTGCTGTTACACTTGGTATATGTTTGAATTACTAATTAACTTTATTTATTGGCTTTCTCCTTGCCATAGTCAATGAAAGTCTGACCACTTTTCAACATCCATCAGTACAATATAAACTACCCACTGTACGAGCAATAAAGAACAGTAACATAAGAGACAAAACCTAATATACAATGCTAGGTTATCGGAAATTAAGTTTACTTTTTTTTCATATTCCAAGAAAAAGCCATATGGGATTTAATTGAAAGCACTGTGATTGTACAATTTGCTTTTCATTTATTAGTTTCATCTTTTACCTGATATACAGTTAGTCTAGTCTTAAACAGAATTTTAAACATTGAAGAAAAAAAAGAAATAAAAAACAACACTGCTACATTTGGGAATGTTAATTTAGTTGAATATACATTAGACTATAGTTCAACCTCATAATTAAGTCCTAGTTGATAGCACTGAAATAAAGTTCTAATTTTAGTTACAATCATATAACACAATGTAGAAAACCATTCATGCATTAACCATTAGTCTTTCTCGGGAAATATACAGTATTTGTTTTAAATAATGTTTTAGAAAGCATATTTCTTGCCAAAAAAATAAGAAAAAAAAATAAAAAGTGCCTTTTCTTTGGAAAGTTATCCAGAAATTAATAGTACTAGAGTAAGAATCATACACTTATATACTTGTATATTTTCCCACAAGCCATGGCACACTAAGAAAACAAGCACAAGTATAAATCTAATTACCTAAATTTATTTTTTTAATCTATTTATAGGAATTTTGGAAACTACCCTATTTTAGCCAGATCTCAGAAACACGCATTTTTTTTAAAAAAATTGATTTATATGCCGCCCTTCTCCGGAGACTCAGGGCGGCTTACAATGCGCTAAGCAATAGCCTTCATACTTTTGTATATTTATACAAAGTCAGCTTATTGCCCCCACAAACTGGGTCCTCAAACTGGGTCCGCATTTATAAAGAAAACAATGAGAAGCATTCATCTTCTGATTTCAGATCGTACATTCTCTGTCCTGCCATAAGTTTTTTTTTTAACAATAAGAACCAGAATTGCCCCTAAAATAAATATTAACGATTTTAATTCCAAGGAACCAGACTGCAAGTAATACTGCGGATCTTGTCCCATTGGTAAATCTTGCTACTCATGTCCCCTGGATGGTCATCTTGAACATGCTCAACTACTGTCCTCTTCCAACTATCAGCAGATATTCAAGACAGCCTTCCCTATCTGTGTGGCCTCCAGAAGAACTTGGAATTCTAGGAATACTCAGACAGGATGTCAAAACCAGACATAATAAAACATGATATGCGTCCTTCTCTGATTTAAAATCACAGAATTCCAATAAGCTATCTTTGTGAAAGGGATAATGTTCAGCTAATAGCAAGCTGTGACAGAAGGATTGAATGTTTTTTTGTTTTTTTGGTCTGGGCAGGTAATACTATAAAAGTCAAGACTTCATGACTTAAATTATATTCCTGATGACTAATCAACAGAGTCATGTTTCTTTTTCTGGCAACAATGCAGAAGGGATTTGTCACCGACTTCAACTTTTTAGTGTAGCCTCCAGCCAACCCTGAGATTTTCAGGTGCTCTCCCATTCAAGTCATCACTAGATACAACCTTATTTGCCTTTCCTGAAGTTAGTTAGTTTGCTCAATTTTGCCACTTGCTGAGACCAGGCCCCCCAAATAAAACTATATTATGTATTAATTTGAACATCCAACATGGACTCAAACAGCCATACAGACTTGAAAACATATGAAATATGATGCGATATGGGCTAATAGTATGAGATGGATTACAGCTAGTCCTTGATTTATGACAAGAGGTACCAGAAAATTCATTGTTGTAGAGTGTAGGATGATAAGTGAGGTATCACATAAACCAGTGGTGAAATGTAAAATTTGTTACGACCAATTCTGTGGGCATGGCTTGGTGGTGGTGGTGGTAATATGACTGAGTGGGCATAGCCAACTTCTTTTTTTTTACTTTTAAAACCATTTTTTCTACAACCTCTTCGGCTGAAGCGGTTGTAAAAAAAAATGCTTTTGAAGCCTCTGACAATCCCAGATGACTTGCCTGACCAGCAGAGGCTTTCTTCTTTTTTTTTTAAAGCCTCTGACGATCCCAGCTGACTTGCCTGATCGGCAGAGGCTTTTTTTCCCTTTAAAAACATTTTTTCTATAACCTCTTCGGCCAAAGAAGTTGTAGAAAAATGCTTTTAAAAGCCTCTGATGATCCCAGCTGAGCCACGCAATCATCAGAGGCTTTTTTTTTTAACTTTTAAAAGCATTTTTTCGGCCAAAGAGATTGTAGAAAAAATGCTTTTAAAATTTTTTAAAAAGCCTCTGATGATTGCATGGCTCAGCTGGGCAATGTGGGGGGCAGAAATTTTTGCTACCGGTTCCCCGAACCACCCGCCTCCATTGCTACCAGATCGGGCAATCCGGTCCAAACCGGGAGCATTTCACCCCTGAAGTAAACACGACTGATTTTATGAACTCTTTTCCAATGGTAATTGATACATCATGGAATCATGACTTGCGACCTTTCCTGCTGGCTTCCCCATTGACTTTGTTGGAGGCCAACTGGAAAAGTCATAAGTGGAAATAACTTGAGCCTGGGACATTGCAACCGTCATAAATGCAGGCTGGTTGCCAAGTGCCCAGATCACAATCATGTAATCACAGGCCTGCTGGGGAGGGTTTTAAGTGTGAAGATCAGTTGTAAGTCATTTTTTTCAGTTCCGTTGTAACTTCATTCATGAAAAAATGGTCATAAATTGAGGTCTGTGTGCACCATAAAAGTTGGATGAAGTGAACTAATTGAAAAATATAATTTGTAACTAACAGGAAGTATTCAGAGAGGAATCTGTATAGTGTGAGAAAAAACATTGTTGCTGTTAGTTTTAAACAATGTAACCTGGTTAAAATGCCATAATAAGCTAAATCTGATTACTTAGCTAAAAAGATTTTTGATAAACCATCCAAATTACCTTAGACTTTTGTTTTAGAGAAAATTATTTGCATTAATTTATAGAATGAGATCAAATATAAAATGATTTAAAATGTAAAATGTTAATAAAATAACTGAATTAAAATACTAAAATCATATGCATATCAGAGCAATGAAAAAAACACATCTGAATGTACATTTTTTAAAAAATTATCATTTAAGCTTCTTCAGCATCAACCCTATTAAATTGCTAAACCAAAACCTTTTAATATGTCTGATGAAGTATTGTTACATTTATTATGTTATAAATGAGGACACTGGCAAAAAGAACTTTCCTCTCTATTTCCTTTATCTGGACACAATTATAATATAGACAATATGGAATATTATAGCAAAGAAAAAATGCAATTAAATGTGATTGCTATTGCCACCTACTGGTCACAGTTAGAGCTTGTAAAATACCAAATCTTTTAAAATCTGTTCGCTACTGAGCTATGATCCAAAATAAATGTTGAGCAAACGCCAGTACGCTGCAGTGAAAGTACCATATGTCAAAAGTGACAGTGAAACAGATTTCATAGAAAGTTTAATAACATGCTCAAGAAACAGCTGCAACAAATGGAGGAAAAGAAAAGGTGTGGCTTTTCAGAATTTATCAAATAGCTCGGGTCCAGGAATTATGATGTGACCTCTTTATCAAAGGTTTAAATAATTTAAAAACACAGAAAACTTGACAAACGTAAAAAACAGAACTTTATCATCATTTATACTTCTTGGTATTGAACTTAGATTCAGATTGTGGTATTGTTCACTTTTTAAAATGTCTAGGGCGCCTGTTAATAAACTTATCACAATTTCCAAATCACTTAAACTCTAACAACTTTAAGATCTGTACTTCTCAAAGGTGTCGCTTTTTCTTTGATTGCAAAACAAACAATGTTGTTCCAAACTAAAGAATATTAAATATGATCAGTTGTTTAGATTGTTGAGGATCTGGTTATCATTATTAGTCAAGAATATGATGTGCAAAGATTTATGGTTACCATTAGAACTATTTGTTTATTTATTCTTCCAAGATTTATGTATCACCTTCACTTTAAAAATCCCACTTCATAAATTCAAAAAGATAAAACAGTAAATTAAAACAATTAATAAAAACATGTTAGCACCCAGCATAAAATATACAAAGTAAAACAAGAAATGCAGGCAGCAATAAAAAAAATAGCAAGAGCAGAAATTAAAAAAAATAAAAAAACAGTTAGAAAAGCATAAAACATAATTTTTAAAAAACCATAACAAAGGTTTTTGGAATTTAAAAAAATCAGTGCTTTCATCAACTACTGAAAAGGAAAGCAACACAGAGCCAAGGATTTTGATTTAGGGGCTGAAGAGCTCCACTTCTTCCTGGGGCCAGCTTCCTGCCACTCCTCAACTGGGGAAGGCATCTAGAGAAGGCCTCTCAAAAATGCCTCTAAGGTAGAGGTAGAAAAGAAGCAGTATTCTCTTAGATATGGTGGTTCAAAGCCATGGAGCGCTTTTTAAATTAAAACCACCCACTTAAAATGGGACTGGAAATGAACTGGGATGCATAAGATTAAAAGGAATTGGCATAAAAAATAAATAACCATTCTGTTTAAAGACAGCCCTCCATGCCATAAACCTGTAAAATCCAAGCAGAACAATAATCGTACTCCTATCCTGTAAGATCATTCTAGGACTATGTAAATTTGGACCTCAAAATCTTCTAAAGCAGGGGTGAAATCCAGCAGGTACTAACAGGTTCTGGAGAACCAGTAGCGGAATCTTTGAGCAGTTCGGAGAACCGGCAAATACCACCTCTGGCTGGCCCCAGGGTGGGGTGGGAATGGAGATTTTGCAGTATCCTTCCCTTGGAGTGGGGTGGGAATGGAGATTTTGCAGTATCCTTCCCCTGCCACGCCCACCAAGCCACACCGCGCCCACCAAGTCACACCCACAGAACCAGTAGTAAAAGAATTTGGATTTCACCACTGTTCTAAAGGCTTCAAAAGGCTCAAGAAATGGTGACAGTGACACATCTAAATAATCAGCTCTGCCTACAGCTGAAAGGAGAGAGAGAAAAATCATTACCTGGAGCATTTACAGCATGGTGAATAACAGAACCAAAGTAAGGCTATGTTTCCTTATCCATTAGGAGATAAACCAACTTCTGCGAAAGTGACTTTGCTGAAAAACCATTATAGTCCAGCCCAGGTCCTACCTTCCTTAAATAGGCCACAACAATTTGTCTTGAGATTCTAGTAATGCTGTGCTAGACCTTAACAAGAATAAATCTCAGCTATGAACACAATGTCATAGTGTTATTGTAGAGGCACTCTAGATATTATTTAAGGTACATATAGACTCTGAAAAACATTTGATAAAGAATGTGTGCATGGGTAAATGTTGCCTTAAAGCATCCATTTTGCTGCTTTGAAGCTATTAACAGTCACTTAGTCCTGTCAGGGTTGAACAAAGTCTTTTCCTCCACATCTAGACCTAAACAGCCTTCAGGATTCTGAGTCAATACATTGATAACATCACCTGTGCAGCTCGGAATGGAGATATACAATACAAAGCTGCCTTTCGCAATTGATTGGTGATGATTTTGTCAATGACAATGGTGTTCAACGTTGAACGTATGTTCAAATATGTTCAAGATGTTTTGAGGATTGCACCAAAGGTGCCTATTACTATTGGTACTGCCTTTGCTTTCTTTTGCCAAAGTCATTCCACTTCTATTTGCAGGTCTCTTATTTTGTGATTTTTTTCCCATTCTTTCTCTTCTCTTCTGCTGTCTCCAACTACTGCAACATCCATTACCAAGATTTTTCTCTCTTTGTCTCTTATCAACAATTGTAAAGTCTGAAGTATTATATGGCAGGTGCTTTATCTGTTTGAATTCTGAAGTCCCAGGCACTTTAGCTTCTTCATTTTTTTATTACTTTGCCTATTTTGTGCTCCACCAGTTCTTGCTTATAGTCAAATGGTATTTCTTGCAGATTTCCCAATGCACCATTTTTGTTGCTGTTATTATACATGACAATGTGAAATCACAACTGCCAGTTCTTTAGCTGGTGTTGGCCTTCATGAGCATCAGGTTCTTCCTAAGAATTTAAAATGTTGTAATGTGTTGGCATAGTATATGTGCGGATCCAAGCAGTGTGGCCGTTTGTACTTGACAGATGGCATTTTTGTCAATGGGCAGATTCTCCAAGTGTCATCCAAGGCTTTTAGTATGGCACCCAGTGTGCTGAGAACCACGGGGATTACAACTGCCAGTTTGTGCTACAATCTCTCTCAATTTCCATTTTCAGATTTTGATACTGGGTGATCTTTTCCAATCCTTTATCTTCTATTCTATTATCATCTGGTATTGCCACATTAATTAATTCATCATCATCATTACCGGTAAACACTAAGTTTCATATAAAGGCAGTGGGTTAGCATCATCATCATTAATGTTGAATTTATAATGCAATTTGTTGTTTTTACTAATATTAACACTCAATTGTTTTATTGTTAATTTCAATTTCCCATTAATAGAGTAAGGACGCTTAAACACACTTTCTGCACCTTTCATTATCCTTAAAATACAATTGTTGGACTGTCTCCAGATGAAAGACCATTCAGAGGAAAGATTTAAAGAGAAAGTAAATAGCTGAGTTCAATTAGTCAGACTCTATGTTCCTGAGAAGCTCAGACAAATAAATAAGAAACTTTTAAAAGGGAGAGAGATAATAGGAATACAGGAAAAGAAACTGTGTTCATCTATGGTGGCAAAAAATCAGGAGGAATCAAGTAGCATCTTTTTTGACTAACAAATGTATTAAAAGGCATATGCTTTTGTGAGTTACAGTTCATTTCATAAATGCATAGTATTTCTATGCTTAGGAACATACACTGTAATTGGAAGTTTAACAGAGAATTCATGTTGATAGCAGTCTTGAAGAAATTGGCAGGAAAAACTAAACTAGCATGGAATGGAATATCAGTTATTGCTTGTCTTTTAGCAACAAAATTCTGGAATTTGGGCAAAAGGGCATACATAGACATAGAACTAGTTAGAGACTGCAGTAATGGATAAAAGAGACAAATATAATATGCTATGAACAACTAATATATGATGCCAAGTAGATATTCTCACAAATAGACAGTTCCCAGATTGCTTCCTCTTGTTATAAAGACTGATCCTATGGTTTTCCACTGAATTTATGGGTCTCCAAATTTAGAGAAGCCCAGACAAAATGAAAAAATGGTTTTGTTTCAGACTCCACATAAGTACAAGACTCTTCAGCACAGCTTGTGTGCTGCTCTGGCCTGTCTTCCTCTAATCTTTCCATCGCTTTTTTCCTTTCCCTACCACTCCTTGGGCTGTCACTCTCAGTACAATTGATAACCCTTCCAGGACTTCCAGTTTGGCATCCTGGCGAGACAGTCGGGGAAATAGCGGGCTCTGGTGAGCCCCACAAAAATCCAGACTGACGAATTGCTGCTGATGGGTCTTTGGACCAGAACTGTCCTGCAGGGATGGGGAAGAAAGAGGGGCACCCCGGAAGACCAAGAGGAATAGGCAAGTTCCTCGAAGGTCAGAGGAAACTCTCTATGACTCGGCAGCGGGAGATGGCAGCCATTGCAGCTGGTACAAAGCTGGGGCAACCAGATTAAGCATTGAGCAGGAGGGATGAATGGAATGGAATTTTTGAAAGCTGGGTGAGTGACAGCCAACCCATGGTTTGAAACAACAATAAGGAAAACATTTTTTTAACTTTAAGACCCCAAGCAATGAAACAGCGGCTAATGAGCAGGGGGGAAGAAAAGAAGATTCTGAAGTGCAATCTGAAAGGTGGAAAAACCCAATGGAAAATTGAATTTTGAACAAAATTATCTGGAAACTTTAAATAACTAGAGAAATTGCCCCAAGATTGGTAAAGGATCAGAAAGAAAGAAATAGATCCTTTCTTTTTCGAACTTTAAGAAAAACAAAGAGAATGGATAATAAGTTTTAAAACAGAAAAAAAGGGAAAAAAAGAAGTGAGAAGAGCTGTTTAAATTTGGACTGGATTATAAAATTGTTTTGATATTTTTAAAAGTTAAAAAGAAGCTAAAAAGAAATAGAGAAGCTAAATAAGATTGTTGATGTAGATTGAAACAAAATGGATACTTGTTTGACATTTGGTAATTGTGGATTGCAGAGAGACACCTTCAGGAGTAAAAAAGAATAAATTGTAACTTGGTCTTTTTTGGAAAAGTGTGAACTTTACAGATAAGAGCCGTGAGAACTTTTGGGGAGGATTTCTCTGTCTGCGAGTGGCTTGACTTTGAGGGGAAAAAAGGGGGGGGGAATACAATGGAACTTTTATAATCAGAACAATACTAATTTAAAAAGAATAAAATGGTGCAGGAATTTAGAGAAATGATTAAATTGAAATACCTGCCATGGAAAATGGAAATAAGAGAAATAATTATAATGTTGTATGGAGGACTAAAATTTGCGGACATAAAAGCTGAAATGGTGCACACGCAAGCAGACAGGAAAATGAAGACAGAGAAGCAAGACACAAGAGACTGAAAATAAAGAAGATAAAGACAATATGATTAAATATGAAGAAACTAATGAATATGTGGATAGTAATAATAAAAATGAGGTTTTTAGAGATTACATTGGGATTCACAATGAAAAAAAATAAAGATGATTATACTGGGATTAACAGTAAAACTAAAATGATTACGCTGGGATTAACAGTAAAAATAAAGATGATTATGCTGGGATTAACAGTAAAAATAAAGATGATTACACTGGGATTAACAGTGGAATGATAAAAGAAAAATGTTGAAATATACTAGGGAATATAGAGTTAAATAGAAGAGTCCAGGACTTTGATTTAATAATTATACTGAGATTAATAATGGTAAAATAAGAGGAAAAGAAAGAGAAGGGAAACAACGGGACAAATAGGGCATTTAGAGATTACACTGGGATTAACAGTGAAAAAATATACATGATTACACTGAGATTAACAGTGAAAAAAATAATTACACTGGGATTAACAGTGGGCAAAATAGGGGATAGAAAAAGGAAGATAGAAATGAGAGAAGAATATGCTATAGATACCTAGACTTGAAATATGGATTGAAGCTAAAATATGTGAAAATTAAATTATCTAAAAAGAAAATATATCAATGGATATAATGAATTAATTTTTATTGAGATGTTAGATGGTACTATTTGAGAAAATTGATGGCTATAATAATTGGGATATTGTTTCAATACCTATAACAATCATAATAATTCGAATATCTTCAATAATACATTTATTTAAGCAAAAAGAAAAGAAAATTGAAATGATATAGGATTATGATTTACTAAATAAAACTCATTTAAATTGGCCTTTATATAAATCATATTGTTAAATAGAATTTTGGGAAATAATTGTGAATTGTATTATGTTGTGTTATTTGAATTAAGAACTTTGTTTAAATGTTAAATTGGTATATTTTCAAGATTAGAGATAAGATTTAAATTTGATGAAGTAATAATTAAATAAAGACAATGAATATTATATGAAGTAATATTAAAATGTAAGAAAGTTCTAGAAATGGAAATAAGACTTAGAAATATAAACATGTTTGAATTGTATTTTTAATAGTGAATTTGGGGTAAGAATTGTGGAATGTACTATGAGGTATTAATTGAATTAAGATTTAAGGTGGATTAATAGAAGGGTAATTGCTTTGATTAAGTTAATATGAGTTAGCTTTCTATAAGACGGTAATAGTTGAGATATATGATAAGTGTATGGCAATAATAGAATATATAAAATTCTGTTAAAGATGAACAAAAAGTTGAACAAATTTATGACCGGATCAATGCTCTGTTCCGAAAAGATGTATTGTATGTTTATTTGTGTGTTTTAAAAAATAAAAAAAAATTTAAAAGATAACCCTTCCATTCAACTGTGTCCAATTCTCAGAGACAAGCCTGGACAAGTCCCTGCACTTTATTCACAAGGTTTTTTTAATTGTATCGCTCCTAGGGCTGAGAATGACTGGCCCAAGGTCAACCAGTTGCCTTCGTGCCCAAGGCCGGACTAGAACTCACAGTCTCCCAGTTTCTAGACTGATGCCTGAAACCACTACACCAAACTCGCTATCAGTTTTTTCCTGCTTCACAGCAAAAGAGATGTATTCCTCATATGTGTGCTTTGATCCGCATAAAACTAACTGTTTATTAGAGGGAGCAGATAAAAACACATAAAGCCAGTCTCTGCTAAGTGGCTTTTATTATTGGATTCCCATAAATAAGACATTTTGGTAATCAAGCTTGGCAACACCTCATCAGAACCTAATATGCGCTCTCTCTCTCTCTCTCTCTCTCTCCCTCCCTCCCTCCCTTCCTCCCTCTCTCTCTCTCTCCCTTGCAATATTTTTGAAAATGCAATCCAAATATTGAATTGAAAGTGTATAGAATATAATTGCCTGAGTTAAAGAGTTTGTGTTAGAATTCTGCATTATTACCACCTTCTTTAATGATTTGCATTCCCCTGTTTCCTACTTGGCTGTGTTTTATTTTGCTACATAAACCTTATATAAAGTAAAATTTGAGTGTACAGACCTATGATACAGAATATAGAAATGTAACGCATGCTGCTTATTCATATAGGATTTGAAGCATTTGCTTATTTCTCCAACTTGTCCTGCCAGCAATCATTTCAACATTATAGTTACTCAAATTATAGATCCAAGTAAGTACAGAAAAATCAATTGTTTTAACCTGCAATCTTATGCTCATTTACCTGGGCCTAAGCACTACTGAATTAATGAGATTTACTGCTGAGCAGACATCTACAGAACTGTGCTGTTATTTACTTTGTATTAAGGGGCAAAAAAAATAAAATAAAAGTTCACAGTAAGATGACTAAATGATATGCTTTTTTATTCAGCTCTGTCTGTAAGAAACGGGCCACTTTCTGTACATTAACAGCTGTTTAAAGACAACATTGCCTGAAACAAAACATCTTCACACTTTCTAATTCTTCTCTTCATGTTCCGCTAACAGTATGTAATACACATAACACTAAACAGAGAACTGTGAATTTAATCTACAACTTGACAATGAGAAAACCCCCCATGGCCTTGGTTTGCAAGACTAAACTGGATTACATTCGTTTAGCTCTAGGAAGTTTAAGATTGGTATGATATTGCAAGTCCCTATGTACTTAAAAATGTAAATTTGTTCCCTGGGGCCCCCTCCTCTTTCTTCCGTCTCCATCTTATTCTGCCAAAAGCCTTATTTAACTCATTCAAGCAATTTTGGAGAGGGGGGAGATGGGAGGGAGGCAGAACTGGAAATGTTGCAGAGCCACGCAACTTGGGGAAATGTCATTAATAAGGAATACAAGCTTTATGAACAATTCTTTTTTAGAAACTCAAGTTCCAAACAGATATAAAACATTCAGAGAATTTATACAAAGGCCTTTCTCTACAAATTATCTGACAAGAATTTACTCTGGAATAAGAACTGAACTCGCAAGGAACCACAGAACTTTGCTGTCTCTATTAAAAGATAACCCAATACATTTTCTTCAAACATTTAAACAGTAGAAAAAATGGGAAATAATATATTTCTCGTTTAATAATAAGAATTAACCAGGTATTCTATTTACAGCCAAACATTTGCATACCAGTGGCTAAATGGTTAAATGGCTAAATAAGAGCCTTGGATAGTACAGTGGTCTAAAGCCCTGTTATTAACATCAGCTGCCTGCAATTATTGCAGGTTCGAATCTCACCAAGGCTCAAGGTTGACTCAGCCTTCCATCCTTTCTAAGGTAGGTAAATTGAGGACCCAGTTTGTGGGGGCAATAAGCTGACTTTGTATAAATATACAAAAGTATGAAGGCTATTGCTTAGCGCATTGTAAGCCGCCCTGAGTCTCCGGAGAAGGGCGGCATATAAATCAAATTTAAAAAATAAATAAATTAAAAAAAATAAATGAAGTCTCTGGAAATAGTTCATCCTGGTTTGCTTTTTGCTCTTGTGTAGTTAGAAAAAGTTTTAATCCAGTATGAAGACAGCTAAATGTGATATTAGCTAGATTCACACATCACTATCAAGCCATAATTTCATTCACATGCATGGCTGAGTAACCTACTTACTCACCTATTACTTTCTCTAATCTAGCCTAAACTACATTGTGATTTGCAGTAATGTGTGAATCCAGCAACAATACAAACTAGTATTGCTTAACCATCAGATAATTATATTGTGACAGCAACAATAATACTTTGCAAAAAATTAATCTTGGAATAAATTTAAAGAGAGATCCACAAAACTTTCATGTTGGATTTGCATAACTGTCTCATTCAATTCTGAAATACAAACCAACAAGCTAGAGCAGGGGTCAGCAACCCGTGGCTCTGGAGCTGCATGTGGCTCTTTCATTCCTCTGCTGAGGCTCCCTGTCACTCAAAATATGTGTCACAATCACCAATGTGTGATACCTGCTGGCATGTAATTTATTGAGCTTTTCAACCCCCAGTAAGCCAACCATGGATAAATCCAAGAAAAAAAAAGTTTCAGAAGAAAACAGAATGTTTAATTCAACTATATAGGCTAGTTTTGTGGCCGCTCAGGAAATAGTCAGGCACGGGAACGATTTTGTGGCTCCCTATGTTTTCTTTTCTGTGGGAAATGGGTCCAAATGGCTTTTTGAGTGTTTAAGGTAGTAGACCACTGAGCTAGAGAAAGGTTAAATCATATTTTGGATTGGCAGACTGGTGTGGCTTAATTAACATGCAGCAACCACAAATTCAACAACTGGCCTTAGACATTACTGCTGCTGTGGACAAAAGGCTAAGGCTCACGGATTTGCAAATCTTTATGGAAAGTATTTGCGTGAGTGCATTCACAGTGAAACTGCTTACTAATTGAAGCAAATTATATTTACAGAATCCTGACAAAACAGTAGAATTGCCTCAGATTCATTTGAAGCAATCTCAGAGTTTCGCCTGCACCTTGTTGAGAGAGCTCCTTCAAATGTTTCTGTCTTATCCAAGAACATACTATCACAAGTAGATTCTTAAGTGCCTTTGGCTTTAGAACGCATTATTCTAGTTTAAAGCAAACATTTACTGTTTAAATTAAAGGGTGAAGAATCTGGTGGGAGTTCTGTTAGAAACTGATATAAATGTGAACTGAAAACAGTTCTTCCAAATGCTCTGATATGAAATCATACAAATTGGGAAGGGGAGGGGGAAGAATTTATAAGGATACATACATATCCATTAACTTTATTTCAGGTCCTTTTAATATGTTTGTCACATTTTGGAGACATTTTATCACACCCTTGAGGGCTAAGTGTATTGCAAGTGGAATAAGATGACAGAATGGTTACAATGCTAGCTTTTCCACTAATAGAAAAATCTGAAAGGAAATGTCAGCAGGGAAAGTTAGAAGACAAAGACCAATGGCCAAACCAGCATTTGTCACTTGCAGTATTATAAAGACAAGTACTGAAGCAATCTTTCCTCAGTGTTAACTGAAAACCCAATTCCTTACAAACACTTGAGGAAAGACCTCAAAGGACATATTCATTTATTTTCCTTTTTTCTTAAGTCGTTATGAACATAACTTCCCAAGGAGAAGAAAAAGGTATTGTGCGTAACAATGTGACTGATTTTTATTTTGCCTGGCTATTAGATTCCCCCCATCTTGTCATATCAATATACTGTATGTATATACGCATACACATATACCAGTGGTGGGTTTCAAAAAAATTTTACTACTGGTTTTGTGGGTGTGGCTTGGTGGGCGTGGCATGGCTTGGTGGGCATTGTTTGGTGGGCGTGGCAGGGGAAGGATACTGTAAAATCCCCATTTCCTCCCGATCAGCTGGGACTCGGGAGGCAGAGAATAGATGGGGGCAGGGCCAGTCAGAGGTGGTATTTACCGGTTCTCCAAACTACTCAAAATTTCTGCTACCGATTCTCCAGAACTGGTCAGAACCTGCTGAAACCAACCTCTGATGTATACATATACACAAATATACAATTCATCTGACCTCAAAGGTTGAGCCGGATATTCAATGTCTCTACACCCAAGTATCCAATGCCCATTCCCAAGGCCCCAGAGTCCCTATATCATTGTTTCTATATGTCATCAGAGATTTTAATTGAATCAGTTCCCGTAACTCTAATTAATGGTTTTTTCATAACTGCTTTTTTTGGGGGGGGGGAGTTCAGTTACCAACAGAACACTCAAAAGACCATGTAACATCCAATCAAAGTTATGCATTTTCACCATATGGCAAAGTTTTGCCTGGCACAATTTAACATTTAAACATTCCACTGATTTTTCAGACTTTGGAGAACATAGGGCTAATTCCATGCCCCATTAGGCTACATAATAGGCAAGCTGGGAATTCTGGAAGTGTTATATCAATCATATCTGGAATACTGGTAGATATATTGATGTAGGTATATTAATCTTTCAGTATGGAAGTAGTACCCTATTAAGTTCTGTCCTATTCTGTTCTCTTCTTGATTTCACGTTGCATTAAATTATTTTACATTACATTGCATTAAACTGTGACTTAAAAATTAGAATAGTTGGACTCACACAACACTCAAAACCAAAGAAAGTACACTATGGATTCTTCAGCCTACAAATATTTATTTTCATTAGTCTAGAAAATAATCAAGGTTTTCACATTTTTCAGACTATAGAACCTGTTGATTTAAAAAACTTTCCAGAAACAAAGGTCTTGTGATAGAAAATATACTGGTTCTGAATGAACTTTTTTGCATTCTTATTTTCTTATTTTCTTATTTTCTTTTTTATTTTATTATTCATATTTCTATGCCGCCCACTCTCCGAGGACTCTGGGCGGCTTACACCAAAGACAGTATACTAAATAGCATACTGCCCCCAACAATCTGGGTCCTCATTTTACCCACCTCGGAAGGATGGAAGGCTGTCAACCTTGAGCCAGTGAGATCTGATCCACTGATCTGCTGAACTAGCAGTCAGCTGAAGTAGCTGCAGTACTGCATTCTAACCACTGCACCACCTCGGCTCTTAGTGTCTTATGGAACTCTATCAGGTTCTCATGAAGTTCTAGGGTTCCACAGAACAAGGATATTCTTCACAACCACCACGTGATTTAATAACAGTTTTAACCACATATAGAAAGCAAAATTTTTATTGTCAAGGTCATTCTTGAACCACAGAGTCAATTTAAAAAAGCACTCCACCCTCCTTACATACAGCCCTTATTAATCATTTGAATGATCTAAAATCAATTACGAATAATTTTCTTCTAAGCAAAACCAACCATGATGATCCAATATTTTGGCAGATGGAACACAGAAGCACTTCAATTCCTCGTGTTACTCGCATTCAAAACAACATAATGAATATGTATAAAATTACTTCCCAGAGGCAAAAGAAATTGGAGAGAGGGGTCTAACAATTCCAGAATGTGTGCCGATTTCCTACAGATGCATCTGCCTCTAACAGCTTCCAATACTACGAGCCAATGCACAGAGGCAGCAGCTCGATCTCCTCACACAGTAGTCCAAGAAACATTGCAGTGGGACTAATTAAATCCTTGTGCTGGTGCACAAATGCTGGCATCCATCCATCCATGAAGGGCTTCAGCAGTCTTTGTATGACACAACTAAGCTTTACCAAAAGACTTCCTTAGGCCACCAAAGGGTAAATTGTAGGCAAAGAACCAAATGGCTCACAGACAAAACAGTGGCTGTTTCCCAACTCCATAGCAAGATGAGTCTTCCAATCGCTAGATAATGACTCAGTTTGCAACAGACCCAGTTTTTAACTTACATAACAGTTATACTTTTTTTTCTTGTCATTTAAAAATGAATTAACATTTTTGCAGAATATTCACGTAACCTCACTTGAAAATAAGCAGAACTGAGAACCAGAAAATCCCTACTTGGGTTTTTTTCTACTACTAGGAATCAATTACGTTTACAAGCTTTATCTCTTTAGCTGCAATCCCCTGTGGTGAATGAATTTTCACTTTTGTCCCAACGCCGGTGTCTTGAAGATCTATGACTATCATGATGGCAAAAGCTAACTGGATCAAAGTGATGGTCAAGATCTTTGGTGAAACAGAAAGCCAAATTCCCTGTCACTGAAGCTTACAAAATCAGTCAGTCTTTCCCATCCTCATGCCTTATGCAGCCTCATTATATGACATAGGAAGCCAGAGTTTCCAAAGCTCTGTTTTACTTTTAATAAAATAGATGTTTTCATGTTCTACCATAACTGAACCAGGATCCCTGGCTTGTTCCCTTTCTGACAAGCCTAATGGAAACCATGTTTTGTTCTTGACTTCTGATACATGGCAGAAACTTCTATAATTGGTTTATTCACTCCCACTAGAATTGAGGTTGATGCACTTCAGTACACAATATATCCATGGAGTTCTTGCAAATTCTGTAATATTATGGTATGAACTCTTCCTACATCTATCTTATATTTTTATGTCTGTCTATATCTCATTTCATTGGCAAATATAACAAAATGTAAATATATTGCACGGGAACATTTAAGCTACATAGCACAATAATATTGCACAATACAATAAAATAAAAGTCCAAGAACTTGTCTTATTTTCACTGACATTGTATTTCAATGCAAGATTGCGAAATAACTTCACAGTCTTGTGAAGTTTAAAACATATTGGCACCTGCACCAAAAAGCAGTCACCTTCTATTGATAGTGGAAAGTTCTGTTGCAAAAAAAACAAACAAACATGTAAATCAAGCATAAATACCTATTCAAATATTAGTAGGACAAATATTCATAGCAATTTAAAAAGTGGTAAGAAGATCACAAATATTAAGTCAATAATTATTGGCACTGTTAGGATTCTATATGGTGTATATAATGTTAGAACCAGTTGTCCAGGCAATATATATATACTGTAACTTTAAGCTGTAAATGTTACCTTCTTGCTGAGTCATGCTGTAATTGGATAATGACTAGTTGGGAATATATTTAAACAAAGTATTGTAACCTGGTCTGTTAGAACTGCTGCTGCTGCTATGAACTGCTACTGCTATTGTGACTGAACTACTATGAACTGCTATGAGCTGCTAATGTGAAGGAGTTGCTATCTGTTGATGGATCTGCTACCATCGTGGTTTGTTAACTAGAGTGAGTTGTTTGGACTGATTTACTGGACTGATTTATTGGAGAAGACTTGGGATTTGTTTATGACTACGCTACTGCTTTTTCCTATGATAAAGTACACTTTTGCTAAACCAGTTTTCTTATTCATTGCTCTCAACGTTTCCTTGTGCAGTTACTCTGCTGGTTGGTAAAACAACATCAATATCCTTAACAGGCACATTATAGAATAGGTACAGGAGACGAGGAGAAATAATGCACTGAGCAATGCACAGCTTGCTCAATAAAATCTGATCGACCTTCAGGAGGGTAAAAAAAAAAACCAGATAAAGCCAAGGCAAACAAAATTAAACTAACAACCAACACTATCAAGAATTAGTATCTTCAGAAAGACCTGTAACTTTTTAACTGTGTAAACATGTTAGGATTTGACATATGTTTCAGGAAGAAACAAGCAGACACCGTCAAATGCCCTTCTAAGACACATTTACAAATGTGCTTGCTGTGCAGTTGCTATACATTTGTCTCTTTGCTGCCAACTTATATCCTTTCTAAGTCAGGTTTTTCCTACT
Source organism: Ptyas mucosa (assembly GCA_012654045.1). NCBI lineage: Eukaryota > Metazoa > Chordata > Lepidosauria > Squamata > Colubridae > Ptyas > Ptyas mucosa. Next base: position 1,397,691 of record WNWU01000005.1, read on the forward strand.
CTGCAGGCTATTAATCTCCCTGGAGGTGGACACTTCTGTGAAGCTGCAACAGCTCATCTTTTTTTTTTTTTCTGGTCAATTCTTCTTTTAATCTCCTTTCCAGATGAAAAATTCTGTGAAATTAAATCTCCATGGAGGTGGACATTTCTGTAGATGTTATAGTTTGTCCACCTTTTCTTTCAGATGCATTCTGACAATCTGCTGAAGCAGATAATCTAATTAATGAATTTTCTTTCCCCCTTCCCCTATATTAGCTACCTTTCACTTTTGACAGAACCTTAACTTGTTTTCAAGTTTCCTTCCTGTAGTGTTTAGCTGTACCAAATCAACCAAAAGCCTGAAATGATCATAGTGATATAGTGATGTGTGAAAGGCGGGGCGGATGTGTTATCATAAGGAGTATTCCTTGGTAATATTGACTTAGGTTGAGGAAAGTTATTTAAAGCATCTAGATGCACCAGGATGTAATCCCTACCCCCACAAGTTTCCTAGAAGTATAGTGGGATGACAGAAACCTACTGTAGAGGTTCAGTGCTGAAATAAAGACCATCTCATTTTGTGAAGCCTTCCCCCAGCTGTTCTAATGTGTCACTATCCAAACCAAATTTCATCTATTAAGAACTTACACTGGTACTTGACTGCTTTGAAACTCATCAAATTTGGTACTCGATGCATTTTGGCATTAAAATGTTGTCACGGTACTCATTGTTTGTTTGGTACTTGATGCACAAGCTAGAACTTGTTGATGTCAGTTGCCTCATGACTAATACATTATTCCTTATGGGAAAAATTTGGTACTTGTAGTTCTGTACTCATGTACTAGATTTTAAAATCACATGAAGTTGATTGGTTAAGTGCCATTAAGTTGGTATTGACTCTCTAACAATCACATGGATAGATTTTTTTTCCTAAAAAGATCTGTCTCTTACTTGTTCCTTCACCCCTGTAATTAAATCCATTCCTCTTGTGGCTAGCTCCCTTTTCTTCCCTATCACTTCACCTTTCCCAGCATTAAAGCTTTTGCCAAAAGTGTTAGATCTTTGCGTAATTGGAAGTATGATCATTTGAGTCTGTTTATTTGTGCCTCAAATGAGACCTTTGAGTTGATTTATTTGAAGATCCATTGGTTGGTTTTCTTGGACGTCCACAGTATTCTCCGGAATTTTCTCCAACAAATGTTCAAAAGTGTCAATGCTCTCTCCATCCTGCTTCCTCAAGATTCAATTTTCATAGAATATCAAAGGGCTTGCACTACTGCTTGTACTATTATGATCTTTACAGATGTCTATGGAGATTCTCAGTCATCCAGGTCGTGGTTGTCCCAAAAGTGCTTTTTTCACGAGGTGAAACTTTTTGGATGAGACGTCTTCTTGGATGTCTTTAAAGAAAAAACCAGAAAGTCCAGTTGCCTCTTGAAAAAAAGCACCTTCCGGGTGATCTTTACAGGTATAGATATAGCATGGCATCTGAACATATTTTACAAGGCTTTCATGGCTAATCTATTAAGTGCTAGTCTACAGTGTATTTCTTCTGCTTGTTCCTTTACTCTTGATCAATGGTTTTATCATCAAGTAATAAATGGGTACATTGTTGAGTATTTAACTGGTAATTTTTAAATACTTAGTTAAGTTCTATACCTGAATTAGACAATTGTTTGTGTACAGCTACATTATAGTTTTAACTAACTAGATCAAGTGTAGGAGCACCAGAGCGCAGAATCTGGGAGCATGTCCAGATCCAGACCAAGCCTGCCAACGTTAAAGATTTCCAACAGGTTTTATAACATCAATTAAAACAGCAGATTCTAAATTGAAGATTTTATTCAGTAATCCCACCAACCCCTTATAAGACCAGACTACAAAATCACAATGAAAACAGCAATTATATATATTTTAGAAGGAAAACAAATATGATTAAAGACAGCATTTATTCTTCAGAAAGACTATTACATTGTTATGGTTATCTCCTCTATACACAAACATTAATTCAATGCAGTCAGGTTATGAGTAGCATACATTTTGATCGTGTTGACATTATTTAGCAACTATGTTTCTTACACATGTTTAGCCACTTTTCAACTCTTTACTCACTGGACTTTTGTATTATTTACAACTCTCCATTGAGTATCAAATGACCTAACATGTACCGTAGCCCTCTACCACAGGAGGAATCTCAAATTTCTTCTCTTATTCAGGGAAAAGAAGTCCAAAGCTCAATGTCACAGGATTAACTGCTGTTCTAGTTTTGCCCTAATACAAAGAAGAATTCATAAAACAAGGACAATATATCAAAATCAACTGAAAAGTATTAATGTTTCACCTGCCTGTGAAAGCTGTACGCCCTCCAGCAATCTAAACTGCTGACCTGGGACATGAATGGATGCACACACACACACACACACACACACACACACACACACACTTCTAACTCTTGATTTAATTTTTGGATCTTGGATGTGGTTTTTTTAAAAAATAAATTCAATTGTAGAATTATACAATTTAAATCTAGTCTTCCTCACATTATTCAGAGGACTTGCTGAATTTACCATTCAGTTCCTCTTTCTGACATCTATATATTTTTGCAAACTCATGTCATTTCCTTTAAATATCTTCATCTGCTTCTAACTTCTAACAACAAAACATACCCAATTCCAGTTTGTCCATTCTTTTTCCTATGCTTTGTCTTTATATCCCACCATTTATCAATATTGCAAAAATGACTTTTGTACATGCAAAAGTGTTGCCCGTTCTGGCGATGGCAATTCAGTATTTCAAAATATAGGAACTTCATCCTGTTTCCTTAGAATGTGAACAGGTACTAAGAGCCGTGGTGGTGCAGTGGTTAGAATGCAGTAGTGCAGCTTACTTCTGCTGACCGCCAGCTGTCTGCAGTTCAGCAGTTCGATTCTCACCGGCTCAAGATTGACTCAGCCTTCCATCCTTCTGAGGTCGGTAAAATGAGGACTAAGATTGTTGGGGGCAATTTGCTGACTGTGTAAACTGCTTATAGAGGACTGTAAAGCACTGTGAAGTGGTATATAAGTCTAAGTGCTATTGCTATTGCTAAGCATACATTGCACTAATAGCCTGTGCACCTAACTTTGGTTTTTAGCGCTTCATTTTATGAGCCCTGGTGGCACAGTGGTTAGAATGCAGTATTGCAAGCTAATTCTGCTGACTGCCGATTGCCAGCAGTTCGGCAGTTCGAATCTCACTGGTTCAAGGTTGACTCAGCCTTCCATTCTTCTGAGGTCAGTAAAATTAGAACCCAGACTGTTGGGGGAAATAGGTTGACTCCTGTAAATTGCTTAAAGAGGGCTGTAAAGCACTATGAAGCAATATATAAATCTAAGTGCTATTGCTATTTATTTCCTTACTCCTGCCTTTATTATTTTTACAAATAACCTAAGGTCGCGAACATGTCCAACATATATTATTGAATATTGCATGTCATTAAAAAAATGATAAAATTCCCAGATACAGAACAGATCAGACCTCTTTGGGGGGGAGGGGAAGCCCCACTATAATAATACCTCTAAATATACAGTGACTACCAACATTAGCACTGAAATATAAACTAACACAATAAATTCCTATTGCATGTGTTCTTTTATTCTGGATTATCTCTATCTTCAAGATCAGTCTTTACAAAAAAAAAGTTTGCTGGGGGGAAAACTTCTGGAAAGAAAAGAATAAGATTTTACTTTCTTGGCTGTAAATTTCAAAAGATGATCAACATTCTAAAAAAAAAAAGAGCACATACCGTGCCTTGTGACTTACCATGTGGTCATTTCCATGCAAGTGTGATTCTCATTTGGCCTTTTCTCACTATCTGACACAAATATATACTACTTAGCTAGATTATAGCATTCTAAATAACACAAATGTTTTCCTTAGCTGATTCATGATCAAAGTTAATCAAAACTTGAAACAGGAATATTAAGAATTTCAATTTAAAGAAAACCATTCAGCCATTCTCTTTGATTCAACATACAAGTGGTCCTCATTTAAGAACTACCGTTGAGTGAAACCATTTGCAGTTATGGTGGTGATGAAAAAATAATTTTGTGACCAATGCCTGCATTCATGACTTTAGCAATCTGTGTCATAGGTTCACTATTATAGTTAGTAGCATTGTTCTGTGCCTAACATCCCCATCCCCCACTGTCTTACAGAGTGAAGGGCTTGCCTAAACAAGCTACCTTTTCTTGGGCTGCTTTTCTCTGCAGTGCAATACTTCCCTAAAAAACTTTCCTAATGCAACTTAACGAGCTCAGCTCTTGTGGCTTTAATTTGTTGATTTAGAACCTCCAGCCACTTGCTGCCTGAAAGTGGTAAAATCCTAATCTTATCATTTTAAGGGTTTCATATTAAGGGTTTTGTAGTTTGTTAGACAAATAGCAGGTCCTAGCACCATGATGGTGACAGGTGGCATGCAGAGCCCTCTCTGTGGACATGCGAGCCGTTGCCCCAGCTCAGCTCTACCGCACATGCGCGCGCGCGCCTCCCACTGACCAGCTGATTTTCGGGTGTCTGTCGCACATGCACGGGAGGTGGGGCACATGTGGGAGATGTGTGCGCATGTGGGGGGGTGCGGGGTCACATGTGCAGCCCATTTTTGGTCCCAGGAGGCTGCAGGGAGGCCTGCTAGGCCCAAAATGGAGCACGGGGTGTTATGTGCACATGCGCAGGGAGACAGGGAGCATGGGAGGATCATGCACACATGTGGGGGGGCAGGGGGCATTGCACATGGACTGCATTATGGGTGCCAGCACGTGACGACAAAAAGGTTAGCCATCACTGTCCTAGCACATTCTTTTCTATGTATATTCCCCATTACGTGACTGTTAACTCTCTTGAAATCCCTTTCTCTCCAATGAATGTAAATGCAAACATTAGTTAGCAAACATCTTGCTAATTATCCTAGTGCTTGTGAGAACATTCCAAAGCACAGGAGAATTGGGGAAAAGGTTTGCCCTTTTACCAGGCTTCCTCTTGAGTCAAGTTCTGGAAAACTTCCCCATTGTTTGGGTTCATCTGAACATTTGGGATTGTATCCTTCTGATGCTATTAAGCAAAAGTTAACATATTTGTCATCATGTGATTTTTTTTCACTTAGTGACTACTACACTTAATGCCACTTCCAGTATCAACTGAGGTTGCTAAATGAGGACTATCTGCAATTCAAATGCTTTCAGATTAAACCTTGCCAATATGAATTCTAATTATACTTTCCTCATCCTGGAACTCTCCAGATTATAACTGGAATTATAACTCCCACATACTACCAATACAGGATAGGTAGTAATTCTGGGAACTATAAAATTAACATACCTAGATAGTACCAGATTGGGAAATGGGGCTAATTTACTATCTTCCTGCCAATGTGTCTTTCCTACCAGATCACTAAAATTCTCCTATTCCATGATGCTTTTGAGCTATCGCAAAAATTAAATTAAGATGTGGAATGTCCATCAATACTAGCTTCTAATCTCAGCAAGTCTCAGGATGAATCTGACTAACAGCCTCTAGCTGAATCTGACTAACAGCATCTAGTTGATCCTGCCGTACTCAGGCCCAATGCTAATTTGGCTGCAGTTAAATTTAGTGGTGTACAAAGCATTTTGAGGTCAAAACATTCAAGCCTCATAATAACCTGTTCCAACTTTGTAATAGTTGGTTTGCCCTGGCCTGAAAATAGAAGTGTGCTGATTGTGGTCTGCTCTAAGAATGGTCAATTCCAAGATTAGACTGCTTCTGGAATACTCAGAACCAGATGCCCTATAAACGTATCACCAATGTTTTAACCACAAAGTGTTTCCTACAACTTTAGTTATTGATTTAGCTATTCAGTTACCAATAAACTAAGAATAACCTCTTAATGTTTGATTAATTAGATCATTGGTTTATTGTGCTAATGCAGTGATGGCTAACCTTTTTGCCATTGCGTGCCAAAAGTGGGGGGAGTGCGGGGGGTTGCTCGCATGCATGCCCACACCCATAATTCTATGCGCCCTGCCCCCGCGCATACGTGTGCGAAACCCCCCCATGCTCCCCCCCCACTTTTGGCATGCAATGGCAAGGTAGGCCCATTTTTTGCTCTCCCCAGGCTCCAGAGCCTTTCTAGAAGGCTGGGGAGGGCAAAAATGGCCTTCCCCACGCCCCTGGAGGCCCTCCGAAGGCCGGAAACAGCCTTTTTCCTGACTTCCAGTGGGCCCAAAAGGCCTGAAAATCAGCTGGCCAGCGCACGCATGCACGCCGGAGCTGAGCTCATGTGCCCACCGATATGGCTCTGCGTGCCACCTGTGGTACATGTGCCATAGGTTCGCCATCATGGTGCTAATGTAACTTGAAGACTTGTTTTCTTAATATCCATAGGCAGGTCAACTCTTTTCTTGTTGAGATTATTTTAAAGCTACCCATACCTTGAATTTGAACCACAGCAGGCAAGAAGATCCTGACTGTGCTGTCTCTCTTGGCTTACAATCACATCGGGAAACTTCCATACTACAATCACTTAAGAGTTAGTGGTATTCATCATAGGGCCCGTATAAGCCTAATTCATTTGAACCCATGCATGAATTAGCTTTAAAGTATTCGACATAAAATGGGCATTGGTCTTACCTTGAAGGCCTAATTTCTTGATAGTTGTGTCATCGTCCAGACATGGGCTGCTTCAGTCGGGTCTGTCACTGGCTGAGCCATAGTTTTTTGACCACGCCCCTTGCTCCTCCCTTTGGGGCCCAGTTTGGCGAAGGAGGCCGCAGGAAAGATCTCCAACAGGAACCACCACCATCAGAGAAAGAAAACTGGTCCAACGGGACAACTGAAAAGTAACTCCTTTAACATTAACAAACAAACTGTACAGGCCCTGAGACAGAGGGAGGGGCTGGACGATGACACAACTATCAAGAAATTAGGCCTTCAAGGTAAGACCAATGCCCAATTTCCTTGATTAGGTTGTGTCATCGTCCAGACATGGGACATACCAAAGTTTTGGCAGTCCTAAGGGTGGGATGACGAAGGGCCTGGGGAGACCCCTGTCTGGTGCACCTGTTGTAGAACCCTCCTGCCAAATGATGCTTCTGCAGAAGCAAATTTATCTAACCTGTAATGTCTAATAAATGGCGAGGGGGTGGACCAGGTGGCCGCCCTGCAGACTTCCTCGAGGGAAGCTTGAGTTGCCCAGGCTGCCGAAGTAGCTGCACTCCGGGTGGAGTGAGCAGTAATTCTACTGGGAACAGGGACCGCCTGGGCCTGATATGCTGAGGCAATACATGCTCTGATCCAACGACCAATAGTAGCAGAGGAAACTTTATGTCCTAGGGAACTAGGCAAAAAGGAGATAAACAAGGCCTCAGATTTCCTGAAAGGGGCCGTTCGTTTAATGTATAGTTTTAGAGCCCTCTGCACGTCTAAGGTGTGCCACCTTCGCTCCAAGTTATGGGAAGGCCGAGGACAGAAATTGGGGAGAATAATATCCTGAGTTCTATGAAAAAGGGAATTAACTTTGGGAATGAAAGAGGGATCCAGTCTTAAGATGACAGTGTCAGGTCGGAAGGTACAGAGATCCTCTCTAACAGAGAGAGCTGCCAGCTCTGAAATACGGCGAGCTGAAGTTATGGCCACTAGGAAAGCTACTTTAAGAGTGAGGAAACGAAGATGGACCATGCGGAGTGGCTCAAAGGGAGATTCAGTTAAGGCATTAAGGACTCTGGGTAAGTCCCAAGTGGGATACCTATGAATTGAGGAAGGCCGTAAGAGCCTGACTCCTCTTAGGAATTTTTTAATAACAGGGTGGTGAGTGAGTGGCAGGTCAGAGGGATTGGATAAGGCCGTAGAAAGTGCCACCACATGTCTTCTAAGGGTGCTGTGGGCCAGACCGCGGTCCAAGCCATCCTGCAGGAATTCTAGGACCTGGGGAGGAGAGGCTGAAAGAGGATTGACCTGGTGGGACCTACACCATCTTATAAAAGCAACCCAGGTGATATTGTAAAGCCTAACTGTGGACTTGCGTCTACAAGCCTGAACAGTAGGGATCACCCTATCTGAATACATGTCCCGCTTTAGGAGGGCCCTCTCAAGTGCCAAGCAGTCAGTTGGAGCCACTGCGGTTCCGGATGGATCAAGACTCCTTGCCGCAAGACAATCTGGTCTGATGGAATCCTCCAATGTTGGGATATGGAGAGATTGATCAGATCTGCAAACCACGGGCGCCGTGGCCAGTGGGGAGCCACGAGGATTATTTCCGCCCTGTCGGCAACCACTTTCCGAAGTAAGGCTTGGATTAGAGGCAGAGGTGGGAAGGCATAGTGGAGACCGGGAGGCCATGTGAGTCGGAGAGCATTGATCCCTTCTGCTCCCGGAGACGGGAACCTCGAGAAGAAGCGAGGAAGTTGAGTGTTCAGATTCGTTGCGAAGAGGTCTATGCTTGGCAACCCGAACCTGTTGCATATTGCTTGGAAAATGTCCGGATGGAGCTGCCACTCGGCATTGTCTATCTGGGTTCTGCTGAGGAAATCTGCTTGTGTGTTCTCCGTCCCTGCTATGTGATCTGCTCGGATGGAGAGGAGATGTTGCTCGGCCCACTTGCCCAGCCGAAAGGCTTCCTCCATGAGACGCTTTGAGCGAGTCCCCCCTTGACGATTGACATGTGCTTTTGCAGCTATGTTGTCTGTCAGCACCAGGACATGATGTTCTTGAACAAATTGTTGAAAGTGTGTGAGAGCCAGTCGGATGGCCTTCAGTTCTAGCCAATTTATGGGGTTGGTCAGGTCTGATGGAGACCAACGACCCTGAGCCACGTGCGACTCGAGATGCGCTCCCCAGCCATGGAGACTGGCGTCTGTCGTGAGGATTATTCTGTTCTGGTCCATGAAAGAACATCCCTTGTCTAGAGAAGGCGATGTCCACCAGTGTAGTGATCGCCTGACAGAGAGTGGGACTCTGACAGTGGTCATGGTATGAGCTTGCCGCTTCCGTTGGAAAGGAAGTAGAAACCACTGCAAGTGTCGGGCGTGAAGGCGTGCCCAAGGGACGATCTGAATGCAGGAGATCATCTTGCCTAGAAGCTTTGACAAGGTGGCCAGTGGCACAGAAGGATTTTTGTGAATGTGAGCTATCATGCCTCTGATGTCGGCTCGTCGTTCCAAGGACAGGTAGACTGCGCCTTGATGGGTATCTATAATGGCACCGAGGTGAACAAGTCTGTGAACTGGCACTAATTGACTCTTTTTGTAATTGACCAGGAACCCGTGTTCGGTCAAAGTTCGAATTGTGATGTTTAGATCGTGTAAGGCTTGATCGTGAGAGTGAGCAAGAATCAAAATATCGTCCAGGTAAGCCTGGAGCCTTACCGGTTGTTGTCTCAGGTGAGCTGCTACGACCGCCAGGACCTTTGTGAAGACCCTCGGGGCCGAAGCCAGACCGAAGGGGAGGGCTCGGTACTGTAGATGTTTTCCTGCGTAACTGAAGCGGAGATACTGTCGATGCTTTGGCAGAATGGGAATGTGAAGGTAAGCCTCCATGAGATCTATGGAAACTAGAAAGTCGTTGGGACGAATCCCCTGAAGAATAGAGGTTAGTGAACACATTTTGAATCTGCGATACACTATGTAAGAATTGAGAGATTTTAGATCCAATATTGCTCTCCACCCACCCAACCGTTTCGGAACTACAAACAGGATAGAGTAAAAACCTTGCTTCCATTCGGATTGGGGCACCTCCTCTATGGCGTGTATATTCAGGAGGTGCTGAACAGCTTGGTCCATCAGATGGCATCTGGACTCACTGCTGTAAGGCGGGCATTGAATGAAACGGGTCGGAGGAAAGGAGAGAAATTCTAGAGGGAGGCCAAATGTTACTATAGAGAGGACCCAGAGGTCTGGAGTAGAGTCTTTCCACCTGTCTACAAAGAGAGCCAGGCGGCCTCCAATGGGAGGATTTGGCAAAGAATCACGGCTGCGGGACTGGCGGTAGCCAGAGCCGCGAAAGGGCCGCTTAGACTGCGTGAACTGCCTACCCCTGTCCCGAAAGGACTGACGGTCCAAGGACCGGCTTGATCCCTGAGGGAAACCTTGCTGGGAGGTGTTTCCTTGGTAATAGGGACGAAAGGATGCCCTCCTGTAATAAGGAGAGGATCGTCTGTCAGCACGCATAGATGAAGAAGGCAGAATCTTACGCTTGTCCCTTGTTTCAATAAGGAGAGGATCAAGAGACTCACCAAATAATTTTTCTGCAGAATATGGAGCTGCAGCCAAACGCCATTTGGCCCGAAGATCTGCTGGCCACTGACGGAGCCAGATCATCCTGCGGGCTGATACAGTAGAGGCTAGGGCTCTAGAGGCGAATTTGGCCGAATTCAAAGTGGCATCAGCTGAGAATTGAGTAGCAGCTATGATTTTATTGATATCTTGATGGAGGCGAACCTCACTAGGGGGAACTCTTGCTTGCAATTGCTGAAGCCAAAGGATTGTTGATCGGTTGAAAAAGGAAGCTGAGGCAGCTGATTGGATTGCCCAAGCAGCTGCCTGGTGATTCTTCTTGCAGAGGAAGTCTAACTTTTTATCCTCTGGTCGTAAGCCCTCGGAAGTATCTCCTGTCACATAAGAGGAGGGAGATGAAAGAGCTGCTATAGGGCTGTCCACTGGGGGAACTTGCAACAGTTGAGCAAATTTAGGTGCAACTGTGTAATATTTCTTATCTGAGGCAAGGGCAGAGGCCATGGTTGCAGGGCTAGACCATTGTTTCCTAACCACATCCGTGAATAATTGAGGAATTGGAACATAGGATTGTTCAGGAGTAGGTTCAGAAAAAAGTCCTTTTTTATGTCCTTGGGCTTCACGCATTTCCTTAACATAATCATCATTGTCTAGAGCTGCAGTAAGGCGTGCTTTATGTAAAAGAGATTTAAACTTGTGTGGGGGAAATAAACCTGTGAAAGCAGGTTGATCCTGAATTACACCCTCATCATCCGATAAATCAGAATGGAGATCCTCCTCCAATGCAAAAGATTCACTTGCTCTAGAAGCTGCTGGGGAATGAGTGGAATGCTCAGAAATTATTGAGCCTGAACGATGGCTTTTACAGGCATCTGCCACACGAGATGTGATGGCTCGATCAATTAAGACTTTTAGTCTTTCAGGCAATTTTTCAAAAAGTTCCTCAGGGGTTTGTTCTTGCAAGGGCGACTCCCTTGCAGAATGAACAGGTGTCACAAGTCTGCCAGAATCAGGAGTAGCAGGAGCAATTAATTTACTTGCAAATGGGTTTTGCAGAGTGCCTTGCTCTTCGCTCATAAGGACTCCACCCTCCCCTTCTGAAGACCAAGCCTGGTGAACTTCAACAACAGGGAGGGGGGGAGTAGGAGGAGGGGGGGGAATTTCCTCACTGGCCGCATGGACAATGGCCTTTGTAATATGCTTCTCTAAAGCCTTATGCCTCCGTTCCAAATCTTTTTCTTCTGCTTTAGAAGTGTGCTTACGTTTGGAAGTTGCTTTTTTTCCTGGAGACATGGTATTTCCCTCCCCCTGGGAAGAACGCTCTGCCATTGCAACGGTATACTCACTGCGACTGTGGACTGGAAGGAGTTTTAGTTTCACTTTCGCCACGTGGTGAGATAAACAAAAGGCAGAGGCTCTGGCGTTTGCTCAATGGCTGCCAGGTAACACGTGAGCAGGATATATGCTGCTCCAGATGTGGCTGTCCAGGCGGACCTAGAAACAGCCCAGATAAGCGCCTTTTTACACAGCCACAAAAAATCCAGGCTGTAATAATGCCACTGGAGAGTGCAAGGGAACCTTACAACTCTCCCTGTAGAAGCTCCATTGGTGGTATAGGAGGATTGGGACCCAAAACTTTTAAAATTCCTCCTATGGACTCGTTGGTGGCAAAGCGGCAATTTTTTTGTCTCCAAAATGCCGCGGCGCTTCAAAGGGCCGCCCTACAGCTGTTCTGCGTCTGGGAGCTGAGGGCGGCGGCGGCGGCCAATTTTAGCGATTCTGGGGTGATTCCCAGAAAATCGCTATAAACGTTGGTGGTAAAGTGGTTTAAGACCTCTGCGCTTTCGTTGGTGGTATAGGGCTAAAAAGCCCCACCAAAGGAAAAAAGTTTTAAAAATCGCGCGAAAGAGGCTTCCAAAATGGCCGCCGCCTGGAGCTAGTAAAGCCTAGACCAGGCTGCTCCAATGCAGAGATATACCGGTAGGCTAGAGAGAGAAAAAAAAAAAATTTAAACTAGCCTAGTAGACCGGTACCCTCGCAAAAAATACAAAATAAAATTAGAAAGGAAAATGAAGAAAGGAAATAAGAAAATAAAAGGTCAAAAAACTTACAATTTAAATGCAATCGAACAGACCTGGGCTGAGAGCCAGATCTGTAGGAGATGTTACTCTCAGGCCGACTGAGCCTAAACTGGGCCCCAAAGGGAGGAGCAAGGGGCGTGGTCAAAAAACTATGGCTCAGCCAGTGACAGACCCGACTGAAGCAGCCCATGTCTGGACGATGACACAACCTAATCAAGGAAATACTGTCACTACCGAAAGCTATAACTTTGGCCACATGGAATCAGCAACAGAAAGAGTTTTGTATTATCAGCCAGAGATCACTAGCCAGAATTTTAGCTAAGCTTTTGTTATGAAACTGATTTTGGGTTTTGATCAGGGCCAGAGGGTGAACATCTCCTTCTGGTTCAGTCTCAAGATCCAAATTATTTGAACAGAATAATTCAAAAACTCAAAGGAAAGCTCTTAGCTTCCCTACAATACTACTATCTTGGCTACAAAGCTTCACCAACCATGATCTTCTGATGGATCAAGAACTGTATCAATGACCCTACAAGACTGGAAGGAGAAGTCTTCACAAGAAGGTATGCTGACTCTAAAAGGAGGGCAGCCATCTTGATCCATACAATACTAATGTTCCCTGGAAGACATATGTAAAGAAGCTACATGATCCTCCAAGTTCTCCTTTACAAAACAATATAAGATTAATTCCAAATCCTTCATTGACGCCTCCTTCAGAAAGATGTTTTGGAAAATAGTCCCTAGATGTTAACTAATAGTGGCTGTTCTGCAATAGCAAGCTATAAATCTAGACTTTTTTTAAAGCAGCGTATGTTCACAGCTCATTTGCTCAAACTCTCCTTACGTGTGAGCAATAAACAATCCCTGAAGCTATATTTGAGCATAGTTTTATATCGCATCTGAATTGTTCCCAATGAACTAGAATTCATGCTAGCTTGAAATCTTGATTTAAGGCTTGCTTCCAGTTGTGAATTATTTAGGAACAATTTCCATCCAATCTAAGATTCATACACAACAAGTTTTGCTAAATTGAGGCTTGTTTATTTTTTATATGTATTTATTAATTCAGGCAATATTCAGAATCCCATGGATGTGATATATGTATGAAAAATCCATGAAATGAAATGGATTGCATTCCATCTTCCCATCTGAATTTTCAACCAACGAAACAGTAAGTGCCTGATAAGATCTCAAAATATTTTAGAAATCTTTTTATGGTTAAAAAAAGAATGTGATCCGGGTATCATTGCATCAAACTTTATTTTACTTGATTTATCACAGAGAGGCTATTGATTGAGACCAACCCATGAATTAGAGGCCAATTATGAAATCTGCACCAGCCCTCTGACAAGGTCTCAGAAGCAAAGCAGGATACATTCTTCTGGAAGAAATGACTAAACATTTACCAACTCCTTCCTTGCGTTAGTGTATCCACCAGGGACTCTCTAGTGCATAAGCTAATTAAACACAAGCAGTTCTGTAATGCTTTCTTGAATTCTTGATTGCTTCCAGGCTCTGCTGCCTCGAGGGCTGAAGCCAACATCCTTCACACTTAAGACTACTTCACAAACTTCATAGGGCCCATTAATTTATTTTACATACGGTACACACATTAGCTTCAATTTATTTTCAGGAGCTCTTTTAGTCTCAGATAAACAACTAAGGTATTGCCGAGTGCACTCCATGAAACAATCTTTTTAGAACATGTAGCTAATACATTTGGTGGCTGCTGCCCTAATCCAGCCGTCAAGGAGATGTTCAAGTCAGCATCCGGATACTTGCAGAGAACAATTATCTGTTTACGGTAAAGATAAAGGTTACCCTCGCACATATGTGCTAGTCGTTCCTGACTCTAAAGGCTCATCTCCATTTCAAAGCCGAAGAGCCAGCGCTGTCCGAAGATGTCTCCGTGATCATGTGGCCGGCATGACTAAATGCCAAAGGCGCATGGAACGCTGTTACCTTCCCACCAAAGGTGGTCCTTATTTTTACGTGCTTTTGAACTGCTGGGTTGGCAGAAGCTGGGACAAGTAACGGGAGCTCACCTCATTACGTAGCAATAGGGATTCGAACTGCTGTGAACTGCCAACCTTTTGATTGACAAGCTCAGCGTCTTAGCTGCTGAGCCATCGCATCCCTTTAAATTAAAAAATTATCTGTTTACTACATAGTATAACCAAGGTCTTTAAAATTATACATGGGGTTTCTCCAATTCTTACCTAGAGTTATATGGCTTGTAAACTTCAGACAAAGTGTTTTAAGTGAACTGTTAATTTAAGAGATAGGACTAACCTCTCCTTCCCAACCCAAATGTGTCCAAAAATAGTATCTGTGTTCCTTTACTGTAATGACGATCTTGGCCAAACCGAGATCACTGAAGCTCAACCCCTTCATCCATAGTTGTCAGAATTAGGTGACAAAATAATTCACATGGTTCAGGGTTTAACTCAGATACCTTGAGAAGAGAAGGAAAAATGACCCTGTGGCCGAGACACTGGAAGTAAAATGAGCAGTGACAATTCCTTTGGAAAAAAGTACCACCCTGCTTTTATAGTGACTGGAAAAAGTACCACATGTTTCACTGAAGGATCAATGTGCCACCGTATAACTGTTTTATGACCAAACCCTGTTTACAAATCTCTGAAAATATGTCAAGGAGAGATGATCACATTCTTTATCCAATGTTATTTCCTTCAAATAATTCCCTCAACACTGTCAAACTAGTTACTAAGTCTGCATTACTATTAATCTTCTCATCGGTCCTATCACCCATCTCCCCCCACTTATGACTGTAACCTTGTTGCTGGTATCCTTAAGATTTATATTGACTGTTTCCCTATGACTATCATTAAGTGTTGTACCTTATGACTCTTGAAGAATGCATCTTTTCTTTTATGTACTGCGAGAGCATATGCACGAAGACAAATTCCTTGTGTGTCCAATCACACTTGGCCAATAAAGAATTCTAGTCTAGTCTAGTCTAGTCTAGTCTAGTCTAGTCTAGTCTAGTCTAGTCTAGTCTAGTCTAGTCTAGTCAGAGGAAATGGGGAAAATATTCACACAATTATGTAGCAAGTAACACATTTCACCCGAAGACACACTCAAAAAAGGGGCCATCCAATTTTACTTATACTATCAGAGCTTTATAATGCATATAATAGCTTTAGAGCTTTATATGCATATAATATCAAACACATACGGTATAATAGTAGATATTTCTACTAGTCATTTTTTTAAAATTGCAATGATTATATACAATGTATGAAGGACTCTTAATTCTGTTTTTTCCCCCAACATTATCACAACTAATGTTATATATAAAGTATCTAACTACTCTTGTGTACAGGTTAATGTTTTTTTAAGGCTTATATTCTGTTTCTTTCTCTAAGGAACTCAAACAATATATGTAATGGTTGTTCTCATCCCATTTATTTTTTTCCTGTTTTGTCTCCCACATTCCTATTAAGAAAGGAAAAATTGCACCCACATTACTTATGAGCTTCATGACAAAGCTGAGTTTGAATCTTCCGAGTCCAAGCCTTGCTATTAATAACAGCCCCATACTAGATATTTTGTCTATCACTGGATTACTCTAACATTTTTTTTCTCAAAAATGTGTGCAAGAATAATTCAAGGTGCATGTTTCTTAACAAGGCTAACTATATCTCAATTAAGAAAAATGTTACAATGCTGAACAAATACACTTCAGTGGCTGTTTCCATAGCAAAATTTATGGCTGAGTCACAACTTTGCCTTAGCTCTAACATTTCATTTATTCTAAAACATACTGCACAAATGCTTATTTCACAATAACGAACACAAATTAAGTGCAACTGAAGCTAGGCACGTGGTTTGATACGACCAAAAGATGGGCATAAATATATAAGGTCAGTCCTTCATTTATCAAACCAGATATATATCAACCTTTTATTCGAGAAGTATTGTGATGCAATGTGTCCATGAAAGGGGTGTGTGGTGTGATAGACCAAATAATGCAGCAGGTTCTTGGGCACGAAGAGAAGGCAAGAGCGTATTCCAGGAAGGGAGGGGAAAAGACAAGAGACAGCACAATCCTGAGCTGGATTGTGGGAAGAAAAAGAGATTTAGGATAACCACTCCCTAGAATCTCTCAGCATATATACATTCGTTTGGGGTGTAGATTTAGTAGTGTAGATTTAGTCTGGCAAGATTCTGTCTATAAGGTATAAGCAAATAAAGAACTGAACTTTGGCCAGGTTATTTTGCTATGCTTGACAGGTATTTGGTAAATGGAAAAGCTAGTTTCTTGGTGATCTGTGCCTGGATCAAAGTTTGTATGTCAAGTCCCCAGGGCAGAGGTATTCCAGAGGAGAGGGGGGAGGGGGGGAGACAAGAAAAAAACCTTAAAGAAAGCAATAGCAGAAGATAGTAGAGAAACAAAAGAGCTGGGAAGTTTGGGGGTGGGCAGACCAATTGAATGCTATCACCAACCTTGTCCTTAGCTTCAAACATTGATTATAAAACTCCTGCCTCTTCCTATGTGCCAGGGCCTGCCAATGGTATGTGAGAAATACTTTGAGAGACAGGGTGAAGAAATGTTACCTAGGGAACCGTCAGATAAGAGAGAACATGTCTGCAGCTGCATAATGGATGGAGAAAGACAGTCAGAATGGATCTTTCCTAGATCCTCAGTAAAGAAGATGACAGGAGATTTGAACCTTCAGACACCCCCCCCCCAAAGTTTTATTAATGTAGCCTTACAATGAAGTAGAATTAGCTCATCTGGTTGTGTTCCCTGTCTGGGATAGCTAACAGGACCTTTTTCACCTACTTCCCATTAGTTTCCACCACTTCCTATGTCTTTTAAGTGACACATTAGAGGAAGTTAGGAAAGTGAGCTACCAGAAAGACCAATTTGACAGGCTGCCAAGCATGTCCTGCAGAGAAAGAGGGAGAAAAAGGTAAGGTGCACCAATCAGCTTTATAAGACTCTTCTAGGTTTTTGTCTTGGCCAAAACCAACATCAACCAAGAAACCAGGCTTCAGCTATGCCAAGCAACAGTCTGCCTGGAACAGTTCAGCAAAACTCCCAAATTGCAATATGTTTGTTTTCGGAAACAAATTGCATTTTCTGTTTCATACACAATCCTGCTCTTGATTTTATTCAATTTAGATTCTAGTTGCATTCGTAAGATTTAGATGGTTTCCCATCCAGTGGGCACACAATTCTGGGAGGCTTACAATAATAAAAACAGCAACAGCAAAACAAAACAAAAACAAAAAAGGCATAAAGACTTTAGGCTATCATTGTAACCGCCATTGCCTCAATGAAAAAGCACAGTGTAATAAGACAATAATCACTAATATTTAATGACAAGCACACCCATTCAGGTAAAATATACTGTTGTTGTAACAATTGTTTTAATACATGCTTACCCAATGCAAGTAAGTAATTCCAAATTGGGAAGATATTAATTATTTGTGCATGCAGAGTTCTCTTTAGAAGTAGTTTTATAATTAAGGTAAGAATCAGGGAGAGAGAAATAAGCCAACATTTTGGACTGGTAAATACAACAGAAAGGTTAAGAAGGTATCATGGATGTTCTAATGACTATCATGGATAGAGTCTAATCTACCCATAAAAGGGTAACACAAAACATTCATTTATTAGAAAACTAAAATGAAATGAAGCTCTCTGTACAATTCCAATCCCCCTTTTTTTTCTAAGCAGGTTGGCAACTTTTCAAAGCATTAGACTGTAGCCACCACTTTTTTTATTTGCTAAAAGCATCTTTGGAGCACAGAAATATTACAAGAAATTTTTTTAAACATGCTGGAGGCCGACTCTTCTTTCCTTGTAGTGTGCCATTTCAAGGGCTGTATGATGCTTCAGATCCAGTTTTTAAAAGGTACATCACAGTTCAGCACCTGTCAGTGACTCATTAAGACAGCTGCAGCTTATTCTAGGAGAGCACAGCAACTGCTTAGAAAAGCTTTCCACTTCAGCCACCCTTTGCTGGAAAAGGATGCAGCTGATTTAATGGGTTGCCAACAAATGCCATATGCATACCGTAACGCAAATTCCTGGAATCAAATCACGTCTAGTCTTATCAGTTTCCTATTTAATAAGGATAAAAAACTCCTTAGCTCTCACATCCTTGGTAGTTACATGTTTTCTTGGCAATAAGATGGGGAAAAAACTCAAATTGTTTAGTCACCTTCCCTGTCATTCTAGTCTACAGCCCCAGGATTCCTTCATAATCTCCAATCAAGGTGTAATTTTGCTATATATTTGCTACTACAACAGATGCCCTATTATACAAGTGGCCTCAATGTTACCAAATTTCAATCCCATGGGAGTCATATATCTCAGATTTTGCATACATTGTGTAAGTTAGCCCATTTGACATTTGTTGATTTTAAAAAATATTCTATGATAATTATTTCTACCAACGATTGAAGGTTGGAATTGAAGGTTAGAAAGTATCGAAGACACGAAACTTTAAGCAATATATAGAAATCACAATATGAAATATAGCAATGCATAACTATTCCATTTTACTTTAAAGAAATCTTTATAGTGAAACAAAAAAGTTATATAAAAATAGCATTGGAAGAAATAGGTTCAAAAAAAGTACGGAGTGAATCAAAGATGAATACCGTGCCAGTATCTAGTGGAAAAAGGTGAAGGTAAAATAAAAATTGGAGGTCAAAATACAAACAGACTGAGATATGTAGATAGCATCACTTCGTTAGCTAAAAAGAATGAGACTTGGAAGAAATAATTATGAAAGTAACAAGGGAAAAGGAATCTGGGTTACTGAGAAATATTAAGGAAACAAAGATAATGTCAAACAGCAAGCTCAGTGAACTTACAGTTGATAGCAAAGAAGTGGAGGTAGCAGATAATTTTCTTTTCTTCAGGTCAAGAATAAAGAGATAGACTACATGCTAGAGACATAAAGAAGTGATTAATTCTAGGGAGGAAGGCAGTGACAAATTTAGACAAAATCATGAATGATATTTCTATGACAACAAAGATAAGAATAGTTAATGCAATGGTTTTTTCCAGCAATAAATTATAACTTGGAAAGGTGGAAACTGAGAAAGAGGAGGAGAAATAAGATAAGATGCTTCTGAATTATGGATTTACAGGCAGTTATTAAGAGTCTCATGAACTGCAAGAACACCTAATTTATGAACCCTTTTTTTTAAAAAAAAAATGCTTTTTCTGAAGCACTGAAGAGCAAGCAGAAACTCACACTTCAGACATGTGATACAAGCCAATTATGGACCTTATTGGCAAAGCTTAGGGAAACCAAAGTGTGGAAGCCAATGTAGATAGATAGGAACAATGTAGACATAGTTTGGTGTAGTGGTTAAGGCACCAGGCTAAAAATTGGGAGACTGTGTCCTATTCTAGGTACAAAGTCAGCTGGGTAGCTTTGGGCCAGTCATTCTGTCTCAATCCTAGTATGATTTAAAGGCAAAAAAATAAATAAAAAAGGAAAAGAGCAAAGAGATTACTGGAATATGCAGGAAAGAAAGGTACGTTATTACAGTATAAGATGTCGAATATTTTCACATACAATCAAAAAGAATTGCATTCAGGTCAAAGGCACCTAGTTAACTTCTTTGAATGTTATGTCTATGGCATCTGCTCAGTTTAACTTGGTTTTCATTCACATTATTTTAACAATTGCAATTCCACTGTTCAAATAAAGAAATAGAACAAATAATGCAAATGCACAATGCCCAAAATAAAACAAAAATTTCAATAAAACCAAATATGAAAAGTAATCACATTTACTTATTCCTGAGCACAAAGATCTTAAGCTTTCTGACTCAACGAGAGTGGAGAAGAAGAAAGGAAAAAACTATGTATGGATGTATGGGATCAAAAAGATTAGTGGAATGTTCCTGGAAGAGTTATAATTTGTTACTTGCAAGATGGTGGACATTTGTCTAAAGGGGTCATCAGATGTCAAAGTAGGACTCAGTGGCACCAAACTAACTTGATTCTCCAAGTAACATAGCTTTAGCTAACTCTTAAGGCCAGAAGGCCAAGCTCTTTTTTTCAGTAAGTGGAAAAAATATAAAAGAGCATACTATTTATTTGGCTGCTGTTAAATGCTTGAAAGGTTAACTCTTTAAGTGAGACTGTGTTTGATTTTCAACTACAGGCAGTCATTGTTTAATGGCCACTCATTCAAAGAGCTATGAAGGCATAGAATGAGGGGGATTTACAACTGGTCCTTGAAGTTACAGCCAGTACAGCGTCTCCACAATCACATGATTATGATTCAGACACTTGGCAACGAGCCCACAAATTCAATTACAACGTTGTGGTGTACTGTGGTCACAAACTCACAAACTTGTGGCCTTCGCCTTTGGCTTCCGCCAAGCCAAGCCAATGGGCAACCTGGCAGTTAGTTGCAAATGGCAATCACATACTGCACAATGTTGCAGGATTCACTAATGACAACTAAGACTGTCAAAACTACTGTCGTAAGTCAGCATGGTCAGGTGATGTGTTCTTTAATATGGAATTCCTGGTCCCAATTATCATTGGTAAGCAAGGACTGCATAGTAGTTCTTATTTGACAACTGCCTTTAATAGGCAGTGACTATTTGCAACTACAACAGTAATGAATAGTAGTAAAACAATAATCTTCTGATAAATGTGCACATTTATGTCCAAATTTCTGTGCTGGTAACTACATGCCAGCAAGACTAATGCTAGAATACTATACAAGAGAACTTTGTCTAAAAGAGATGGCAGCAATCATAAATATTTGGTGTCTTTTTCTCCTCCCTTCTCTCTCTGTCACATTATTTGCTTAGCAAGCATTTCATTGGGATCAATTGCTAAATGAGGACTACTTTTATCATGTTATGTGAACCCAACTGTCACAATGGAAATAATGGTATATGGTTTAGCATAACATGAGCTGAATCAATTGAAGCTTATTCAATCATGATTAAGCAAACCATGATTTAACATATGTGAGTCAAATTATATAGAGACCACATGTACACAACTCTGTAATTTATCAGTAATCAATCCAGGTGATCCATTCTGGTTGGTCTAGATAAACCTTATGGATCACATGACTTCTCACTTCCTCCTCTACTCGTCAAAAGTCTTGCTAAAGGATCAGGATGGGAATGTCTTATTTCCATAAGCTTCCTTCTATTATATTACTTAGGGGACAAGCTTCTGTGATCATAGAGAACACAAGTGGGTTTGTAATCAACCGAGTTGGCTACTCCAGTAACAGTGAGCCTACGTGCAGTTATCAACATATTGCCAATTCTATGAAATGGACCGGGCATCAGATACAAGGCTAAAAAAAAGAGCAGTTAAAAAGGTCATGACCCAGTGATAAGATCAAATTTATCACTTCTGTTACCATGAAGTGTTAGTGTTTCATTTAAAGGAACACCACTGAGAAGACTAATGTCTAGATCAGCTGGCAGAAACTTTTTAAGCACAGCAACCATATTTCACTTGTCTTAAGTTTTATTTGCTTAGAAAATCCTGTATTAGAACTTGCCAAACTGGATCGTATCGTTTCTAAATAAACTCACCTTCCCCAGTAAAATTAGAATATTTGTTTTACATTTATTTAAAGTTTACTATTATGTCTGGTTTCAGATTAATTAGTAAAAAAAACTACATTACTGTTAAGAGATTGGTCCTTCACAAATGGTAAGAAATTTAAAGATTTTTAAGGGAATTATTTTACATATTTTCTGCTATCTGGATCAATTTCATTAAGACATAATATTAAATTGTGCTAATCCAGTACATGGATTTTCTTGATATTGACAAAGCTGTGATCTGTAGATTCAAAGACTTTGTATAATTATTCCCTTCACTGTCCACTTCAAAATATTCTAAGAATTCACCTGGGGAAGATTATTTCTCAGTGAAAATGTTTGACAAAAATATAATAAAAATGAGAAACTTGTCCTCAAAGAACAGCAATGATATTTTATTTCCACCAATTGAAATAAAAACTAGTCATCCCTCCTCCAACTTCCATGGTGCTTTGGATCATGCATATATAAATCATATAGGACAGATCTAACATACAATTATGAGTGTAAAATCCATTCCCAAACCATGAAATCACCCACCTATATTCTTCTCAAGAGAAAATATTATATACCAACAAATGAAACAGGTTATTTTGTGTACCCAAAATAACTCCAAGACAAAAACATCATGGAGACAATCTTTCCAAAACAAAAGGATTAAGTAAGATCAATGGTCATTGAATGTTATATTATAGTTAGCAAAAGGATAATGCAGGATAATGAACAGCTAGAATTTTGAAGAACATTCTTGAGGTGGAATTTCTACCTGTTAATTGATATCACCTATCTAGATGGAAGGCTGTGTGAATAATGCACAGGAAAAAATCATGTTCAGGTATTTTCCCATTTTGCAGGTTTTCTTCTCTCCTGTTAGTAGAAGTGGCCCTGTTCTCTGCCAATCCCTGTAATTGGTACCATTTCATCTTGATTTATCTCCAATTTTTTTTTGTCTGTACTCATACTAAACAGGGCAACACGATGGCTCAGCAGTTAAGACATTGGGCTTGTCAGCTGGAAAGCCGATGACCCATGTTGGAGATCCAAGCACTGTGCAACAGGGTGAGCTCCCGTCCTTGCCCCAGCTCCTGCCAACCTAGCAGTTCAAAAGTGTGCAAATGCAAGTAGAAAAATAGGTACCACTTTGGTGGGGAGGTAACAGCGCTCCGTGACATCATGCTGGCCACAAGACTGCAGAAATGAGTTTGGACAGAGTTGACTCAATGGCCTTGAAACAGAGATAAGCACTGCCCCCTAAAGTCAGCTACAACTAGTGGAGTAAAAGTCGCAGGGACTCCTTTACCTTTTTATTCACATTAAATATCTCTGAAGAGAAACTGATGACAGGAGAAAGTCACTTGGAAAAGGGCCAGTTTCAAAGAATCTTGTGAACTATATTTAGGGCCAGAACCCATACAGTCTTCTACACAATCTAATTTTAAAAAAGCAGCACTATATTTTTATGCTACTTCTGAATAATATTGCTTCTATGCCAACAAATGATTTAGGAATTAAAGTAAAGACTATAATACAATTTCAATTAATGTGCTCACATCAGTCATCTACTAAAGTCACTGCTGACATTATTAAAAATGTTAATTAAATGATGATCAAGACAGTCAACATTTACATGGAATCTGATAATTTTAAACCCAGAGCTCTAGACAAGAATGAGAATGAACTCCTTATAATCAGCTGAAGGGAATTATAAAAGCTTCATGACAAATGTATGATATTTACATTTGCATAATCAAACACAACACTAGTATATTTATACATTGTTTGTCCAATTGTCCATTCAAAACAATATTGAGGGTAATTCTTGATGAAATAACAAATTTGAAATAAAAAGGGAATCCAGTTAGGTTTTATTGTCTTTCATTCCATATTTATTAGAGAAATAAGTGTTTCCCTGAATTGATTTACGGCACTTCTAGGACTTTGTTTCAGACATCAGTACATTTTTTAACAATATGTAGAACAAGGTTGAAGAGAATACATTACACAAAATTATAGAGGGTCACTTCAGGCCAAACAATGCTGTATATCCTAAACTCAAGAAAAACCTAGTGTTGCACTAGTACAGTTTGTGGCATCTCTCAAAATTGTATCTTTCCCCTCAAACTTAGAAGTCTGTATTAATAAATGGCCAGCTGACAGCATTTCAATTTGATTGTCAGATATCTGAAGTCAAGGTTAGATAGTGTTTAATACTGAGAGTCCAGCAATATCAGAAAAATCTGTCCAATTTATTGTAGTGATCTATTCTTTTAAAAAATAGGACAATTCAAGAGACTGCTGGCAGTTAATTTAATTCCTGTCCTATCGCAGGTGGTCTGTGAATCACCCCCTAAGAATCCTTTCATTTGTGTGTCTGTCTGTTTTCTCCCTGTCACCACACCTAATAAAATTCCAGGATACTGATGTAACCTTGGTCCCTTATTCTACATTCTAAGCTACAAAGAATGATAGACTTGTAGAATATGCGGTTGTCATAACTTTCCTTGGGGAAAGAATATGTGAGAAACAAGAACTGAAATACAAAGAGCAGCAACAGAATGTGGAAATGAAAGCTATACACACCACAGATTTAATTGCTTTGGTATTGAAATGGATATATCTAAAAAAAATTAAATTGCCTGATTAAATAAGATTTAAAACGGTAGGTGATTTAGTATAGCTAGTAAGATAGAGAAAGCATGTAACTTAAGGCAAATGCAGAATACATTCCCCCTTTGTCTTTGACTGCATACAACACAACAAAGCTACTGGCACTAAAAAAAGAAAAGTTTTGCATTGGATTTTTTTTTTTTTAGGAATGGAAATAGCTCAAATTTTCCCAGAATATTGACAAAATAGCATAAGACCTTTTGTTTATATTTGATAAAAACACACTCCATAAATGCCTTTCAACCACAGTGATCTACAGCCAACCATTTCAAAACTTTGTATCGAGATTTCAGTCTTTGCAAACATTTGGAAGGGACGGGAGGGTGGTTTATTATATGCTTTTCTTTACAATGTAACATTCGGAAATAAGCTCCCTTGAAATCAATGGACTTGAGTGGCATAAGAATCCTGCCATCTCCAACTTTCTGTCTCTCTACAGAAAAGACTGCACGCAGCCCAACTAAATTCAGACAGCCAGTTTCTCTGATCTTACATAGAAAACACAAGGAAGAGTGTCAGAGGTCAAACAAGTCTCAGTAGGTTCTAAAATGAATCTGTATTGGGGAGGAAGCTTGCAAAAGGGTCTTTTTTATTACCAGTTCGCAGGCTGTTCCAAAACTGAACTGGCTGTTTTTCCTTCCAGACAAAAGGATATGGTTACAGCCAGTACTGTTTCTGGGATGTATAAAGGCACCATCCCTTGAACTGGGCAAGCAGGTTTGTTGGGACTTTCAGCATTTCGCTCTGTAGCTGTCAACTTGCATTCCTCTCCCCTCACCCCAAAGCCTTCAGATGACTTTCTCCTTGGCGCTTAATCGCCGTTTTTTTTTTTCAGAAACAAAGGCGAGGCTGAAAGGCGCTCGCTAACCAGAACATATGCCAACGTCTGCGCAGGGGAGTGTGCGCGTCCAAAGCCATTCCACCCGCGGGAAGTCGTTGCCGCCGTGATCAGCCCCCGCGGGCCAAAAGTTAGCCCAGCAGTAAAGTCAACAGAAGAAAAGGAGGAATCGGCCCGTCGCTGTTGGGTGCAGCTTGTTTGCTTTAGAAAAAGCTTGATAACCGCGCCAAAGGATTAACTCTTTCGGGGCTGTTCTCCCTTCCTCCTGAAAGGGAAAGGGGCTGCTAAAATGACCCGGGGAGGGGAAGGTAAAGGGGTGACCTGAAGCACTACCTTCTCTTTAAAACTCCAGCTATACGAAGCGAAGCTACACTGAATGGTAGCAGCAGAGTTGTTGTTCCACCTCCGGCTCCTTTCCAGTTTAGATACAAAGAAGTTAGCGAAAGCTTCCGGGAAAACTTAAGGATTCCTTTTGTGCCTTTGTGTTTGTGTGTGTGTGTGCTTGCGTGCGTGCGTGTGCCGCGATCATGCAGAAATCAGCTTCCTCCCCCCCCCCCCATCCCAAATGCGCTCCCATCTCTACTAACAAAGCCGAGGAGACATTCCAAAATGTAACCAGCCAAGGCTATGTAAACAGGATCTGGGCAACTGACCAGGCGAGAGGTCGACGATTGGCGTGAGAAGCCGAAAATGTGCAGCCTCTGGGGAAGCCTGGTGGATTCCTGCACCGAGCAGCGGGTTGGATTCGATGATCTAATGGGCCCCCTTCAAACTCCACGGCTCTTCTCTCCCCCCCCCTTACCCACCCCCCAGTTCCAAGATGCAAAAACTCCAGTGATTTTTTTACACAAAGAGAAGAGCCCCATCCCGCAGCCGCCAGCGCCAGGGCGATTTGTGAGGAAAGGGCGAACGAAAGTCGACGACGCTTTCTTTCCAACGGTCCCTGGCTTTCTCGCTCTCGAACGCGTCAAGGTGCCGAAGAGGTGTGGGATTCTGGAAGGAAAGCACCGCGGCGTTCCGCTTTCTCCAACCTCCGAAGCAACTCCAGAGGGAGAACCCCGAACGGCTAGCCTTTTTCGGGGAAAGAGGTGGTGGGGGGGGGGACACCGGGGACCTCTCCACTGCAAGCACGAGACTGCCGGACACCCTCCTTCCCGAATCTGAGGAATGTGGCGGAATCACCCGGGAAAGAACCCCCTTTCTCTAATGGGACCCCTTTCCCCGGTACAACCTCCACCGCCTCTTCGAACTCTTGGGAGCTTGGAGCTCTTCGAACCCCAAAGGTTTCCCCGGACACCCAGCGGGAGAAGCCAAGAGAGGCAAAGCAAGAGGAGGAGGAGGAGGAGGCCCCCTTCTCCTCCTCCTCCCCCCCTCCATAGAAACCGGGACGCCTATGGCACGGAGCAAGTCCTTACCTGCCGAGAACTGGCCACGAGCTGCTCCCAGGAAGGCAGCCGAGGGCGCGACGAAGGAGACGATCGCCGCCAGTAAGCCGAGGGCTCCAGCCTCCGGGGCCATAGCGACTTTGGATAACTTTATACCAGGAGTCTCTCTTGCTCAGGCGGTCTCTGCCCAGAGCCGCCAGGAAACCTCTCGCCTTTCCCGGAGCCTCCTGTTGCCTGGTCGGGAAAGGAAGGAAGGAAGGAAGGAAAGAAGAAGGGAAAGGCAACAGTTCTCTTCTTTGCTGGCGGTGCGGCGGTGCTCTTCTTTTTTTTTTTTTTCCCCCGCTCCCCGCCCCCTCCGGGCGGCAAAAGCTCAAGCCCGGGCGCTCGTGGCTTCTGCGATCGCGGCTGCACTCTTCTTACTCCATCGGAGTTACTTTGCTCAGCCGCGAAAGGAGGAGCTGTGAAGCGCTCGGCCGGCGCGCGTCCGTCCCTCCGTTTCTTAGCGCCTCGGCCGCGGGAATGAGGGACTCATTTCGGCAGGGAGCCCATCATAGCCCGTTAGAGCGGGACCCGACAGCGCCCCCTGCCGCCCGCTCTCGGGAAGACGCTCCAGCTCTCTCTCTCTCTCTCTCTCGCTCTCTCTCCCTCCCTCCCTCCCTCCCTCTCTCTCAGGCAGCCTCGGCTGTAACGGGAGCGTTAAGAATTCAAGCTCCGGTTTCCTGCCCGCCGTGGCTGCGCTTTAATGCTTATGTATTGGGAAAGAGAAGATAAGAGAGAAAGAGGGAGCTTTATTTAAAAAAAGAAAAGAAAAGTGGAGGATGTGAGGAGGGCGTTACGTTTCCTAATTTTCTCCGCGACATTAGAAAGGGAACCCCAGGCACACTTTTTCCTTGAGGCGGCCAGACACGTACATACAAAAGCCAGGTGCCGTTTCCGCGGGGTTTGCTTTTCATTCCAGCCAGCGCTTCACCAGTTGAACAAACATCTGGGGTCTCCCGAGTCTGAGATCGCGGGTCGCCCGAGGGCCAAGTCCCTCGCTTTCTCACCTGGGACCGGGTTTCAAACTCGTGAGCTCGCTAGCCCCTCGAGGCGAGGTGGAACAACACCTGTCCTAAAGCAACGCTTTACGCTTTGCTTAGAAGGCTTGCGGGGTGGCCATCGTCCACCCAGTTCCCCGCTGCCTCAGCATCGGCTGGGAAACGCCACAGGTGCAGCTCGGCCCATGACTTCATTACAGCGAAGCTGCACCTGTTGAACCGCCTCCTGCTCTGACCACCTGTTAAGGAGCAACTGCGGCTGCCCTTGGAGCCAAACCGTACCAGGCGCTGAGCTCCGGGCAGGGAAGTCTAGTCGATCTCCGAGCGTACTCGAAAAAGGATTCCCCGCTTCGCCGACGACGGCGGCAGGGCGTTAAAATTCCTATTAAAAGAAGCAACAATTGGACCGTATTTTAGAATACAGTGCAATCGGACAAGGCTTTAAAAACCATGCAGAGGAGGAAGCGGGCGGAGGGTGCGTGTGTGTGGAAATCAAACGAAAACAGCGCTGAGTTCTTTTGTGTGTGTGTGTGCGGAAGTTCCAGCTTGAAACAGGGCACCTGAGAAAGTAAAGCCTATTGTGTGCCTAACACTGAAGCCATCACCGCGCTGAAAGAGTACTTAACTGATAAGTAGAGTTACAAAATAGGCGCTCGGTTGGAAGGAAATGTTGAATTAAGATTTTTTTTTTTTTAATCCCCCTCACCCCAGGCATATTCATCTACGGGCAACCTTGACAGAATCGTTCTCTTTGTTTTAACTAGGTTTGCTAGTGTAAAATAAATAAAACTAATAGCCTGCTTGTGATATGCTAAAAGTGTTATAGCTGTGATAAATACGGTAACTGAGGTATAACCCAAGTATAAATGGAAGTATAAGTATAAATAGTATAAATTAAGTATGTGTAAGTATAGTATAAATATAAATAGTATATTTATAAGTATAAATAGGCCTTGCTAGACAATTTTGAATTTATGTATATATTTAAAAACAAACAAAGAAAATAGTGTTGGTGCATGAGGCAGATCAACTAAATCTGGCAGAATCTGTTTTGGAGTTAAGTCAGTTCAGATTCCAGAGGTTACAACGTTATGAAAATTTCAGTGTTCTTAATTTCAGAGTAAATATGTTTGGATTTCACCTTAAAGCTATGATCCTGTATGCATCTGCTATGGTGTAAGAATTAAATCTGAATATATCTGGTTACACTGCATTGCTTTCCATTTCTGGCTGGACAACCCTAATTACATAGCTCCTACAAGATTGCTAGATTTTTCCTCTGCCCTTTGCTCAACAAGAGATTGGTGCTTTCTCAGAAGACTGAAAATGAATCTCACAAAATGAGGAGTGTTTTCACTGGTGCGATTGACGGTTTGTCTTTATTCCATAACCTTTTAAAAATAGAAACTTGAATCCCACAGAGAAATTGCTCTCAGACCAACTGGGTTCACAAACACGGCCATCTGCAGGGAGGGGGGGCGGCAAGTATCAACATGTATGCCATGACACCATCATGCAAATTGCTGTATAATTTTTGCCATCATCATGCAACTGAATTTTTGGACTGATACAAATTATACAATTTGCACTGATTTCATGGTTACATTGAAGTACATGTGATGCCAATGTGCTTTGCTCCAGATGCATATGTTCCCAAATTGTACAAAGCCATAATATGTTTTTGTTTAATTTTGGCTTACTGTATGAATTCACCCTCTGTGACTTGTAACCCACGTTTCATAAATTTAGTGCAACTTTATGTAACAAACTATGACTAAATCCAAATCATGGTTTAGCCCAGGGTATAAACCTAGATCCAATCTTTAGGTTTAAGACTTAGTGCTATAGGAGTGAGTCAATTTTTGCACTTTTTTTCTATTTCCTCCTTTATATAGCACCAGGCCAGCTAAAGGAGTTTAGTAAACTGGAAAGTTTATCCACTTATTTTAAAATATATGTATTGATCCTAATAAAAGTACTGCCAAGTGATAGATTTTTTTAAAAAAAAATTCATTCCCTGGAAGTCCCATTTCATTATTTTTGAAACCACCTATTCACTAAGTCTTCATTAGTATTAATCTTTTCATCTTTCCTATCACCCATTTCCTCCCATTTATGACAGTATGACTGTAAATTATTGCTGTATCGTTATGATTTATATTGATTGTTTCCAACTATGATTTGATTGCTTATTTGTACCCTATGCCTATCATTTAAGTGTTGTACCTTATGATTCTTAACAAATGTATCTTTTCTTTAATCTACACTGAGAGCATATGCACCAAAGACAAATTCCTTGTGTGTCCAATCACACTTGGCCAATAAAGAATTCTAATCTAATCTAATTTAGTAGACATTCAATTGTTTTCTACTACGGTAATTTGACTACCAGTATACCATATCAGCTGATTTGTGAAAAATCATATTCAATAGGTTCCTATTCAGTTTAATTAGCCTATAAATATTTCTCAAATTGCTGCATTAATTAAAATGAGAAAGATTGGTGTTTCACTTAAATATAAAAGCAAATTTTCATCTTCCCAGCAAAACAGCTGGAATTTTTTTCCTCTGAGTTTTGCTATTTGTGCCAGGTTTGGGTGGGTTTTTTTTTCTTTTCTGTTTTTAAACTTATATTTTCCTTTATTCATGAAATTTTGATGAAATATTTTGATTCTTCCTCCCTAGCTCTGCAAAGGAGAGGAATGTATTGTGTGCTTTTAAGTATTTCAGTTTAATTGTTGGTTAGCAGGGGAAAAATCTGTAGGGTTATCTTACATATGAATGAGAAGATTTACTTTTAAATCTACTATTTGAATTTCCATGTAACCACTCTCTAAAGCCCAGGGGGACTGCAAGTTGTCGTTCAACTGAATACCTATTGTAGGACTGTTAAAGTGGAGGGATTGCAGTTCATATAAGATCCTATAACCTTAGAAATGAGTCTTTTAGTAGTGATAGTTGCCTGAGGCGTATCTGCCTAGAATTTTGGACTTGTAAATAGATCTAGCAAAATAGTGAGTAGTGCTTCTTTTTGTTAAGGAAAAATAACAAAACAACCTTATTCTTGATTTTACAGATTAACCACTGTATTGTCTATTGACTTTTAAAAACTAGCTAAGAAAAGGACTAAATACTATTCTTAAATGTACGTACATTCAGGTGAATGGGACATACCCATCTCCTCCTTCTCACTCCATATTTCTTTTATAGAAAATGATGTGCTATATTGTTTTTCAAAGAAAAAAAATGTTAGAATTGAAAAAAAGGCAACGTTACAGACCCAATACAGAGTCTTCAGATAACAGTTGGCTATTATAAATCTGATGGTACAGCAGTGAAGGGTGGAGAAGCTATGAAAGTGTTCACTGTTTTATTTCCATCTGGGCTCTGCCTATCTATTTGTGAATAAATATACATATTGCCCAATGCAGCTAAGTATCTACTGTCCTTATGCCAAAATAAACCAAAACTGGAAAAGCACTGTGCCTCTGAAATCTGACACTGCTCAAAAACTGTTCATTGACCAGCATTTTTATTCCATATACATTGATCAATCATTGGTCGTGGTTAAAAATGTTAGAAAAAGTATAAATTTTATTTTTTGGCTTCTCCAGATGGGTCTAGGAAAGACCCCTTTCTGAAATTTTGGAGAGCTACAACTAGTCAGTGTTGGGAATGCTTACCCTAAATAAACTAATTGTCTAGTTTGGCAAAAGGCAAGTTTAATTTGCGACTCAGTCCCCAGATATCTGGCTAGGATTCCTCAAATCGCTTTTCTCACACCATTGAATCAGTGCAATGCAGCCCACTAATTCTGAGAGAGGAACTGTTTTTGCATCCTACAGAATAATTTAAGAATCAGTGGGATACTCTTTTTCATTTATCACTGTATTACCTTTACATGAAAGAGTGGTGGCCTAGTGGTGAAGACTCTCAACTTCCACTCAGAAGCTTGAGAGTTCAACCCTAGTGTAGGAAGTAATAACACCCACCCCTTTCCTAGAAGAATGAAATATTTTAGGAAATATTAAAAAGGCAGAATATATTTCCCTGGATAAGAAATGGAGAAACATGTTTTAAAGACAAAGCAGCTCCCACCTTCCTGCCTGCCCACCCTTTTGTCAATGGGCCAGAGGCAGAAATCTAATCCTTTGTCAAAGGACCATCATCTGCAACACAATAGGACCCATCTAGCAACAGAAACTCACCACATGGCACCTGGGAAGATTACATCAGCCAGCAAGGCTAGCTAAGACCCCCACCCCCTAGGAGTCTAATAACCAATCGGGATACTCTTTCGGGGCCTCAGGAAGTTCAAAGCCAGAGAGGGCATAAAATCCGGAGACTCACAGCATTTGGCTCCTTTTTCTGTTTAGGAACTTGAACCATGTGATCCTGTCCACCATTAAACCATCTTTCCAAGCAGTCTCCATGTTTCCAGTGTCTTTTTCCCCACTTGGAGCTGAACCCAGAAGGATATTTCTTCTAACACTAGAAGGTAATGGCAGATGTTTCTCTCTTAGGGCACAAAGAAAAAATATCTGCTATGAACCCCGTGTGGTTCAAGAAGGGCATCCAGCCAGTAAACACTCAGCTCCATCTAATCACCCCAATTCTACCCCAAATTAAGGGATTACAAAGGATCGTAAAAAGAGAATTTACTTTTACATGATTTTTTTAAAAAAAAACAACAACAATCCTCTGTCGATGATAGGTATCCATATTGTTAAAATCTCCATATGTCAGTCCTATTTGGGTGTTACTTTACTTCTGCTTTACTACTTTCTGCTTTACTTTACTACTTTTAGGGACATGGTGGCTCAGTGGGTAAGACACTGAGCTTGTCAATCAAAAGGTCAGCAGTTCAGTGGTTCGAATCCCTAGTGCCGCATAACAGGTTGAGCTCTCGTTACTTGTCTCAGCTTCTGCTAACCTAGCAGTTCGAAAGCACATAAAAAATGCAAGCAGAAAATTAGGGACCACCTTTGGTGGGAAGGTAACAGCGTTGTGTGCGCCTTTGGCATTTAGTCATGCTGGCCACATGACCACGGAGACATCTTCGGACAGGGCTGGCTCTTCGGCTTTGAAACAGAGATAAGCACTGACCCCTAGAGTTGGGAACGACTAGCACATATGTGCAAGGGGAACCTTTACTTTTACCTTACTTCTGCACTGCAAGAAAATGTTCTGTACAACAGAGTATCTACTTTATAAAGGATAATTTATTACTGAATTTCATTGGCCTCCTGAACTAGCAGATATAACCATTTCATTGTAGTAATTTGTTAACAGCTCACATTATCACATTTAAGCACTTTTTCAGACTGTTGGTTGTATTCAGAAAACGGCCACATGTCCTGGAAGACACAGCCAATTTTTTGCAGTTAGTGTAGATAAAAATTCATGTTTCATTGCGCTGAAACCATAATGTTGATTTGCTAGGAAAATGAAGTTTCCTTTGTGCCTTCAGGATTACGTAAACAAACACAAACTGAATGTTGGTAAAGAGAAGAGAAAAATACAAGCTATTTAAAGTTATTCTCCTTTTGCTTTGTTTCCATTTATTTCCAGGTTGTATTTATCCTTAGTCATAAACTATGGTTCTGTGCATCTGCCAGCCTTATGGAGTGGAGTTTCCTGGCTTCTGTGATATTATGGAACCACCTTAACACTTGAAGTAGAAAGAAGGATAAAGCAATTTTTATGGTCTTCTAGAAAGTCTAAAGTGGAGCAAATCCATTCTGTTGTTGGCTGAAAGTATTCTTCTAGTCCAAGGGTTTCAAACTCACATCGTGATGGTGGTGTCACGTGATGTATCAGGACTTTTTTCCCTCTTCGCTAAACTTGGTGTGGGTGTGGCCAGCATGTGACGTATCTGGCCCATGGGCTGAGAGTTTGACAGCCCTGTTCTAGTGGTAGATGCCCAATTCACCTGCGAGGCTAAGCCAGCATTTGGTTTATTTGGTTTGATTGAAGATGATATGAATCTATCAATCACAGTTTAACATTATGCATGAAATAAGCTACTTTTGGCTTGTTCAACAAAGGCAAACATCAATACTACAGTTTGCTCTGATGTAGTTAATTTTAACTTGCAATTGAAACCAGAAATTGATAGTACATGGTAGCTGTTTACTATTGATGCCTTCTAGGTATTTCAGCCATGCTGATTGCACACATAAACAGACCAATACATCTGGAGTGTATTAGATTGAGGAAGGGTGATTAAAGTTATAGCATATAAAACATTTGCAAGATTACATCCAAAGTATCAAAATACAGATCATTCACACTGAATAACCAGATTGTTCCTATGCGGTAGAATGAAAACAATGGAGTTTTTAGCTCAGATGATATTTCTGGCCTCCAACTGGACTTATCTTCCACATATTTTATTTCAGAAATTCACCTGATTGCAGAATATTATTACTTAATAAATATAATTATAGGCTTTTTCTTTTTTTTAATTTTTTTAAATTTTATTTATAATACAACACAATATAACAAACACAAAACACAGAACATAGCATATGTTCCCTTTTTTACAACTGTTTCGTTTTATAGGCTTTTTCATGCACAAGTCTGAGAACCAATTTTCATGTTATGATAACTATATGATTTAACCAAGATTAATGAACAAATCAGAGTTAGGGTTCACAGACCCATGATGCATGAGTTAGAGTGACACAAACCAAATTTATGATACTGGTTCTACGGTTTGTATAAACTCAATCTATAGTCCCTACTTATTTTAACTGCAAGGAACCCAATTTAGTTTGTAACTTTATTAATTTTAAATCTTGTTTGTAACAGTTCTAGTTTGACTTTTATTGTACTACAGTCTGGAAGCTAGAATACAAGTCATCAAAAGCATTTAAAGCAACTTAAATAATTTTAGCTAATACTTTACCATTTTAAAACACTTAAGGCTCATCTTTTGAATTTTCCTTTATGAGAGGCTTCAAAAATGGGAACATGACATTAAAATTGCAATTCTGTGTATACTTAACCAGATAGATTGCTCCACTGAAGTCAGTGGAACTTCTGAATAAACATGTACTGTATATAAAGGATTTCTCTATAAAAGACAGCATTAAAAAAAGTAATAAGTATTTACATTTGGATCATTATTATTGTGATTTAAGAAAATATTAACCATTCTATATATTTGTGTAAGATTTTAAGAGGGAAGGGGAGGGGCGTGTAATACAAAATCTTTTCTTTGTAGGGGAATGAATAACACTTTACAAAGGTCTTTCCTGTGTAGAAAAACTTGAATGTGGGCCAAGAAGATGTTACTTGAATGGAATGACTGAAAAGTAACCCCAATATATTTGGAACATGCAAGCAGCTGTGGTTTAAGAAACACTAATTCCTTATTTGACAGAGCCAAGGAAATGCCAAATTATGTTGGTTTAACTCAAAAATTCCCAATCTAAGTAAGTCCCTGGTTCCTGAGTTTCAGAACAATTGAGCTTGTACCTATCTGTTCTGACCTAGGCTTCCTGAGTCAGTAAGACACACAAGTAGTCCCAAAAACCTGTTTTATTTTAACAGCTATGAATTCTGTTCATTCACAGATGAGTCCCAAATAGTTGTAAAGAGTCCTTTGGGATAAGGCTGATAATCACCCACCTTTATCTCCCTTGACACGCTGCCAAGGACTTAATTGGCAAAGCCATACGGAGTCCAGAATCAAGCAGAGCTTCAGATTTTAAGCTGCACAGAATTAACAACGTTGCTTCCTGCAAAGGTCTACGTGCCTTTGCTCCTCTTTTAAGTCTTATGAGAGGGGCCAATTATCTCCAAGCCCTATTCCCAAGTTGTCCCTTTTGTTTTAATTGTTCTTGCCTTCTGGCAGCTCTGCGCATGCGCGCACTGGGAACAGGCTCCCCCTGTTCCTCTGCCTCGCTGAGGTCTGACTCTGGAGTCTCCGGAAGCAGCACGTACCTCCCAGATGGCCCTTTCTCTGTCTCTGACACAGAGCCCTCGTCTGAGCTTTCCCCAAACTCTAGGACTGGCCCATGTTCCTCCCCAGGCTCCTCACTATCCAACTCTGCTGCCAACTCCGCAAGCTGCTGATGAACCACAACACTATCTTTGCAATCAAGACCCAGCAATTTAAACAATCAGAGTAAAAGCTACTACATTGGTTCTTCTTTTTATTGCTCTGATTCCATTTGTTTTCTGTGTTTAATTCTAAACTTACCGCCAGCAATCTAGCTGTGGCCTCCGTGTAGACTCCTAAAGGGAATATGAAGACAATCTTTTTTTTTTACTTGACTTCTCTGACATATTTATTGTTTGAATAGGTATTGAAGAAAAAATGCCCAGTTCTTGTTCTTCTGGGGCAACCTGAGGAGGCTTCTTGGAGGATTTTTCAGTAGTGATGTTCACAAAAAGAGCTTAGGGCATACAATGCCATTTTTCATTAAATGTTGTTCTTAGTTAAAGAATCTGGGCCCAGCTATCAAAGAGCCTTGGATAGTACAGTGGTCTAAAGCACCCTGTTATTAACACCAGCTGCCTGCAATTATTGCAGGTTCGAATCTCACCAAGGGTCAAGGTTGACTCAGCCTTCCATCCTTTCTAAGGTAGGTAAATTGAGGACCCAGTTTGTGGGGGCAATAAGCTGACTTTGTATAAATATACAAAAGTATGAAGGCTATTGCTTAGCGCATTGTAAGCCGCCCTGAGTCTCCAGAGAAGGGCGGCATATAAATCAAATTTTTTTTAAAAAAATGGACGCCTGCCCTCTTGAATCTCCAATCCAAATACTACAACTATTAGCTTCCCTTTGAGCTTTGCCTGAAACCTCACTTTAAGAATGTGTTGAAGGAGCATTTAAAAAATACAATTACCCATCTAGGCCACAAACATTTACTGGTTTTCAACTTATTTTTGCAAAATATATTACAATATGTTGCAATTTATTATTTATTATGGTGTGGATAATAACCGGCTGGGTGGGTAGAGAACCCAGGTCATTTAGGTCATTGCAAAGCTCATTTCTATTGAAAGTTGGAGTCAGCAGGTCTGGCTGTAGTTCTACAAGTAACTGGAACCCCCCAATTATTTGGAGAATCTAGGGATTTTGTGAGAGATGCTTAAGAACTTTTAAATTATACTATTTGCAAATTGAAAAATACATTGTTACCAACTAGTCAACCGCATTTTAGCTTGTCTGTTTCTAACTTGACATGTTGTACAATTGAAGTCATTTAGAATTCCCTGATATTAAACTTTTAATATTTCTAGTGTAAGACTCCTAAAAACTATCTGGTTTGTAAGTTTGAGAAACATGATGTTGGACTTCATCGGATTATTGGTACTAATTAAATATAAGTATACATTAAATTTATATATTTTACATTTCTCCAGTTGATATGTTTCTATATTTTATTTGTCCAACTTAATAAGCTGCACATTTTGCAAACACAGGATTCTGAGCAACATGCAACGAAGATAAAAGAATCAATAAATACTTAAATACAATAAATACTTAAAACAATTATTGTATTATTAAAAAAACATTAAAAGCTACAAACCAAAGCTAAAAACAAGTTGTAACAGGTGATGTTGATAATAATAGGGCCACCTCATTAGTTCGCCAGTCCCCTAGGAACTTCAGGTCTGCTGACATTATTATTTAAACTTTAAAAGAAAATAATTCCAAAATAGCATTTAGGTTGTATGTACGTCTACCTCTCAATATCAATGTTGAGTGGGAACTTGAAGAAAACAAAGAGCTGATACCATATCACTCATGTGAGTTCTCTCCCTCCCTCCCTCCCTCTCTCTCGCTCTCTCTCCCTCCCTCCTTCCCCCGAAGGCGCTTCTGCCTAACCCAGTGATGGTGAACCTCCGACACACATGTCAAAAGTCAAATATTTTTTGACATTCCAAGCTCAAAAAGTTTGCCAACATTTTGCTCA
This sequence comes from Ptyas mucosa, assembly GCA_012654045.1. Classification (NCBI taxonomy): domain Eukaryota; kingdom Metazoa; phylum Chordata; class Lepidosauria; order Squamata; family Colubridae; genus Ptyas; species Ptyas mucosa. Next base: position 1,435,435 of record WNWU01000005.1, read on the forward strand.
ACCCATAAAGTCTAAGGAAATTACCATCTTTAATTCCAGCTGGTGATAAACTTTAAAAAATAGATTAATACCTATAAATCTCTATAGGACATCCCATACTTGAATGTATCCCCATTAGAATTTTCCAAGTGCTCTTTAAAATGGTCATATCATAGACCAGAGTTCCCCAACCCCTGGGCCACAGGCCACTACTGGGCCATGAGCCATTTGGAACCGGGGCATGAAAGTGGTAGGTGAATACATTCGTGTGCATCCCCACTTGCATGAGCAGTGGGCAAGTGTGGTCTGAACACGCTCCATTTCCCAGTGACTCGCACTGAACCATCCCCTCTCCCCCCACCCCCCATTTCAGTCCACAAATATTTCAATGCCACCAAATGATAGGAGGGGAAACTCATTACTTTTCATTAACATTTCATGTTACATCTGTTCTCAAAGTCTATATTCCATATTACAAAGCAAGCATTTTCTTTTACTGATTGCATAAACCTTGTCTTCTTGTTGGATTGCTCTAATGACTAGTAGTATATTGCCTAGTAAAAAGCTTGCAATTGAAAATCTGTGTTAGCTATTTCTTCCCATTGACACATATGGCACTTTACAAAGAACAAAAAGTTGGGTCCCTACCCAGAAAAGATATCCAGACTCAGAAGTAGAAACACAAACTGGATTCATTTAAACACTAATTCAAAGTGGGCATCTTCATATTGACTTTGGGAGTCCATATAACCAATTCCTAAAATGTTTTCTGAATTAAACTGGGGACAATTAAGTAGATGGAGTGTCAAGGAAGGAAATATTTATTTACACTAAAATGGAAAAAAGAATTAAGAGATCAACAACAATTCTGTGGATGATTATAGGGACCATTTTTCCCAATCAAAGTACAAGTGGTGGGTGAACAGTAATAATTTCCTGTGAATCAAAATCCAACTCGCATGTTCCCATTTGCATCTCTCTCTGAAATCTAAAAAAATTGTCTCCACACATCATATTTAATTTTATCCCAAACAACAAGATTAGAGTCATGTGAGAAGAAACAAAGATTTAAAGAAATTTAACTTCAAACTCCCTACATCTAATTCTCTGAAACTGGGTGTGTTTCTTGCCAAGAATTCTTTCTACAGTTTTCATAACATTATCTTCCAAACATTAGGTAATTTGATTAATCATTTTTACCCCATGAAATCTGAAAAGATTCTTTTTCACAAAACCCCTATCAGCAGGTATGTGGAAATTCTCAGGATCAAACAGACAAAACACAGCATGTAAAGATCCTGTGAAGCAGTTCAATTTTTTTTTCTTTATTTGTGACATTTTGAAGATAGAAAAACTTTGGTTTCTCCGAGTTTGACTTTTACGGCTAGATAACTCTGTGACTTGCAGCTAAAGCAAATGAACTGATCTTCAGATTCCCTTCTCCCTTGTTTGCCTGCCAGCAAAGAAAGTTGGTATGCAGTAAATTGATTTATTGCCTAATTTCTGTACCATTCGGAGCTCAGCTATCTCTTTGCTTGCAATAGTACAGCTTCTGTTACTATTACAATAGTGTCTATTCCGAAATGTAGCTATGTGTGCAGCTATAAGTGAATTCCCCTTAGTATTAACCATGGGCTTCAGATAAAATCTAGCTGGCAATGTCTTGTGGCTAGTAGAGTCTTGGTCTTCTTCTCCCTCAGGAAACTTATGCAAGATAGACTGATTCCTCCTTTTCCATCTCTGATGATTTTCACTTAGCTAGAAGCCCTCTTCAGTGATCTCAATTCCATCCCCAGAACTTGATTATCATCAGCAATCTGAATCTCCTTAAATCCAACTTTGCTCACCAAACATCTTTCTTTTTCTTTCAGTCCTTCACTGACTTCAACATCTTCCTCTGCTTCATGAGAAATTCTATGTGTTACTTGCTTTTGTCCATTTCCAACCCCCCAGTAATTTTCACAAACAGGGTTTATCATTTCCAGACAGTTTATATACCTGGGAGGTCATATATATGGATCATGTATTCCTGCTCCATTCTATCACACATATACTGTTCCTGAAATTAGATATAGAAGAACTGTGCCTTTAAATATCTTCTAATTATGTCAGAAAGAAGTTGCTGGCACTTTGCTTTTTTTCAAAAAACAACCCAAAATAAGGAACCCATCCTCATGCATATTTTTTTCTCAGGTTGAACATCATTCCCCCTGTTTCTGTCGTAACTTCATATTTTATTTGAGTCATGTAAAAGAAAGAACCCAAGGGAAAAATAATTACAGCCATTTATTGATACCCATCATAAGAAGCACAACTTTTGCTTTAGAGCAGTGGTTCCCAATGTAGGGCCACCCCCCACAGGGAGGCAATTTGATTTTTAATAGGTGCAATTGGAACCTTGTTTAAACCAAGTTAATGGCCTTTTAGACTTCCTTCTGTAAGTAGGAGTTCACTTTTTGAATAGTAAGAATTATATGTCGGGGGGGGGGATCTGGATTTTCGAGATGCTTAGGTGGGACATGCCCCCCCCCCAAAAAAAAGGTTGGGAACCACTGCTTTAGAGTCATGTTTTCAAATGAACCATCCAGACTCCGATTTGGCTTGAGCTATTTTCAGAATCACTTAATCTTAATCCAGTTAATGGGGCTTGGAGTTCTTGATGGCAAAGTTTGTAGTATACTTCAAGACTAAAATCCTGAGTCCACCAATGGCCATCATATTTCTACTCTCCTTTCACTAACTTCAACTAAAGCTAAGCATGTTCTGTGAATCTAAAATGAATATCTTGGCCTTTGTGAGAAACGGAATTTGAATGACTATTCTTGCTTGTAAACCCCAGGTCCAACAGACTGAGAATGGTAGGAGCTACAGGAGCAGAACTTGATTAGATTTACCTAAACCACCACATTTGGTTAAATGGCAATTTACCTAGTGAGAGCTGTACTATAAGGCTGCGAGTCCTATCAAGGTATTTTAGGGTCATGTAAACGTATACATAAAGTGAAACTACTTGCCATTCTGGTAATGGTTTATGGTTTATGGTTTATTTGATTTATATACCGCCCTTCTCCCCGAGGGGACTCAGGGCGGTGAACAGGCAAAGATAAAAAACATAAATACAAAATTTAAAACCGAATTAAAACCAAATTAAACAATTGCCCAACAATTCAAACCCATTTTTTAAAAAATATATAAATCCCAGATCTAAAAATGGGATTGGCAACTGATGGCTGCAATTGTTTGTTATTGCAATTCGGGAGAAGCCTTAAAAAAAAAAAAAGCACAGCAGCATTAAGGTGCTTCACACGGGTGCATTGTGACCATCTTCGCATGCTTCAAAGCACTTTTTTTTTTTTGGTCTTTGAATTTGAAGCCCTAAAATCCACATTCAGCTGTGCCTTCAGATGGGTTTCTGATAAATTCTGCCTACCTCAAGTATAAAAATCTCAGCTTGACTTCTTCTGAAGATGCACTCATGCTGGCAGTCAATGTGGATGCAGAGATTTCCCAAGTACTTAGGCTGTGTTTCTGTGCTATGAGTGCTTTGTTATGCTACTTGAAATCAGAAGAAATAACTTCCAAATAGCTATACACAGAGGTGTACTATTTAAAAAAAAAAAAGAGGAATGGGAATCACAAACCATTCAACATATCGCTCCTCCATTCAAGGGTGGCACTGAGAGTCAGTAATGTTACTGTGTGAGATGTTAGTTGTTCATTATTAACAGGTTTCACCATCCAGAATCACAAACAAGCAAACCATTTATTTTATTTACCTACTTGGTAAGAAATTGATCTCTTTTTTTCTTCCTGCTCCCCATCCTGACATGATGCAGACTATCCCTATCAAACCTTTATGTCTGCTCTATGCACTTTTCGTTCTGCTGCAAGAGTATTTGTACAATACTCGATGGCCTGTATATAAACATTAGTAACAGAGATGATCATGATGAATAGTGTCAGCAAAAGCAACACTTTCTACTTTTTAAGCTGCTGTTAAAGCTATATAAGTGCATTAAAAAGTGGGGCATTGTGAGAAACAAGAAGTTTGGAACATGACAAATTGTGCTATCATTGTTGAATGTTAGATTGGAAAATTCTTATGTGCATTGTCTTTAACTTATCTTATACTTGCTCTGGAAATCCATGTACATGCATGTAGATTCCTTTATGGAAATTCTCATATTCTTCTTATGTATAAATGAGAACTCACAAGATGTGTTTGAACAATGACATAATTTAGATTGTCTCTTGCTAACATCCCCGCAAAGTATTTGATCTGGTAACCTTCTTTATTCTTAATACTCCTTCCTTTGAAATTCTCTTTTATAACTTCCCTTTCTGCAATCAAGGAGCCTGAGTGGCATAGGAGGCTAATGCCTCCTACTAAGGCAGCATTTAACATCCAGCTGCCTGCAATTACTGCGAGTTCAATTCTCACCAGGCTCAAGGTTGACTCAGCCTTCCATCCTTTCTAAGGTGGGTAAAATGAGGACCCGGTTGTAGGGGCAATAAGCTGACTTTGTATAAAATATACAAAAGTATAAGGCTATTGCTTAACGCATTGTAAGCCGCCCTGAGTCTCCAGAGAAGGGTAGCATATAAATAAATTTTTTTAAAAAAATTTGCCACTGTAGCTGTTGTTTGACTTTGAAATGAAAAGAACTCCATGTTTGATGGGGTGTAAGACATGTGTGATTTGTCTTTAAAAGTATTTTAAATATTGATATAACTCCATTGTGAACTCAGAGTACCAAAATCAGAGTACCAAAACTTAAGTAATAATTTTCATTTGAAGATATGCTTGTCCATTTGCTTAGAAATGTTTGCAGAAAACATTTCTGCATGTTTGCAGAAAACATCTCAGCATGACACAAGCAAACCTTTTTCTGGTGGTGTAGTATTTTTCTTTTCTTTTTATGACTCCGTAATCCCTTGCTTGGCAATAGGTTGGGGTGACTGAATGGAGCTGAGCGTTTATTGGCTGGATGCCCTTCCTGATGCCAAGCAGAGTTCGCAGCACTTATTTTCTCTTTGTGCCTTGATAGAGAAACATCTGCCGCTGCCTAGGATTGAACTCTCAACCTTCCAAGGGGGAGGCAAATATCTTCACCTCCAGGCCACTGTGCTGATCTGTTAGTGTAATAACTAGCAGGTCAAAATTGGCTGGGTTCAAATTTGTTGCCTTATGGAGATAGATTTGTTAACTGGACTGCAATTGTAATGTTTAGCACACACTGAGTGTTATATTGGATTCCCCCCCCCCCACTCCCTCTGAAGTCAGAAATGCGTTCATTGTTCTAACAGCTTTCTTTGAATTGTCAAATAAAGAGCTTCAACAAAGAAACCTTCAAAGCTGGCATAAGAATGCAGTCACTTTTTTCCAGAAATATTTTTTGCCCAAGTCTGATTGTTAATTCATGAATAAAAAACTATTACTCTGATTTTAGAAGTCGGTGCAGAGTGCAAGAAGCTTGCATTAAAAAAACAACAACCCAGTATTCACGCCTCTCTTTCTGTGAGCCAATGTAGCTAATGTTGCATAACAGCATGCCAATTGCTTCTTGAAACCCTAATAGATTAAAGAATGCATTTAAGAGTTTCAAATGTTTGGCAGAACCAATATATTAAAGAAATGCCATTGTTTTGGTTAATGGCCATTCTGAAATTGATGATGGTTAAATAAGACTTTTGAAAACTGAATGCTTTATTTAAGTTACTGAATGAAGGGAGGACAGAATTATTTCTGAAAAGTCCTAAAAAAAACTGTTGATGTAATTTTCTCTACATACATAGACACACATGTTTAGACTTAAAGAGAGAATCTCACAGCATTTCAAAGTTTGGGGTGGTGTTTTTTTCATAGCATTTAATTTTAAGTACAGTTCTATTGTTTTATAGTTTTTTCATGCTCCCCTTAATGATAACATTCTTTAAAACTCAGGATTGATTATAGCAGAAAATAAACTTATTACTTTATTACAGTAATAATGAGAGACTTCAACTACCCAGACATATGTTGGACAACTATCTCAGTTTATACTGCACATCTCTTAAAAGTCTTGCTAACCATGTTGTTTTCCAGAAGATGGAAGAAGAGACAACATGATTGGCTATCTTAGATCTGATTCTAGCCAATAGAGAATTGCTAGCAAAGATAAAATAAAGGGAGTTTTGGGAAGAAGTGAACACATTACTTTGGAGTTTAAGATATTACTGAAAAAGAAATTGTAGATTTCAGGAGAGCCAATTTTAATTACTTTGGAGAAGTATTAAGCAGGATCCAATGGACAAAAATTCTCGGGCAGCAGTTTCACTTCACCTTGTCAAAGGCAAGATGGTAGAAGGGTCATCTCAATGCAAGCTGCCCCCTACTTTGTATGTACATGTGATTTCCACATATGTACAAAAGCGTTGGGATTTACATTGCAATGCTGACTCTGCCTTTTTTTTTTCTTTTTTTTTTTGACACCACTGGAGGAGGCTGCTCTTGTCAGAACAAAAGTAACATAAGAAGCCTGGAGCCTTTTTAAAAAATAAGATAGTAGAAGTAAAACCCCATCATCCCAGTTAAGGAAAAAATGGAGGGGAGGCAATTTACAAAACCATTGTAGATGCAGAGCTTTTGATTGTGCTAACAGTTAAAAGATATGTGGATAATAAATGGAATATGGGTGTAATCACAAAGGAAGTCTAACAGCAGGTAACAACTATATAAAAAAAAGAAAAGTAGAAAGGCTAGAGAAACTGGGGAGGAAACTTAGGTTAGCAGCAAGAGAAGTTAAAAGCAACAAAAAGAAGCTTTGGGAGTTTGTTAGTAGTCAAAGGAACAAATGGAGAAGGATGGGTCTCCTCCTGGCTCATGCTAAGAGAAAATGGTAGGATAAGTAACAAGTGGCAATGAGAGATCAGAACTCTTGCAGCCCTACTTGGCTTCAGTCTTCTATCCTGAAAGGACTATGTTCAATTAGATTTAAGCAGAACAATTGACAAAAGAGGGGGAGTGGCAACAAAAGATAGTTAAAGAGATGGTAAGAGAGTATCCAGCTATGATGAATACTTTTAATAGCAATAGCACTTAGACTTATATACTGCTTCACAGGGCTTTACAGCTCTCTCTAAGTGGTTTACAGAGTCAACACATTGCCCCCAACAATCTGGGTCCTCATTTTACCGACTTCAGAAGGATGGAAGGCTGAGTCAACCTTGAGCCAGTCAGGATCGAACTCCTGGCAGTGGAATGCAGAGTTAGCCTGTAATTCTGCATTCTAACCACTGCACCACCACGGCTTTAAGTTTCCAAGACTAGACAATTTACATCCAGCAATCTTGAAGGGAGCCCCTCTCTGTGAACTTTGACACATTATGTGGAGATCATAGTGCTAGAGGACTGAAGATGGCGAATGTTGCTCATTTATTCTTATCTTCAAAAAGGGGATTTGGTCAATACACACTGCTCAGATTGAAGTCAATACCAGGGAAAACTCTAGAACCGTGATGGTGAACCTATGGCACGGGTGCCACAAGTGGCACGTGGAGCCATATTGGTGGGCATACGAGTGTTGCCCTAGCTCAGCTCCAGCGCACATGCGCGCGCTGGCCAACTGATTTTCAGACCTTCCGGTCCCACCAGAAGTCAGGAAACTGACTGTTTCCGGCCTCCGGAAGGCCTCCAGGGGGAATGGGGAAGGCTGTTTTTGCCCTCCCCAGGCTCCTAGAAAGCCTCTGGAGCCTGGGGAGGGGGAAAAACGGGCCTACTGGGCCCACCGTGCCATTGCGTGCCAAAAGCAGGGGGAAGTGTGGGGGGGTCACGTGCGTATACGTGGGAGGGCGGGGCGCATTGAATTATGGATGTGGGCACACGCACCCTGACCCCCACGTGACCCCCGCTTTTGGCACGCGGCGGCAAAAAGGTTAGCCATCCCTGCTCTAGAACAAATAATCAATTAATCATTTTGAAAAGAAGACATTGCTCATTAGGACCCAGCTGAGTTTATCAAGAATAAATATTTTTAGTCAATTTTAGTCAACAATAGCAATGTTTGTTAGTCCACAGGATTCCAATATTTGAGGGGCTATCGCAAAGATGAGACGGTCAACCTATTTTCCAAAGTACCAGAAGGCAAAACAAGAAACAATGGGTGGTAACTAATCCAGGAGAAAAGCAACCTAGAACTAAGGACAAATTTCCTAACAGTGAGATCAATCAACCAGTGGAATGCCTTGCCTTCAGAAGTTGTGGGTACCCCATCACTGGAGGCTTTTAAGAGGAGACTGGCCAGCCATTTGTCTGAAATGACATACCGTCTCCTGCTTGAGCAAGGGGTTGGGTTAGAAGACTATCATCCCTTCCAACTCTGTTATTCTATGTTCTGTGTTATAACTTGTTCTTTTCTGTTAGAGTGAGAAAATTTAGGTAACCACAGGAATGGAATGAACATAGGCTGTCTTAACTTTAGCAAAGCATTCAATAAAGAATTTTCAGGAGACTAATAGAGAAGGTAGCAACATTTGATATATTATAAATATAAAGTATAAATTGTGCAGCTCAGCTGATCGTCGGAAATACCATTTCAGATGAACTGGTAGCATTTTTTTACTACCGGTTCGCCCAAACTGGTGTGAACTGGTAGATTTCACCCCTGGTATAAAGTATATTTGATACTTTAGTATCAAATATACTAACATTAGATGCCTAAAAAGCCGGTGCCAAATTTTATCAAATGAGTTTATACTAATGGTTCCATGTCAAGATATAATGAATCCTTTGGTGGTGTAGTACAAGGCTTTGTTACAGATCATGTGCTGTTCAGCATAATATAATAAAAAAAACATTGGATGCATTATTAGAAATTATAATTATCAAATCTGCAAATGGTAGAGGAAATAGCAAACATCTTAGAGGACAGTATCAAGATTCAGGAAGCTCCCGAGAAGCTGAAACAACATGCAGAAACCAGTTAGATCAATTTCAACAATGATCAATGTAGTCGCTTACATTTGGAGAGAAAAAAAATCAAAGGGCTGAGTACAGAACATCTAAGGCAGGGGTGTCAAACTTGATTTCATTGAGGGCCGCATCAGGGTCGTGTTTGATCTCGGGGAGCCAGGGTAGGTGTGGAAAGGGTGGGTGTGGCCAGTTTGACATCACTCATGTCGGGGATGCCTGTGGTGGCCCATGTGCTCTGCCAGCAAAAACAGGCTCCCAAGCTCCATTTTTGGCTGCCACAGCCTCCTGCAACCCGCTGCATGCGGTCCTCCCGAGCTCTATTTTCACTGGCAGAAGCATCACGGGCCAGTTCTTTGCTGTTTCCAGGGCGGCCCCGCGGGCCAAATCTAAGTATCCCATGGGCCGGATCTGGTCCCCGGGCATTGAGTTTGACAGCCCTGATCTAAGGGAACCGTGCTATGCAAGAGTACATATGAAAAAGATCTGGATGTCTTGGTGGATCACAAAGCTAAACAGGTATCAATGTTGTGATGCAACTGCCAAAAAAGGCAAATCAATAAAAGTATAGCTCAAGATCACATTGAATCCCTCTCTATTTTAAATCTAGTTTGAAGCATAGCTTTGTGGGAAAGACATTGATAAACTAGAGAGAATCCATAAGACACCATCAAAGATGACAAGGGATTTGGAAGGAAAAACATACAAGGAGCAGTCGGAAAGGCTGAGTTTGTTTATCCTGGAAGGAAAACACCATGGGGACACAGGAGAGCTGTCTTCAAATATCTGAAAAGCTATCATATAAAAGAAAGCGCAGTATTGTTCAGAGTTGTTCCAGAAGAAAAGATAAGAAACAATTGGTTTAAATTTTAAGGAAACCAATTTAGAGTGGACATCAGACAAACAAAACGAACAAACACAAATGGTAAGATCCGTTCAATGAGAGAACAGACTGCCTTAAGAGTTGGTGGACTTTATAAATGTCTATCTTTCAGGGATGCTATAATAATTTATGTGCTAGTAAGGGAACTGGACTAGATGAATCTTTCCAAACATGATGTTTTATTTTTCTTTCACTCTATAGTGTATTTTTGTTGGGTTTGTAACATGTATCCGATACTTTTTCCTACATTTGTTATTTTTGTTATTTTTTTAATTCAGTGTTGTTTTAAAAAGAGTAGAGAAATACTTGGCAAGAGTGATAGACTACAAGGAGTCCTTGTAGTCCTGCAAGGATTATGCAGTCATTGCAGTGGTGAAATGTAAAATTTGTTACTACCACTTCTGTGGGTGTGGCTTGGTGGTGGTGGGGGTTAATGTGACTGGGTGGGCGTGGCCAACATTTTTTTTAACTTTTAAAAGCATTTTTCTACAACCTTAAGAGGTTGCAGAAAAAAATGCTTTTAAAAGCCTCTGATGATCAGGGAACTTAGCTGGGATCGCCAGAGGCTTTTAAAGGCATTTTTTTTCTACCTCCTCTTTGGCCAAAGAGGTTGCAGAAAAAAATACTTTTAAAAGCCTCTGACAATTCCAGCTGAGCTGCCCAATCATCAGAGGCTTTTTTTGTTTTACTTTTAAAAGCATTTTTTTCAGCCAAAGAGATTGTAGAAAAAATGCTTTTAAAAGTAAAAAAAAACAAAACTCTTATGATCACATGGCTCAGCTGGGCATGGGGGGGGGGCAGGGATTTTAGCTACTGGTTCTCCAAACCACCCGCCACCATCGCTACTGGATCGGGCAATCCGGTCCGAATCGGGAGCATTTCACCCCTGAGTCATTGGGACTGGGATTGATGTCACCAAGTAATGTCATAAAGCACCATGTCATGTGACCAAGTCACCTAGCAACAGCAATCCTGAGCGTTCCTAGTGCTGGCATAAGCTCAGGACCTACAAGTCATTAAGCAGAAAAAGATAAAGATGCCAGGAGGGGTTATGTAGAGGCTGTTGGGCAGTGATGGAGGAGTGCTGTGCAGAAACACTAGGAAGTGCAGGCAGGTCACTGTGGGAACTCCAACAGAAGCCTAGGGTAGGTGGTGGTGGATGTGGGAGGGCTGACAGAGGTCACAGGAGGGCGGGAGATGCTGCAAATGGGTACATGCTATGGAATGTGGGTAGTTGAGAGTGGTACTTCAGAATAAGAGATCCCTGGGATAATTTGCAACTTTCCCTACTGGCTACCCCACTGACTTTGATTGTGGAAGCCAGTGGGGAAAATCATAAATGGTGATCATAGGATGTGCCTTACTCCAATATCATAATCATGAGCCATGTACCTATGCACCTAGATCACAATCATGTGACCATAGGGATGTTGTCCAGTCATAAGTCCATTTTTTTCAGTACCAGCATAACCTTGAATGATGCTGAACAAATGGACGTAAGCAGAGAACTTCTTATATACAGCTCTGTCAAGCATTAGAGGCACTGCAGTCTCTTAAAGGTTTACTTCAATAGTGGGTTGCCCCCGGTTCAGACCGGTTTGCAAGAACCGTTAATAAAACCAGCGGGAGGCCCCTCCCACAGCCCCGGATGTCATCATCGGCGATCTGTGCATGCACAATCCCATTGTGAACTGGTAGTAAAGGTAAGTAGAACCCACCCCTGGTTTACTTGATATCTGAACATATATGTTTAGAAGATATATTCTTTGTGTGAATTAAATAATTCATATCAAAATGAATTATTTGTTTTTAACACGTTGAGCAGCAGGTTCTAAAGCACCATTTAGCTGCTTATAAATTAGCAGGAATAGTTTTGGTTACAGTTCCACACCAGTTCCGTTTAAACTAATTAAGCATTCTCCAAAATGCAAATGTCATCCAGAGGTTTAAGACTTAAAAACTCAGTTAATTTCTCACTTTATGGTCTTTTTCAATACAAAATAATGCAGGTAAGGATCGATTATAAAGCAAAAGGTAATAGACAAAGTTTGTTGATTAGGGGTCATGCTGACATTTGTTTTTGAGAGGCTTAAGTTAAGTAGGTAGAGTAACCCCATCAAGAATGGCTGGGATAGTTTTACTGGCGTGTTTTCTTTTTTCTTTTTTTTTAATAAAAAAAATTTTTTTTAGTTAGTGGCTACTGTAACTTTTGTGCCACTTCAATCTAACAACTTTAAGCGGTTTACAAACGTCCAATGGCATAAACAGGGCTTGGGGATTTGGTACGGCCTTGAGACCACAGCTGCCCACCCCTGCTTTATAGCCTTAATAGTGATGTGTAAAACATTTCAAATTCAAAACATTTCCAAGCCTGAAGCTCTCTATTACAACTTTGAAATGCTCTTCCAAGCTGAAATAGCAATGCCAACCTCACTGAAAACGTTCTAACGTTGTCCTAACTCTTCTGAAATATTCTAAGCTTGAAATGATCCTGTATCGAGCTCCAAATATCAGTTCAGAACCCTCTTCCAGAATGATAGGCATAGCTTTATTTCTAAAATCAATGCGATTTGTCTCATTAGTGTGGAAGTTGATATGGAACAGCTCATATTTACAGAAAACTAATGAATCAATCTGGATATTGGTGGTGTATGTTAAAAAATGCATATGCATATATACATTGAAGATTACACTGGGATCAAGTAGGGTGAGGCTTATTATATATATATACACACACAGTAGTAGTGGGTTGCTACCGGTTCTCCCCAGTTCTTGCGAACCGGTAGTGGAAATTTTGAGTAGTTCGGAGAACCAGTAAATACCACCTCTGCCTGGCCCCACCCCCAATCTATTCACTGCCTCCCGAGTCCCAGCTGATCGGCTAGAAGGAAAAAAACCAGGGCTCACTTGACAAAGAAGAGAAAAAAACCCACAACACACCTTAACTTTAAATTGAGAAGCCAAGAAGCCTCCCAACTGATTGGCTAGAATCGATCCGCTCCTTGTAAATCGCTCAGTGGTGGTAGATTGGCAATTGAGGCCAAGCTGCCTGAAAGTGATTTCTGATGCTCTCAGTGATGGCAGAGCGGCAAAAAACTGTTTAAACTCTTGCCGCGGTGCTTCAAAGGGCCGCCCTGCAGCTGATCAGTGGTAAAAGGCAGTCTGGTGGTAGACCAGTGCGCTGCAAAAACAAATGGGTAGACCAGAATGCTCCAAAAACAAATGGGTAGACCGGTACAGCTCTGCAAGCAGTTAAAAGCCTGGTAGACCAGTACCTCTGCTAAATCCTAAAGAATTGTCACATGACCATCAAACCACGCCCACAAAATAAACCACACTCACAGAACCGGTAGTAAAAAAATTTAGAACCCACCCCTGCACACACATACATACAGATACCCATCCATATCAGGGGTGGGTTCTACTTACCTTTACTACTGGTTCACAATGGGAGCGTGTGTGCGCTCTCACTTTGCTCGCGTGCATGCACACTTCTGTGCATGTGCAGATCATCAATTATAATGTCTGGGCGGGTGGGTGGAGCCTCCCGCTGCTTTTACTGCTGGTTCTAAAGAACCGGGAGCAACCCACCACTGATCCATATATATGTGTGTGTGTCAATGGTGTGTTTCTACAAGTTTGCCCCTGTTCAAGTGAACCGGTAGTGGCGGTGGCAGGAGGCTCCACCCACCCACCTGGACATCATCACAGATGCTCTGTGCATGCGCACGCTCACAGTTCTGAATCAGTAGCGAAGGTAAGTGGAACCCACTACTGGTGTGTGTTGTATATGTCTACATATGCGTATGTGTATGTATATACACACAGAGAAAGAGACGCACATGGATTTGTGTTGTTATAATGTAACAAAAAAAGTTGAATTGGAAGTAAAGGTTTGTCGAAGAAAGAATAAGAAAGGATTGGAAGACCAAAAACAACAACAACAACACCCAAACCAACCCCAGAAAGTAAGAAAATCTATTAACTATTATCCACTAATCACAAAACCTATAAATACTATAGCAGAATGTTTATCTAGATTTATATGCTGAAAAATAGCATACTTGCTTCAAATACTTTTTAGGATTCCTGACTGAACATTATTACATGCATCGTTCATTTTTTGATCCACAGAGTTAACCTGAATGCAAGTTACAGACAGGAATATCAGATTAATTTTTTAAAAGACATTTTGCTAAGTTCAAATAGTATAAGGACTATGATTGATAGCTTTCCTTCTTCTTACAAGTACTGGTAGTCCCCAGCTAATGACCAAAAATGGGGTCAGAATTTGCCAAGGAAGAAAGACAGTTGTTAAGTGAGTCATTTTGGATTTTATGACCTTTTTTGCCACGGTTGTTAAGCAAATTGGTGCAATTGTTAATCACATGGCTATCAAGCCGACCCATCTTTCTCGCAGTGTTTTTGCTTTGTCAGAAGCCAGCTTTAAAGGTTGCAAATGGCCATCACTCACTCACACACACACACACACACACAGAGAGAGAGAGAGAGAGAGAGTGTCAGATATTGCCTACGTATGATGCCCCAGGCACCAGAAGGGGTTAAGTCTTCTAAGTCTACAGACATCCCATGTGACTGTATAAACCAATGAACTCCCTTATTGGAGTCATACCCACAAATCAATTGGATATCTTCCCTAATTCTCTCCATCCATCTCAGCAAGACAGCAGTGAACTTCTCTCCCTCTCAACCTCTGAGTCATACAATTAGGGTAATAAATGCAGCAGGACACCCTGTTCATTATTGTATATTTGTAAATAATAAAATAAGTTTTAAACCTGAAGCTGTATGGCCTAAATAACTTCCACATAGACTGAATGAGCACGACCATCAGTAGATATCTGACAAATGGTAGCAGACGATGGCGAATTATTGCTCAGGTCTATGAATTTTTGTAATTTTTTTTAAAATCATAGAACGTTTTACCTAATATGGAATCCTTGAACCTGAACGAATTATCTTTACAAGAGATTGATGCATTAACCGTATCCTTAACAAAACAGCACCAATCATTAACCAAAAGACTAAAAAAACTTTCTATTGAAGCTACACTGCAAGTACAAACCTCTTTACAAAAGGACCCAACTTTTTTTCCTTCTCTTCACTCGAACACCGAAAGACCAGACCCACGCTTACAACCACCTTGCTTCGATCTCCATTCTACTCCACCTCATGACTCTCATCAAGGACTTCACCCTTCTGAATCCCTTGTATGTTCCAACCCTCCAACTTCAGACCAATTTTTATTTTCTCAAGCTTCTCCAAAACAGCATTTATATCAAGCTTTACATGCGACAGGCCTGCTAAATGCAGGCTGAACTCCTCAAAGAACTCTTGAACTGTTAAACACCCTTTCAACCTCACCAGACCTGGTAAGCGACAATTTTTTGCTTCAACCCACAGCTTCCCAGACTGAACTTTTAAACACCCATTTTATTACAAATCCTCCCTCTCCACCTATTGACTTTATGGCTTCCAAAATGGCTTCCACCTTCTCTGAAAGCATGGCTTCAAAAATGGCTGACAAAATGGCCGCCCCCATACCCCACCATGCGGTCCCCAAAATGGCCGACAATTTATATGACCACACTTTAAACAAAATGATGTCTACCACTTCAGACCACAAGGTCTCAACCAACCCCCTTACCCCCATACATCCTCCTACCCACCCCACAACTGGAGATATTCAGACTGATTCCCTATCTTCTTCATCCAGAGCACCGAGTTCGAATCCTCCCAATTTCTTTTCCAATTTTCAGAACTTTTCTATTTTTGCTGCCGCTGCAGACCTCCCTATCTACACCGCTGCAGCTGTAGCAGCTGCAAATATTTCTACTGATACCAATATTGTTTCCAATGTAAAAAGATCTTTCTCAGTTTTTGCAGCTGCCGCCTCGCTCCCCCCCTCATCGCCGAAGATGCCGCCACCGCTGCTGCTGCTGCCGCCTCCAACATCACCGATGCCCCGTCCAAACAACAAATTCACAAGATTTTTGCAGCCTTTGCATCAAAAGCCAACCTACCTTCTACTGCAGCCGACGCTGTCGCAGCAGCTCTTCCGAATCAAACTACAACCACCATCTCCATTATTCCTCCTATCGTTGAATCACCTACAACATCTTCTCTCACACCAAACGACTCCAATCAACAATCCAACGTTCAATTACCTATCTCTGCTAACAGTAACTCATTTCAGCCTTCTATTACTGTAAACTGTAATGATTTAAATATTGAAACTAATAATTCCTTGTCTTTATGTACTAATGTAAATTTATCTTTAGAACTTGAAACTGTTTTGCAACATTTTAAACAACATGGCCCATTACCTTTATCACCAAACTTCAAAAAATTACAAACCTCAGGTAATAATTTCCCTACTTGGGAACATGAAACTCATTTACATCTTTTAAGAGAAGGCACATTCCTTATTATTGAATCTCCCCCTAACAAACCTTGGTCATCTGACTTAACTTTTCTTCACAATAGTGTTTATGCCACTCTTATGTCAACTTTAGAAAGTGATATTGTTCATTCTATACCTACAGGTTTTACTGCACAAGAAGTATGGCAATACCTACAAAAACATTACAACACACCCTCGCCTGCAACTATCGCTACTCTTGCCGGTGACTTTTCTAGCACCATATATAAACCAGGCACATCTATGGCCAAACATCTTTTCCACCTCGAATCCATGCGAAAACAACTGATTCAACGCAATCATCCTGTACCTGAAACTGCCATGATTGGTATCATTTTTAATTCTATTAAACACTTTCCTGGTTGGTCAGGATTCATAAATAGTCTCCACTCCCTACCCACCCACATGTACACCGTCGCTGAAATCAAATCCAAATTAATAGATGAAGATAGGAGACGATCTAATGCTTATAAACATACATCTGAACCTCTCTATGATAGAAGACTCTACCATACTGATAGATACCTTACTTCTTTTGACCACCCCTTTTATTCTAAACATGATTCCCATCCTTCACATTCTTCACACAAACCCTTCTGCCAAAACTGGCAGAACCACTCCTCTCAATATCAAAATAATTTTAATTATTGTAACTATAGAGGACGTTATCATACCTACAACTCCCATCCTCCACACGGTGATAACACCACCCACACTCATGATACAAGGGAATACACCCCTACAGACAAGACTAACAAAAGATATCATACTATCAAAGAACATACTGAACCTAAAAGATCCATGCACACTGAATCTTACATTAGAAAGGGTCCCACACACAAAGATTATAAAGACAGAAGGGGACAACCTACTGAACAATCTATATATTCTAACTCCGAATCCCAAACACTTGGCATATTTCCCAACACCCAACAATACCTGCGTGACACCACGCACCTATGGGTCATCGATTCTGGAAGCATACACCATACCACCAATGACAAATCCATATTATATGATATTCTCCCAACCAATATCTCTATTACAGCAGCAAATGGTACTTCCAATACAGTTGAGTATGAAGGATCTATCTTTATACCCGGTATAGGGGAAATTAGTCAAGTGCTCTATACACCTACCTTTGGCCACAATATTTTGAGTACTTCAAAATTAGGTAAAATCGGTTTTAAAGTATCTCTTGATGATCAACACGGTTTTATAAAATCCAAACATGATAACAATATTATTGCCAATATTTCTGTCATTAATGATTTACCCTTTCTTATTCCAGATTCCTTTACATCTTCCTCACCCACGACTCAACTACCTCTATCCTCATCGAGACCTGACCCTGACAATCATCCCGACCGTACCCCTGCCACCCACCACAAAGGTACCACACCTCACCATATCAATACACATGACACTTCCGACTCACATAATGACCAACATACCATACCACACCTCTCTCCAACTTCACCAACATCACAAAACCAACGAACCTCGAAAACAAAAATTCAAACTCATATAGGTGAACCTTTACATGATAATTGTGCCCATTTATTACACAGACGTTTAGCACATGCCAATACTGTTGCTGTAGACAATACTCAAAATTTTTCCCAAGGCGTCTGCACTAAGGATTGCCCTATCCAACTTGACTGTGAGATTTGTAAAGCTGCAAAATCAAAGGCAGCCCCAATTCCCCACACCAGCACTAGACGATCAAAACACATATACGAATTGGTACACATTGACATTGTAGGCCCTTTTCCACTTTCTTTGGGCAAACGCAAATATTTTTTGAATTTAGTCGATGATTTCAGTCGTTTCGGACATATCTATACTCTTACTGAAAAATCTCAAGCCTTTCAAAAAATAAAAAATTTTTACACTCTCATACAAAACCAACACAACATTAAATTAAAGAAAATTCAAACAGATTGTGGAGCCGAATTCACATCTGTACAATTTCAAAACTGGATTGACTCCAAAGGCATTATACATTACAAAACATCTCCTTTTACCCCCCAGCAGAACGGGATTTGTGAAAGGAAAAATGGAATCTTACAGACCATGATGCGCAGCGTCATGTTAGATGCTGATGTACCCCCTAGTTATTGGGCAGAAGCCCTTGCATATGTCAATTACACTTTTAACCGCACATGGAATAAGGTTATTAACCAAACACCCTATTTTCTTGTATATGGCACTCAACCACACCTCACACATCTTCGCATTTTTGGCTGCTTTGCATATGTCAATATCCCCAAACCACTCAGACGGAAGGGGAATGAGGTGTCCAAAAAATTACGTTTCGTAGGATATGCACCAGGTTCGAAAGCATATCGATTCATAAAAAACAACAACACAGTAATAATTTCCCGTTCAGCCACATTCATAGAAAACCACAACTGGACCAAAATACACTCAAATGACTCATACGTATTAACCCAAGAACCAAATACATCAGATACACCACAGAGAATTCAACATGTACAAACAACAACACCAAAAGTTACACCTCGAACAAACAACACAGATACACAACTACCAATCAGAAAATCCAAACGAATTACACAAGGCATCCCACCTAAAAGATTTGACGTGAACAATGTGACACAGACAAACCAAATACCCATCACTCCAAAAAATTTTAAACACATGCTCCAATTACCGGAATCAGAACAATTAAAATGGTGGGACGCTATGTCCAAAGAAATGGACTGTTTAATAAATTTAAAAGTATTCACAAAAACAACACCTCCACAACACAAACACCCAATTGGCACTCGATGGGTTTACAAAATTAAAACACTCCCTGACAACACATATCTATACAAAGCACGCCTCGTAGCCCAAGGTTTTGCCCAACGCTTTCCCGAAGATTATGATGAAACTTACTCCCCCACAGTAAAACCAGAAAGCGTAAAAACGGCACTGACTTCAGCCATTATCTCAAATCAAGAAGTCTATCAATTTGATGTCCAAACCGCATACCTCCATGCACCATTAGAGGAGGAAATTTATGTCAATGGGGCACCAGGGTTCCAAGTTGAGTTCGGCAAAACATGGAGGCTACACAAAGGGTTATACGGCTTAAAACAATCGGGCAAGCTCTGGTTTGACTGCCTTACCAAAACTTTAAAATCAATGGGGTATAATCAAATTCGATCTGACCAGTGCGTAATGACAAAACCTTATGAAGGGGGAAAAGAAATTATTTTAATCTATGTTGATGATTTGATTTATATCGGGCCCAACGAACAATCCAGCAAACAATTTGCAAACAAATTAAGAGAACATGTTAATTTAAAGACCTTAGGTCATATAGACCAATATCTGGGTGTACAAATTTTTAAAACTGATAGAGGTTTTTGCTTCTCACAAAAGGATAAGATTGAAGACCTGCTACAAAGATGTGGCATGGAAAACTGCAACCCCACAGATACACCCATGCGCACTGACTATAATAAAATTGCTTATCTAGACGGTAACAAGCATCATGATAAAACTCAATATCAATCCATCATAGGATCACTCCTTTATATCAGCAGATGGAGTAGACCTGATATATCATTAAGTACAAATCTCTTATCTAGACAAGTAGATGAGCCTAAAGAACAACATTGGGTTGCTATGAAAAGGTTACTCAGATATTTGCATAATACAAAAGATATGGTCTTATTATTAGAACCTGATGAAGGGGTAACCCCAAAACTTACCTGTTATTCAGATGCCGATTGGGCAGGGGATGAAAAATCAAGAAAAAGTACATCAGGTTTTATATACTTCCTAAATGGTTGCCCCATAGATTGGCGCGTTTGTCGCCAAAACTTCATTGCTAATTCCACGGCCGAAGCTGAATATGCCAGTGCTTCTGACGCTTGCACACTTCTCACATGGATATATGAATTAGTTTCAGACATTTGGACACAACCTTCACTACCTATCACTCTCCACGAGGACAATGAGTCCGTCATAGCCTCTTCGGTCAGGGATGATGTCAGCTTCAGATCTCGCCATATTGATATACGTTATAAAAATGTGAGAGACCTAGTTAAAAAGGGTTTTGTTGAATTTGTTTATTGCGATACCAAGGATCAAATTGCTGATTTCTTAACTAAACCTGTACCTTGTGAAACACATTGGAACCACTGCAAATCAGTTGGACTGTACTTATAATTTATTTTTCTTATACTTGTTTATTATTATCTTTGAGCACTGTTCCATCACACTTGGCAATAGAAGGGGTCTGTCAGATATTGCCTACGTATGATGCCCCAGGCACCAGAAGGGGTTAAGTCTTCTAAGTCTACAGACATCCCATGTGACTGTATAAACCAATGAACTCCCTTATTGGAGTCATACCCACAAATCAATTGGATATCTTCCCTAATTCTCTCCATCCATCTCAGCAAGACAGCAGTGAACTTCTCTCCCTCTCAACCTCTGAGTCATACAATTAGGGTAATAAATGCAGCAGGACACTCTGTTCATTATTGTATATTTGTAAATAATAAAATAAGTTTTAAATCTGAAGCTGTATGGCCTAAATAACTTCCACATAGACTGAATGAGCACGACCATCAGTAGATATCTGACAGAGAGAGAGAGAGAGAGAGAGAAAGAGAAAGAGAGGATGCTGCAATCATGGTAAATACATGCTGGCTGCCAAGCACCCAAAGTTTGATTATGTGATCATAGGGATGCGGTAATGGTTGTAAGTGTAAGGACTGGTTGTAAATCTTTTTTTTTTCCAATGACATGGTAATTATGTACAATTGCTAAACAAATGGTTGTAAATTGAGGGACTATCTGTAGGCAAATGTACAGGTGGGCAGAAGAATGACCAGTGGGGCTGCTATTATCACAATTCACCTACATAAGCAAGAATCGGCAAGGAAGTACTTGCCGAGGTGGCGCAGTGGTTAGAGTGCAGTACTGCAGCTACTTCAGCTGACTGCTAGTTCAGCAGATCAGCGGATCAAATCTCACTGGCTCAAGGTTGACTCAGCCTTCCATCCTTCCGAGGTGGGTAAAATGAGGACCCAGACTGTTGGGGGCAATATGCTATTTAGTATACTGCCTTTGGTGTAAGCAGCCCAGAGTCCTCGGACTCCCTTATCGATTGGTGGCCATACGCACAAATAAAATCCCGTTACAAAAAGGACAAGGAGGAATTCGGCATAGAAATAGGTGTTAATGGATTCGATAAGATATGGATGGGAACTGATAACAAATTATTTGCCAAATTATACAGCTACCTGCTTGAATATGACATGGCAGAAGAGGTAGTCAAAGACCAAATGATAGCATGGGCCAAAAACTTTGGGTATAGCATTAACCTAAATGAATGGGACAGAATCTGGAACAGTAACCTTAAAACGACTAGGGCGGTAGCCTATAAGGAAAATAAATACAAGATGCTATACAGGTGGCACCTAGCCCCCGCCAGGATGGCAAAAATCTATTCCAACATGAGCCCGAATTGCTGGAAATGTGGCCAACAGCAAGGCACCTTCTATCACTGTTGGTGGACATGCCCCAAAGCGATAAAATTTTGGAGAATGATTCGGTAATGGACTTCGGAAATGATAGAAGAAAACATTGATCTAGAATCAGAAACCTTGCTCCTGGGAATCCTGAAAAAAGTATACAAGAAAAAAAAGAGGTATCTAATTATACATGTAATAACAGCACAAGAATAACATATGCTCAACATTGGAAAGAGAAAAAATTACCACCGGAAGAACATGTAATTAGAAAAATACTAGAGCGCACCGAGATGGTTAAGCTAACTTTTGAGATAAACTAAAGAGAGAATACGGAATATTGTACGGTGTGGGAAATGTGGATGGAGGAAAGAAACAAAAAGTAAAGTATGAGGGGGTATAACGACAAATTAATAATAATCAAAAAAGAATTGAGTATTATTATTTTTTGAATTACAACTAAGAAAAGATGTAATACCATGTAAATAACATGTATATATGTACGAAAACCACGGAACCGAAAAATGTTGAATTATATTATTATATATTACAATAAAAGTCAATAAAAACTTCTGTGAATAATTAAATAATTAAATAAATAAATAAAAAGTATTAAATATCATGCCAAATAATCTTGAATATTTCTGTAGGCATATAACTTGGATACGTTAGAGTTAGAAAATACAGCAAAATATATAAAGCCAACCAGGACTGGCTGAGATTCATCACAGTATGAATAACAGTCCTAAAATGTATATTTTTAGAATTTGCTTTTATAAGATAAACACCATAAAATTTAGTTGTTGCTATTTACTTCCATAAAATAAAGAACGGGGAATTGCTATAAGAGCAGACATGGTAAATGGATACAAAATGCCTTCTAACTAACAGAGATGGAGGCTCGGTTTAGGAATAAAAGATAGGCTACATAGCTCATTAAAGTGATAGATACTTTGAATAATTTAAGAGTCAGCCACTGTAGGCATTATATATCTGGAGGGGGAGGAAAATGTTCAAATGGTTTCTTCAACGGAACTACTTTTTGATTCATGATCTAGAGATGAGGACATGACTTAAGTTCATAGCATTTGACCAAAGAAAAAGCTTTTGGAAAACTATAAGAAAACAGAAAAGACTCAGCCTGCAATGGTTAGAATCCCTCATAATAACAGGCAGCTCTATTATGATCAATAATCCCTCAATCATAAAAACAAATAACAATAATAATAACAGGAGCCCATTCCACATTATTTGACCTTTCTCTCGCTCTCTCTGATGCCTTTTTTTTTCATTGTTTCATAGCCCATTCTAAATCAGCCCATTCCCTGCCACAGCTCACTGTTATTATTTCAAATCCATTGAAAGTACATGATGACAGTTCATGGCTGTTGGATACAGCTCTTTCAATAGGTTTTCCTTTCATAGATTTTTACTGTATTTTATACAGCTCTGATGCCTGCTTCATTGTTGTCCTCAGCTTGCAGAGGAAGGGATGTAATGCTGACAGAGCAACCTTTTCCCAGTTCTTTGGAACAGAAATGAATTTGTCAGAGACTATTAAGCACGTGGAAGGTGTCCAGCAATAAATGATCCCCACAGTAGATGAGCAAGGGGTTTGCATAGCTCTTTAATCTGACTGTGGATATCCAGGATTTCAGAGTAAAAGAAAAGCAGAACGGAGCCGAGAATGGAAAGGGAAATTATCAGAGACCGCAGTTTGCTCATTCTGGTAGCTGGAATTTGGGCCGTCTTTGCTCTCCCTGTAAAGTCTTTTGGTTTTTGTTTAAATTAGTTGCTATAGCGAGGCTAATCAGATTATTAATAGGACAATGAGATCATGCTTCAAGATGTTCTCTAAAAGCTTTCTCTCTAAATAAATGGCATTCACTACTTAACAAGGGTATTTGATGAGTGATGAATTTTTCTTTTCTTTTTTCTTTTTTGAGCTGTGATTCCTACAAGAATTTCTCTGTCTTTTTCTTTTTTTTTAATTTCTGAGACTGTCAAAGCCTTTGTAGTTAACTTTGTTCTTTCTACCCTTATTATCTAAAGGTCCAGGGCTGTAATATAATAGGCCCGGAATTGTGCAAGAGTCCTTATTCTGCATTCACCTGAAGATTTGCTTCAACATTGACCAAGAGAATAGTAATTTTCCACGCTTGACTTTTCACCTAAGATATTCCTCTACCTTCCTTACTGGTTCTAATGCTTGAGGGTGGGAGGGAAAGGGCTCCTCTGATTTTTAAGCAAGTGAAAATTGCCCAATGTTTCTTGAGTGACCTAATACCTGTTATTTAAGGTTCATTCCCCATTTCGAAATAACCCTTGCAAAGAACTGGTGCAAAAAGAAGTAAGTCTGTGTTAGTTTCAGTTAAGCATTACATTTTAAATTCTACGTGATGAGTGTTAACAAGTAAATTTTGACAAACATTGTGGAATGATGCGGTTCACTGCCATTTAACTATGCAAACTCCAACAGTGATGATTTCTGACATTAAAACCTTAGTGGGCAGGAACCTTACACTTCCGTATCTGTAAAATATTACAAGTAAAAGTACCAGACTGCAAATACAGGAGTAAATCACAAAAATCTTCTCAGCAGACATTAAATTATGCTAGAAAAAAAAAGGACTAACAGAATTCTGAGATGCTAGTTTGGTACTGACAATATTTCATGTGGGAGACCATTCTGACACTCACTTGGTTCTCTGTTCCTAACTATGCCATTAACCATCGTTTATAAATCATAGTGGCTGTGATAAATCATTGGACTAAGCATAAATCACGTGTGGCAGTCTTCTAATTTTTAGTATAGTACAACGGTGCTCCCCAAAGCATCTGGTAAATTGACCCCATGTGGGGAGACCCAAATAGATGAAATTCATCTCTTTTCTCTCCCCACTCCCCAAAAAATCCTCCCTTATTCTTCTTTAGAATAGTGCAACATGTGATAATTAATCTGTGCCTTTATCATTTGACCACAAGGCAATTAGGAAGATGAATACAGCTGCTAGATAACTTGTTAGCTAAATCCAGGATATCAAAGATGGAGCATGCTGCTTGTTTAGACAAAGAACAGTCATCCCAAGGAGAATAGGCTTTCAATTATCGCATTTATAAAACTGAGGATAGTGCTGAGAAGAAATAAACAAAGGCAGATATGCCTCCTTAACAACATCCAAGTGGAAAGCCTAAATGGTCTCTGTTCAACATTATTCAGTGATTCCTATAGAAAACAATATGTTATGTAATTTACGGTTGAACTGGGGAGCCTTTGGTGCTCTCACTGATGAAGTTACCTAGTATGGTAATAAAACCCCGGCAAAGGTCACCAAGGACTCCACAATTCTTCAATGATCACTGAATGTATGCTAAAGGCAAAGTGCTTAGTCAAACAAGGTAAATGAAAGAGGAGAGCGAAAAAGAGAAGCTCAGTTGGACTTCTTATAGCACCTTAAAGTTCTACAACCTGGATATCTTGCCCCCCACCCCTATCCCCCCCATGCCGCCCCATGTGAGGTTGGCCCCAACCCTCCTATCCTTTTGTAAAGACCTAAAGACCTGGCTTTGTCTGTTGGCCTTGGGGCTCCAATGGGGGAACAGTGCAGTGGAGGTGGTTGATCAAGTAACAACAGATCCCACCTCCCTCCCTTCTACCCCCACCCTTCCCACATGTCTTTGGTTTTATTCTTTGATTTTAATTTATTGATATTGACACATGATTTATTCATGTAGATATATATATATATTTATGTCTGTAAGCCACTGAGAGTTACCTTATTGTAAGATGGGTGGCCAATAAGTTTTATAAATAAATAAATTAACCAAAATGAAATGATTTGAACTGATTGTATTATTTTTGTTTATAACTATAGATGTACAGCACTCTCTCCCTCCCTCCTTCCCTCTCCCTCTCCGTCTCCCTCTCCCTCTTCCCTTCCCCCTCTCCCCTCTCTCCCTCCCCCTCTCCCCCGCTTCTCTCTCTCCCTCCATGATTGGCACAAGCTTTAGACATTGGCTTTATATTTACCACACTGGCAGATTGTACCTCCTGACCAGTGGTGGGATTCAAATAATTTAACAACCTGTTCTCTGCCCTAATGATTTCTTCCAACAACCAGTTCTCCAAACTGCTCAGAAAGTTAACAACCGGTTCTTCCGAAGTGGTGCGAACTGGCTGAATCCCACCACTGCTCCTGACGCAGTCTACTCTGTGCAGTTGGGAAGTATCTAAACCTTACGCTACCTTTTTCTCCACTGTGGACTCAGTCTGTGCCAAAACATTTATTTAATGATATAATAAGTAACTAATTTAGCTAGCTAGATTGAGTCATATGGGATAAATGGAGAAATGGTAGCAATGAGATCACCTGGGACACCCACACAGAAATTATTAGGCAAGTGCTTCTTGCTTCTCTTACTTTTCTTTTTTTCTTTTTTCTTTTTTCTTTTTTCTTTTTTTCTTTCTTTTTTTCTTTTTTCTTTTCTTTCTCTGTCTGCTTTTTTAAACCATTTTGTTTTGTTAAGGTAATTATTAAAGTACTAATGAGATTATGCAACTTCAAAATGATACATTCACAATTCTTAATAACAATTAAAAGGTGAAAGAGAGAGAAAGAAAAGAGGATTAAGTAAGATGAAGATTTTAAAAAAGGACACTTTTCCTTCAGCACTTTGTTCAATCTTAGGTTCAATCTTCTGAAGGAGAAATTAAAGCCAGATTCATTTTTTTGTTTATTTATCTATTTATTTAAAAATTTTATATAGCTGCCCATCTCATCTGAAGTGACTTTGGTTGGTATTCTTCTAGATGAGGAAGTTGACTGTTGTTTTATCTAACCAATGAAAATCTTCTATCTCTGATGTTGTGGGCTTAACCAGCCAATCACAATTCACATGATCACCAAGCCCATCTTCCCAAGGATCTTTGGTGGAATGAGGGGGTGCAGTCTAGTTTTCACCTATTGTCCATTGTATAAATGGGAAGATGCAGCTGAGGCATTTCTGAGGAACAAAAGCTGAATTCCATTTACTCAGTCCTTGCAACAGGGAGTCAACTCACTAGATGCTTTAGGGGGCACTGTTGTGTCATATCAAAATAGAGGTTTGTCAGACTTCTATTTTAACTAGAGCTGAACTGAAGAGAAATTTTGGTAGAAGAACTATGAGCTCCTTAGCAAGACAAATGGGGTGTGTCTGGAAGCTCTAGCCTGAGTGTTGATAGACTATCATAATTATCTCTTACTGGGGAACCTTCAGAATCAGCTTTTAAATTACTGTTCCTTCCAGTTCACAACACATGGTTTATATAATGCAGTGGCTGGGTTCACATACAGTGCTAAACTTCTTCTGCTAGAATTATAATTACCCATCTGAAAGAAATAATGAAATCATAAGTAGCAACTTGGTTGTTGCTACTTGTTAAACAGTTTAACAAAGCAGATCAGATCAGATATGTTGATAGGAAATATCCAATGAATTTTAAAAGGCATCAAGTGCCAATTGATCTGAATGATCAATTTATGTTTTTATTGTGCTATTGGAATATTAGCTTAGACCAAGGTCCCCCAAGCAATTCAGCTCATCAACCCCTTTATAAAATTTCAGATTGTTAATTGACCTCCAAACATTGATGATGATATTAAAATAATTTTATAAATACTACTTTAACTAATAATGAGACCCAGTTTGGAGTACTGGTCAAGATATCAGGTTAGAAGCTAGAAGACTCTGAATTCTAATCCCATTTTAGAGATGGTCAGCTGGATGATTGTGGGCTAGTCAGTCTCTCTCAGCCCTAGGAAACATGCAGTGGTAAACCACTTCTGAAAAATTTTGCCAAGAAAACTTCAGGGACTAGTCCAAGAAGTCCTCAGGAAAACTAACTTGAAGGCAAGCATTACAAACAACATATCAACCTTCGGGGGTTAATATTGACTACTTTGGGAACCCTGGCTTAGACTAACCACAAATTTCAGCAACACTAGAAAAAAATAGTAAGCATTTGTGTTACTCTTCTATACCTCCTTGTTACGGGAACTCTTCAAATATGATATCTGAATTATCAAAATAATATTTTATTTTATGAAAAATCAATTTTTCATCATATAGCTTTTGGGAGAAATTTACTTTAAAAAAATAACCAAGATGACAGAAAAATAGTACATACCCGAAATCAAATGGCTCCATCTGGATATTGTTTAAAATGCCTGAACTACTCTAATGGCCTACAGTACACAGTGTTTGCAAAATCTCAGATTTTAAAACTCTCAGATTTCTTTTGTTGGCAATTCACAATTTAGAATTATATATATATATATATATATATATATATATATATATATATATAACCATAGAATTATGGTTTTTAGTTTTTTAATTGGCACAGTCTTGTATATCTAAAATTGTGCATTATTGGGGAAAATGTCTTCAGTAAAGACTAAAGTAAGGGATGTCATAAAGAACAAAAGGCATTGTTTAAATTTCAGTGTGGGCATGGAAGAAATGAATAGTTTGCAAGGAAAGAAAGGTGTAGAGAGATATTGTGAATGTTGTTGATATAAACTAGATTTAGTCAGCACAGGACTAAGGCATTATCTTCATTTGTTTCCAAAGACAAGGAGGGCGTGGGTGCCTATAAATCTTGGGGGGAGAGTTTCATAGAGTGTTGTTGTTGTTTGCAGATTATGGTAATATAACAGTGGTTAGAATGCAGTATTGCAGGCAAACTCTACCCACCATCAGGTGTTTGTTTCTGACTAGCTGAAGGTTAACTCGGCCTTCCATCCTTCCAATGTTGGTAAAATGAAGATCCAGATTGTTGGAGGCAGTATACTGACTCTGTAAACTGCTTAGAGAGGGCTGTAAAGCATTATGAAGTGGTATATAAGTACTATTGCTATAATAAATTAACTAACGGTAAATGACCCACACATAATAATTATCTCTATATCTTCTACTGGCAAAGTCATAGAGCTAGATAGATGAAGCCATCCCTGACCACAAGTTCTATCTAAGAGAATACCCTAAGAGAATCCCCAAGTCATAAACCATCTCCTTTTGGGAGAATAAAACTATCCAGAGTCACAACTAAGGTTACTGAGATGCCCACTGCTTTATGGACAAACATAACCTTTATTTTGGTAGAATTTGTTATAACTTCTTTTATCCCATTCAGATTATCTCACTGGTTCTGGATTTCCAGAATATCTCCATCTCAGTCTATGGTGATGATCCATAACTACATACCATTATCATACTGATGTATCTCACCCAGGACCAGTGGATTACCTCTCCCAGCTGCTTTCTATAAAAGTTAAATACAGAAGGTGAGAATAGAGGCACTTTGGTTTCCAAACTCCACAAAGATCAAATCACCTTTTGTTAGTTGTGTTTATTTTCTCATTAGATAAAACAATATACAAATTAGCTCTGCCATGGGCTGTATTTTGGCAGACTAATCAGAAGAATCACTATCTTTGCCTCCTAGTTTGTTTTTAATGACAAATCTGGAGACAAGTTGAGAGGAACCAATCTAAAGTAAAAACCTACAATACCCAAGAGTCCTGTGGTGCTTGATTTACATAATAGCAACAAACTTGTACCTCAGAATGTACACCAAACAGATTTCATTTTGAGAAAAATAAACTGTTGGGTTTAATGTTTCCAATGTCAATGCAGGAGCTTGATCTGTATTGGGAAACTGATTGCTCAATTTATTGTATTGTTAAATAATTGATGCGACTCTAAGGTCCTTCTTCAAAAAAAAATATTTTTGTAGAATATTACACAGCTGAATGTAATAGAAAAGTGAAGTGCCTTGGGAGTGCAGACTACATAGCTAGCGTTATCCTTATCTCACAGTCCCTAATGCTTTCTCCAGTTCATTCTGAAAGTGGATGATGCAATAGTCTTGGGAATGTGGATAGATGCTAGATGCTAAATAGACAGATAGTAATTCCCAGAGAAGTCAGGTTCTACTAGCAATAGTCACAATCTTTCTTCCATGTCATACCAATATTAAAAAGATTTGCAATATTTTCCTGTTGTATTATGTGCTGCTCATTAGGGGAAGGGGGGAAGGAAGGAAGGAAGGAAGGAAGGAAGGAAGGAAGAAAGAAAGAAAGAAAGAAAGAAAGAAAGAAAGAAAGAAAGAAAGAAAGAAAGAA
>WNWU01000005.1:1465358-1484042 GCA_012654045.1 Ptyas mucosa
GAAAGAAAGAAAGAAAGAAAGAAAGAAAGAAAGAAAGAAAGAAAGAAGCAAAAGAATCAACTGCTGGGAGATTACTCAGAATAATTAAGACTATCCACCAAACAGTAAATTGATGAGACTTGTTTTCCTATAAAATCCTCCAGATTGAGTCAGCTTCATAAACCATGTGGAGCAGGTTTGATTTGTAATTCTTGACCAGGTTTCTAAAATTTATTTGTCTAAAAAGTTTATGCATACCCAATTAACAAGGCAATCTTTAAACATAAAAAATGCTTTAATGAATTAAAAGGGGACAACCCCAAACTAAAGAAAAATACAAACTTAAGATTTTTTTAAAAAAACCATTTATATCATTCGTTTAATAATAAATATATTACTATAGTCAATAAAAAAAATCACAGATGTAATAACATATGCTGCATCCTTTGATAAGTAAGAAGCATTGCTTTTTACAAAATAGATAACATATTTCTGACCACCATTCCTTGGCATCTGAAATAATAATCACATTTCCAGTTGCTCAGTATGATTCTTTTTAACCACCTGACATGTTTGATACAACCATAATTCCCAATAAACAGCAGATTCCAAAGCTTTGGTATATAGTTCATCACAGTGGTGGGATTCAAATAATTTAACAACCAGTTCTCTGCCCTAATGACCAGCTGGGTAGGTGTGGCTCAGTGGTCATGTGACTGTGTGGGCATGGCCAATTCAACATCACTCATGTCTATGGGCGAAACGCCTTAGCTGTTACAGTGTAATAAGGGTTAATCAGAGAGGCAGTTTCTGTAAGCAGGGCAATAAAGAGTAGGCTAGAAACAATAGCAGAATGTTTCCTTCTTGCCTTCCTTACAGGATTAGCCCCGTAAAGTGGGGAAAAATCAGAATATGATTTCTTCTAACAACCAGTTCTCCCGAATAGGTGCAAACTGGCTGAAACCCATCATTGGTTCATCATCATTACACTAACATCTTTAATATTTAAAGATTTCACCATAGATGTGCTTACCTATATTAAGGTACTTCCTAAAAAGAGATCAAATGATCACATGACCATATCGTATGGGTGCATAAACTCTCACATTTTTTACATCTCCAACCTAGAAATTCTGTTGCCCTTCCTTTCAGATATATTCCTTGGGGAATCCAGAACATTTAAAGACTGTAATCTTGTCTTGCTCAGTTTTGACTGTGCCTTGTCTTGCATTAACTATCTAAATGAGAAAAAACCTATTTCACCTTCTGGATTCCATCTTTCAAGCTGACAAAGCTGAATGTGGTGAAGCAGCTCAGTGGTCACACTGGTCCCAGAATGGAACTGATGGCAGCAGTGTGGCCTATGATTTTTCTACAGCCATGCACTGGGTTATTTAGGGCAAACATCAACTGCAACCTGAGGATTCAATAAAAGCAGCTGGAAATTTGGGCATCCAAACTGTTGGAGGAACAGCTACCACTGTCCATCACATGAGATGTGCTAACATTCCCAATTACAGCTGCTGGAGGAGACATAACAATAGTATTTAGACTTATATACCATCCTTTTACAGAGTTTACAGCACTCTGAATTGTTTATGATATAGAAGCAGAGTGGCTTTCAGCAGGTTCTGACCAGTTCTGAAAAACCGGTAGCGGAAATTTTGAATAGTTCGAAGAACCAGTAAATACCACCTCTGACTGGCCCCACTCACATCTATTCTCTGCCTCCCAAGTCCCAGCTGATTGGGAGGAAATGGGGATTTTGCAGTAACCTTCCCCTGGAATGGGGAGGGAAAGGAGATTTTACAGTATCCTTCCCCTAGAGTGGGGTGGGAATGGAGATTTTACAGTATCCTTGGCCTGTCACGCCCACCAAGCCATGCCATGCCCATCAAGCCACACCCACAGAACTGGTAGTAAAACATTTTGAAACCCACCACTGTGTAGAAGCATTATTTACATATTGCCCCCAACAATCTGGGTTCTCATTTTACTGACTTCGGAAGCTGAGATAACCTTGAACCTTATCAGGATCAAACTCCAGACTGTAGACAAAGTTTGCCTGCAATACTATGCTTTAACCAATGCACCATCAGAGAAATGCAGGAAGAGGAAGAGGAGGAGGAGGAAGAAGGCATAACAGAGAGTATGCAAGCATGCCAGGCTGTGCTAAGACCTCCTCCTCTAAATCAAGTTACTTCAAAATACTTGCGTGGCCAAACCCCTGCAGTGCAATGGATCTTGAGCATGCTTCGCCTCCAGCAAAGTGAACTTAGGAAAGTATTGACAAGTTCTCCTGAAACAGACCAAACTGGCTAGATAATATCCTTGTGGGAGGCTTATCTATTTTTGCAACACATTTAGTTTTTTAAAAATGTCTCTTTTCCCTTAGGTTTTTAAATGTCATGTTCTTAGGCAAAGTTATACTCCATGTGGTCTTCTTTCAGCTCATTTCAGCTGGAAAGCTGGCTTTGGTGCATTTAAGAGAAGGGAACTGTTCTGGATGGTTCAAAGAGCTTAGCAAAAATACCTGGTCTTATATGTTCTGTGTTCACAATGACTCTCTTTTGAAGTTTCATTTTTTCATTTTATAAATATAAACCTTATCCCCATATTCTTTATAAATATAGAAAAATAAATATTGTTCTTCCAAACACCCAACCCTCTTCAAGGTGGAATAGTTAAAATAAGTCTGTGATAAGATTTTGCATATGGGTGATAACATTGGGCATGAGGACACATGAGTAAAGCAGTGTTTCGTTGCCTTTTCCAAACTTTGTTATTTTAAAAAAATTAAGTATTGCAGTGACATCTGTGTGTACATGTGTGCATGAGAAAGTTCATGTACATTTATTGCCAGAAAAGTCCTATTTTTATCCCAGTCAACTTATTACCTTCTTCTATTTTGGGTTGTCAAGTGACTCATACTCAACCACAACACCTCGCCACATTGCTGGCATGTTTAAAAATATGTGATTGGATTTTTAACACTTGGCATATAACGTATTATACTTGCCTTAATAAAATTTGCCTGTATATGATCTGTTACTGCAATTTTCATTTTTTTCCCCTAATAATACTAGACTTTGAATGTTTTAAATGCTCATCTGATAAACCCCTTTCAAAGTAAGGATGAAAGCAACAGAGTCATGGTCAATAATATTGGAGACTTAGCGATAAAACTGTTTTTACAAAAGCAAAGGAAACAGAGTAAACACTGCAGAAAGTGCAGTCCTGCTGGGTGGATATCAGTAGGGTTCCAAGGAAGCTTTTAAAAAAGATAGTTCCTCCACTTTTTTTCCCGCCTAAAAACAAGTATTGAGAAATTAGAGAGAAGAAGAGAAAGACAATATTATTAGAAATGCATCTCCTTTGCATTGCATGTCAATAATAAAATAATCCTATTGATCAAACTGCATAGAACCTTGTATTCTGGCTGGCAGATCTATGGCTTATCTGTCATTATCATAACTGCCATAGACTTTGTCAGAATAAATAGCATAGCTATTTTCCTTCTGCAGAATAACTTATTTGTTCTCACTGTACAGTCCAAGATAGTGAGTGGGTTGACCCATCAAGATAAACCACATTTTCTTTACTGTGGTTTATTGACTGAACTACAGCTGACTGCTTTATGCATGAAGCTAAACCATAAATCAGAGTTACAAACTACATTGACTAAATTCACACAATATGCTAAGCCAAACAAAACAAACCACTTTATGAGTTAAAATGAATTGATTCTAACCTCAGAATAGAATGTGTTGTTCTATTAGAGTGAACAACTGAAACTAAATTGTTCTCAATCATTTCTATATACAGAGCACATTAATAAAGGGGCAAAATAGCCACTCTGTTTATTAGCGTATAGCATTATGGATTCTAACGTTTATACATCTATCTTCTGTTTATCATCTATCTATCTAAGATATCTTTAAGTCCTTGTGACTGACAACATAATTCTTCTTGGTCCCCTCCACATAATAGCTTCAGGAAACGCTAGGTTTTGGATAAATCTGCCTGTTTAAATCCACAGTAATGCTTTTCATGGCTAGCCCATAGCACAGGGTTAGCTTGCTTAGTAAATTATGTCATTCAGTGTCAGCATTTGGGAATTCTACAGCTGTTGACTAGACCATGGAGTTGAAAAAAAAGTATGTTGGAAGAAAACCATGACAAGCCATTTCCAAAGTGGTCCCAGGAAAACTGGGACATAGGAACAATCAAACTCAATGTAATTGCATCTTTACTTATATATGTATTTGCAGCAAACAAAATGATGCTACATGTTTGGTGACACGAGGATACAAATCCTGCTCTTAGGTACTTGCATTCTGATTTTTGACATGAGTACATAAATTGTGCTTTTTTTCTATGATGTCATGGTACATGTTTTATCATGTACATTGCCTTGTCCTGACTTGCATCTTTGGCTCTTTCTTTTGGGAACATATGGAATGTATAGAAAAAATACTATAGAACTTTTTCTAGGCAGGATATAATAACCGTGCATAGAAATAAATATGTTCTGTATTCTCTTTTTCTATAGCAAACTCCCTATACTTTTCTTTATTATCCAAATCAGCTTTAACGATCTTTATGCATAGTTGCTGAATTGAAATAGAATTCTAAATATGGATATGGTAATTTGACATTGCTTCTTCATGCTTTTATATACATTGAAATTAACAAGTCTTCTCAATTCACAGTGGAGCCTTTTTATAAGGCAAGCTCAATTTATTCTGTGTGTAGGGGAAAAGTGACAGATTGACATCTTGGTGAGACTGAAGCTCTCTGTTTATTCATATGGCAGATATGGAATGGACTGTAAGAAGACAGGCTTTGCTAACTACCTTGTTAGCATGGTCCAGCTTCATCTGGAATATTTAAAGGTTAGTTCCCCAGCAACTGGGAAGTATTTCAAACAAAATACCAATAACTACTGATTTCTAAAGTATTTGGGTAGAAATATATTAATTGCTGTGTCATTTTTTTTGGTACATGTGTTTTAGAAAGAACACAACTCTGGATACCATAGACAGATACATTATACATGGTCACAGCGATGCAGAGCAGTGGTGGGTTTCTAATTTTTTTACTACCGGTTTGTGGGTATGGCCTGGTGGGCATGGCAGGGGAAGGATACTGTAAAATCTCCATTCCCACCCCACTCCAGGGGAAGGATACTGTAAAATCTCCATTCCCTCCCCAATCCAGGGGAAGGTTACTGCAAAATCCCCATTTCCTCCTGATCAACTGGGACTTGGGAGGCAGAGAATAGATGGGGATGGGGCCAGTCAGAATTTTTACTACCGGTTCTCCAAACTACTCAAAATTTCCGCTACCGGTTCTCCAGAACAGGTCAGAACCTGCTGAAACCCACCTCTGATACAGAGTTACAGAAAGGATTCTTAGCAAATGTTGATCATTATGATTAAGACTTGACAGAATGATTCCACAAGTCAATACAGAGAGATCCAACAGTGAAGTCTCCAACTCTTAGGAATCAATTTGAGGAGGAGATACCCAGCAACAGAGGTGGTATTCAGCAGGTTCTGACCAGTTCTGGAGAACCAGTAGCGGAAATTTTGAGTAGTTCAGAGAACAGGTAAATACCACCTCTGACTGGCTCCACCCCATCTATTCTCTGCCTCCTGAGTCCCAGCTGATCGGGAGGAAATCCTGAGGAGGAGTCCTGAGTGGTGCAGTGGACTAATTCACTGTTATTAAGATCAGCTACCTGCAATTACTGCAAGTTCGAATCCCACCAGGTTCAAGGTTGACTCAGCCTTCCATCCTTTCTAAGGTAGATAAAATGAGGACCCAGATTGTGGGGGCAATAAGCTGACTTTGTATAAATATACAAAAGTATGAAGGCTATTGCTTAACACATTGTAAGCCGCCCTGAGTCTCCGGAGAAGGGCGGCATATAAATCATTTTTTTTTTAAAAATGGGGATTTTGCAGTAACCTTCCCCTGGAGTGGGAAGGGAATGGAGATTTTACAGTATCCTTCCCCTGCCACGCCCACCAAGCCATGCCACGCCCACCAAGCCATGCCACGCCCACCAAGCCATGTCCACAGAACTGGTGTAAAATTTTTTGAATCCCACCACTGCCTAGCAATCAACAAAACAATGGATCCTACGGTTCTGTAGTTTTTCATACCTAGCCAATTCTCTGAGTCTTTTCCTTTCTGTTTTCTGAGTCAAAAAGTATTTTGTGAAGGCTGAGAGAGGGCAGCCAATTTCACACCTCTTCCTCCACCCCTTGAAGAATATTTTATGGGATCTGGAATTATAAGGTGGCAATGTTTGAAAATAACCGTCCTTATCTATAATGTTGGAGTTGAAGAGTTTGGTGTGTACCAGAACATTATTGAGAGAGAAAATTTAACTGAGAATTATCAGTGGCACAGATTTTATCACTATAAAGAGAAAGGATAATTATTCTAAGAGTTAGGCAGAGCTTAGGACTTCGTAGCACCAGGAAGAAAGAGAGAAAGTACTCTGCTCATATGTGCCTATGAAGAAATTCAGAGGAAATGACTTGATATTACAATCTCTTAGGGAAACAGGAGATAGGAAAACCAATAGAGAAAGGCATAGAATAAATCCTTAAGTCTCTACATCCCTACTGACTCCTGTGGCCAGTGGATCGTGATGTAGTGAAAAGACAATGCCACAGATTTCACTGCATTTTACATATTGTATGCCACTATGACATACCTTAGTATTTCAAATCACTAAGTCAAAATTGTAGCTGCCAAAAGGCAATTATCTTTATTTAATACCTATCTTATTAAGCCTAGCTTATTAAGCCTTCTGAGGAAATTAATGAAGCATTCAGGCATTCTGAATAGCTCCTATGCTTTAATCCCAGATTAAAGGATCCATTTTTTTAAAAAAAATTCTTGGAAGTCAGAGAATAACACTTTATAGTGTCTTGGACTTCATGTAACTGAGTAAATTTGATAACGTAATGAAACAGATAGCCGTTGCAGATTTCTTCCAGTGTTACAAAACTAGTTTCTAAATTACTGTTCTTCTTTCCTCTTATTTTTGACAGCTAAATGATACATTAACTAAAAATTCAGATTTAAATTCTGGACTCATTACTTCATTTAAGATTAGATTGAGCTCCTGTTTCTGTGTCCCAAGAATCCACAAGAATTCAAAATGGGAAGGTGGTGAACGTTTGTCCTGCCTACTCAGTCCCACGGTTTGTCATCCTCCTGAGAAAATTTGAGGTAAGCATCAAACTAGTCTCAAGAAATACTTAGGAATTATTTATTTGTTTTCATGTTTCAGATACAAGAAACAAGATTCTACTATTCTCCCCACTCTCCATAGATTTAGATCACTTGCATAATATTTTTACTTTGTTTTAAAATAACAATTTTCTGTAAAAACAATTATACAATGGTGAAAAGAAATGAACATTAACAAGGAAGACCACTTCCTTGTTAATAAGGAACCAATAAGAAATGATGGGATTCAATCTGTCGAAAGGATATGTTATCAGGAACTCATAGCTGTCATGTTCTGCATCTCCTTTCCACATCTCCCTAGTAACATTAAATTAATGATGAGATGTCATCATATTCATATTTTCCTTCCCCTGGGAACAGCTTCCAAGGACGTGGAGCAGCATGGAGAAAATCCAAGGACAATGCTGTCACATTCTACATCTTCTTCTTTAATTAAAGATTCTGTGAAGACTTGGAAGCAGCCCATGGAAAAACAGTGCCATGTATCCCTTACAAAGCATAGTCTGGGCCTAATAAGAGTTGCTGAAATTGCTATAGATTTCAGTGTTGACAGCAGTGACTGTAGCATGTGTCACTTTCCATTTTGTAAAAATATCTCATCGGACTATAAAGGACCTGAAAATTTGAGAGGAAGATTAGATTGCCAACACATTAAAATGTTATGGCTTAAAAAACCCCAAACAAATTGGATATAGATGGGGAGGAAGGGACAGAGAGTCCAACTTTAAGGCTATTAAGAATCTTTCCATTACAAAGCATTTGATATAAATATTACTGAATATAAATATCCTTATAGATACATGCGTATCTATGTATATCTATATCTTCATGCATAAATATTTACATACAGGGTGAACTTGTTTTAATGGTTTATGTTCAATTTTGTAAACGATTTAAAGTCCTCGTGGAGTCAGTGTATAAACATTGCAAAAAGTAAATACATGCCGCCAAAAAGATATAAAATGTCTTTATGTTAAATAAATGTATTTCAAGTCTTTGAAGTCTATATGGATATGTGTGTGGACAGAATATAGATATAGCTGTGTGGGTTGGTGACTTATTCTTCCATAAAGAAAAGGGATGCTTTCAATTCATGAAAGGGAATGAAATCCAGCCAAATCTTTTGCTAGAGAGAAGGCAGAACTTAATCTTTTATGGATTGTTCCTTCCCTGCACAGTGCTATACTACTTCTTGTCCACTTCAGAGAGATTCTACTCAGATGCGAGTTTAAAATTCAGAATCAGGAGCAAATGATCAAGCCAAGACACAAAATCTGTCACATCAATAGATCCTTATTATTTGACCAGTCAGGGAGCAAGAGTTGATTTTAGGGTTACAAGCAATCAGGATTTGAAAGATTCACAATGTCGTTTTGTAATGAAACTCCCTCTATTTTTAGCTGTTCTAAAGCTCCATCACTTTTTCTTGGAAAGCTAATGAGATAATGCTGGATTGGATGGCTGGTCAAAAGGATACTCTGACTCGGGGGTCCCCAACCCCTGGTGCACAGCCTGGTGCCAGGCCGCAGCCCATTAAGAATTGGGACACAGAAATGGTGGCCATGCATGCGTGAAGCTGCATTTGTGAAAGGGGCATGCACACACAAAATCATCCCCGCTCACCCCTGCTACCGCTACTTCTGCCAGTCCATTGAGCTGGAAAGATTGGGGACTGTTGCCTCTGACTCACAAATGCTCTAGTATTTGTGTTAGGTTAAAACTATTCCTTGTCTACTCTAACAGTAACTGGATTTGCAGGTTCACTCAACATGCTGCTCTGTTGTTTCCCATTTAAACAAGTGGAATAAAGTCAGTCATGATGTCAGAGAAAAATAGGCCTTCATGCTTCTAATTCTTCTTTCTCATAAAGGATGGAACAAAAATTGAAGACAGTCACACGCAGTGGTGTATTAACCATTAAGCAGACTAAACACGTGCTTAGGGCACAAGGCCCAAAGGGGGCACCACAAAGTTGAGGGGGAAAAAACCCAGTGAAGATTTGTTCTTCATTGAAAAGAGGTGGGCACCAAGATTTGTCAGTGCTTAGGGCACCAGTGAGCCTTAATCTGTTATACTTTCTTTTTTGGGCAGAGCAATTTTCTCTTTTAGGGAGATTACATAAAACTTTCAGGGTAATCTGCAGGGTGTAGTAAAATAGGCAAGACATTTGGCTGCGAAGATGCAGTCAAACTTTCACCTGCTTTTTCTATGTACCACACATAGAAAAACAAGTGGAGTTTCATTTGTATCACTGCAATCACCATTTTGACTTGTTCTGCCATCCCTGGAAGGCAGACCTGTCTTTTCTGATCTCAGAAGGAAAGTGTGACTAAGGTGCTGCTCGGTCCAGGGAAGGAGCCGAACAATTTGAAAATTCTACACTATGGACCAGGTAATAAGTGAAGGGTGAAATCTGGAGCAATCCAGAAGTATCATTTGCCCTGCCAATTGGATAACCTAATTTTCTATCACCCTGAACATTCAAAAAGTAATTGACTAAATTAGGTCCCATTTGTAGACATGAGAGTCCTCATGCAAATTAAAGAAGTATCCTTTTGTGAGACTACAGAAAATACTTTCTTAAGGCTCCAGCCTCTTCAGCTGTTAAGTGCAGTACAGGTGATGTTCTGTTGGATTGAGTAATCTACAGGAAAAAAATTGGTCTGGATCAATGTATCTGGTTTGAGGTTATGCCTTCAGTTAAGCTTCAGTAAGACAGATTTTGTATTTCAATTGCATGCAATTGTTTCATTCATAAGACCATCCCCCTTTGGGGGATAGTAACATGTATTTTATGGCTTAATAAAATTGACATTAGCATACTGAACACTTTTGATACTTGGAAATCTTCTTATCAGCTTGCCAAAAGAGTGTGAATCCAGATTTTTGTTTTAACTGCCAATTCTCCAAGGTGCAAATGTGTCATTTTTACATTTACTTTGTCAAGTGATACATTCCTTCAGGTTAAGTTGGGATGATACTCTCAATGAAAAGCTGCTCTGTAATTGTTTTCCTTTCCTTTAAAAGAGAGAGGGACAAATAATAGCTTGGTGAAAGCATGCAATCTAGAGCACATCAGGAAATCCATGGTATCTATTAAATCTCCAACAAAAATTGCAAATTCCCTTGATGGGGAGGCCCTTTTCCATTTGCTGTTTTTGCAGATGAGATGCCAAATGTTCTTCAGCAACTCACTGGAAAAGATCAAAATCCAATTACAGGATTCCTGACATGCAAGTAGTTTTGAAGAGAAAAGGCAAGTGGCTTTACCAGCATCCAATCATTTTACAAGAAGGATGGCAAATAATAGTAAAGGAATAAAAGGAGCGTTATTTTGGTGCTTTATTGGTTTATACGTAGTAAAAGACATAAAGAAGGTTTGTAATTTAACTTTCACAAATCATCCAAATGCGTATTTATGTTTACCATACTTGGATTTTAAAACTGCAGTATCAACAATATTGTTTTTATCATGTTTTCAGGAACTGATGTTCAGGATTTCTGTGCGGAGATTACTGAATGGGGCAGAGGGTTTGAGTGTATGATAACCAATATCCTTTCCAACACTTACTCTCTTAAAGTTCAATGAGATTTTAGTGACCAAATATTGAAGCCTCTGAAAATGTAAAAAATAAAGTTTCTAAGTTACTATTAATCATTTCGTAGCAAATCATGTACTATGCTGTTCTGCTATTTTACTAGGTCCTATCAATATAATCTATCATACTATGCACCAGTCTGCAAATATTTATGCTAGTGCATTCTCCTGTAAAATATAGTATAATATACTTTAGCTCAGTTTGGTTTTACATGTTGCTACCCTCTTATAGAATTAATGTGCCCCTATGGAGAATGCAACAGTAATTTTACAACATATCTGGAATATCATAGGAGGAAATTTAGCAAGGATGAGTGAAAGTCAAAACAATTGAATGAAGTGTTATAAACGTGCAAATCAATGATTTATAGCTGCAATGGATTAGAACCTTATTTGGCCAATATTGTTTTTGAATGTAGAAGTCATAATATCTGAAACAGATATTTTGGGCAAAATACAATTTTATCACAACAGCATGCAATTTTGTATTCACATCTTCCCGTTCTCCAATATGAAGAGAGTATAGTGTTACAGACTTGAAACTGTGTTTTATTTTATTAGTAGTTTCCTAAGCAGATAAGCTTTATCAACCATGGTTGAAAAATTTATGTGGCTAACATACCCTATTATAAACAAGTTTATAATATTTACTATTATTCTACATCTGGGTTCAAAAGTAATGTTAAGGCAAAAATAAAGCTTGATATGGTGGGTGCAGGGATGAAATGCTCTTGGTTCGGACCGGATCGCCCGATCTGGTAGCGATGGCAGCGGATGATTCGGAGAACTGGTAGCAAAAATCCCTGTGCCCGCCCCCCCCATGCCCAGCTGAGCCGTGCGATCATCAGAGGCTGTTTTTTTTACTTTTAAAAGTATTTTTTCTACAACCTCTTCGGACGAAAAAGTAAAAGTAAAAGTTTTAAAAGTAAAAAATAACAAAACCTCTGATGATTGTGTGGCTCAGCTGGGCTCATCAGAGGCTTTTAAAAGCATTTTTTCTACAACCTCTTCGGCCAAAGAGGTTGTAGGAAAAAAAATGCCTTTAAAAGCCTCTGGTGATCCCAGCTGAGTTGCCTGATCGTCAGAGTCTTCTAAAAGCATTTTTTTCTGCAACCTCTTAAGGTTGTAGAAAAAATGCTTTTAAAAGTTTAAAAAAAAAAGGTTGGCCACACCCACCCAGTCACATTACCCCCCTCCCCAAGCCACTCCCACAGAACCAGTAGTAACAAATTTTAGATTTCACCCCTGGGTGGGTGTCATAGTGTTTGACATGAAATAAACTGCTAAGGTTTATTCAACAAATTGTGGTTTTATCTGTGTGTGAGTGAAGCTGTATTGTCCCTAAAAGTCTAAATATCACCTGTTGAACATTGAAAAGACTAAGGTAAGTCTTCCATCTTTCTGTTTATAGGTGGTCCTTGGTAACAATCCCTGTTTAGCAACTGCTAGAAATATGATGATTAATCTGCGCCTTCCGTGGGCGTAAGGTTTGTCATTGGCTGGTGTTCACACATGTTATATATCTAATTCATGTTCTCGCTGGACTTTATGCTCTATGTTGATTTTTAACTGTGTTATTGTAAGTTTGGTATTGACAAGTCAATATGAAATGCTTGCATCTACCACTATTCATCTTTTAACTGCTTTGTTCAAATTGTTAAAAGGGACTAACTGCTTTAAATTATGATGGTGTTGAACAAGTAAGTTTAAGACTCTTGAATTTATGATGGTTGCCTCATCTTCACATGCATTTTGCAACCGGCATGCCTTTATGATGATTGCAGCATCCTGCAATCATATCATTGCCATCTGCAAGCTTCTCAGCTAGCTTTTCAACAAGCACTTCATCAATGGAGAAGCCTGCAAGGCAAGCCATATGATATCAGGCTTAGCAACTATGGGAGATTCGTTTAATGATCAGAGAAGAACTTACGTAAGTTGCACACAGCTGTGTGATATTTCACTTAAGACCCACATTGCTTAGTGATTATGTTGCTGGTCCCAATTGTGATCATTAAATAAGGTCTGTCTGTATTTGATTGTGTAATACAAATGGTAACATTTCCAGTATTAATTTTTATTCTTCTTAAG
Organism: Ptyas mucosa; assembly: GCA_012654045.1. Classification (NCBI taxonomy): domain Eukaryota; kingdom Metazoa; phylum Chordata; class Lepidosauria; order Squamata; family Colubridae; genus Ptyas; species Ptyas mucosa. Next base: position 1,478,299 of record WNWU01000005.1, read on the forward strand.
TCTTTGGCATTGTGCTAACATAAACAATTATTCAATGAATGGCAAAGCTCTATTTCCATGTTTTGATGCGAGAGGTGATTGGCTACTGCATTTAGCCAAACAAATATTAATAGAATTCATTCATTCTGAATAGCACTGAACAAGTGCATAGGCAAGTTAGAACAATAATAAAAAAGAGTGTGTGACTGAAAGTGTGGGTGCGAATGTATGGTCACAAATGATACATTTGTTAGTGTTTTTTAATATTAAATGCCAATGAAAGGAAGTAAAACGACGAACACCAAAATAGGGTAAGCATTTAAATGCCAAGCCTTTGTTGTTTCATTTCCTTTACTATAGAGTGTAATCAATACTTTACAACAGGGTTAATATACTCTCTTTAAGCATGCTATTACTCTTTCAAAAGAGCACAATAAGTTTATTAGTTATGCTGTCTGCAGCCCTTCCAATGTGACAAGATTGTGTTGGTGTTCAGATTATGAGCAATTCTTAGTGCCTTCTCTTGGAGAATTTCCATACACGTTAACCATAGCAGCTAACATTACACAGCTGCAAGAAATCTTAATGTTGGAAAATCTAATTTTAATTAGTATAATTAACACCAACAAAAAAAAAAAAAACCACACACAGTGATTTACTGTTTCTGTTTAGCAGTGACTTATGTTTAGATTCCAGATTTGTCAGCTCTTTCCTATGCAAATGATATTGGGTAATTTTCTTGTTTTCTTTCTAAAAGATCATAACAATACAATGACTAAAAACACGTAGGAAACTATGGTATTTACATCCAAACAGCATTGTTTAGTATTCTTGTTTTCTAAATAATCTACCTGTGAAGACATTATTCAAGTTTGTTTTTCTATGCCTATTTCTTTCACAGCTATTGGTGGATCCCTTTTCAAGAGAAAGAAAGCTTCATCCAGAAAGCTATATACTCCTATGTATTATTCACATGGAATAATGTAATACATATGTCCGCACAAATCACACTGAACCATAATAAAACTTATTTAGTTTTGGCTTAGCTTGATATGTAAATCTGCTCATTTTAGTTTGCAAATCTTGGTTTATAGTTTCGCTTTCTAAGTGTCTTGTTCAATAGACCATGGTAAAACATGATTAAGTCATATCTTGTTCTAGCATTTGTTTGTTTATTTATTACAAAAGGAGGGTTGAGAAAATATTTACAGACCCGTTGCATCCTGGACATAAACTGTTTCAACTCCTACCCTCAAAACGACGTTATAGAGCACTGCACACCAGAACAACTAGACACAAGAACAGTTTTTTCCCAAACGCCATCATTCTGCTAAACAAATAATTCCCTCAACACTGTCAAACTAGTTACTAAGTCTGCATTACTATTAATCTTCTCATCGTTCCTATCACGTATGACTGTATAACTGTAACCTTGTTGCTGGTATCCTTAAGATTTATATTGACTGTTTCTTAATATGATTTGATTGCTTATTTGTTCCCTATGACTATCATTAAGTGTTGTACTTTATGATTCTTGATGAATGTATCTTTTCTTTTATCTACACTGAGAGCGTATGCACCAAGACAAATTCCTTGTGTGTCCAATCACACTTGGCCAATAAAGAATTCTATTCTATTCTATTCTATTCTATTCTATTCTATTCTATTCTATTCTACATTTGCCCATCTTACACTTGTGACTCTGGGCAGTGCAAACCAAAATACAAAACCAAACAACATAGTCAAAACAAAACTATTAAAGTACAATTAAAACAGTTAAAAACTATAATAGCTTTTTTTTTAAAAAAAGGTGGGCGAGTGCATTCTAAATTACAAACATTAAATACAGATATTTAATGGACTCCACACCTTCATGGGAAGTCCAGGCTCAATGGCAGAACCAAGTTTTAAGAAAATTCCAGAAGGCCAATAGATTTGGGGCCCATCTCACCTCTGTTGATGATGTTCCAGAGGATCACAGCAGAAAAGCCTTTCCTCTTGAGTCCTAGCAAACAAATCTCCTTGAATTCCCTACAACAATTTGCTAGAATGATCAATTTTTTTTAACCCCAGAAAAGCACTGTCCAAAAGTGCTTATATGGAATGGAAATGGGGAACTAGGGAAACAGAAAACCCTGCCTTTTATTCTTATGTAGCACAAGTTGGGATTCATAGCAATTATAATTCTATTCCTCTTTGCATTTCAGTAGCATTTTTTTGTGTGTGTGTGCTGTCCAGGGGTGAAATCCAGCAGGTTCTGACAGGTTCTGGAGAACCGGTAGCGGAAATTTTGTGTAGTTCGGAGAACTGGCAAATACCATCTCTGGCTGGCCCCAGAGTGGGGTGGGAATGGAGATTTTGCAGTATCTTCCCTTGCCGTGCCCACCAAGCCACGTCCACCAAGCCACACCACGCTCACTAAGCCATGCCCACAGAACCGGTAGTAAAATAATTTGAATTCCACCACTGATGCTGTCTTTGATCAAGCATAAACTGGAGTGAAAGCCATTTTTTTTATAACTGAAAATGGCCTGGGTTATTCTCAAACAGGGAAAAAAAACACCAGATAACATGCCTTTGTAAGTTATTGTTGGAGGAGCTTTGGAAGTTGAACAATTCTGGCTTGCTGAATTCTGTAGAAGAAAGAGGCAGCTATATCTAAGACAATGGTCAAGACTACATTTTAAGGTAGGAAAAGTACACCTTGGTGTCAGGAAAGCCATTTTTGAAGTTTTCTTTTGACATTTCTTTTTTTATTTCTTTGGAAAATGAATGCTTCTATTTTCAACATCTAGATTGCACATGTGTTCTAGGGTTGATCTGAGATCTTTGCAGACCCCAAGGAACACAACTTCAATCTATATGGAAATCTTCTGTTTATGCATGCCTGTGATCACTTTCCAGTATTTTGTTCACTTTCTTGTCCTTGTCAGGCTGGGGCTGCTATGTCAAGATATTATTTTCTACTCCCAAAGAAATTTGACGTCGCGGATATGTTTTCCTATCAAAGAACCATAGAAACACGAGAAGGAAGCTTTTAAATTTTTATTTATTTCCTCAACCTGCTCAAATGGTTTCCCTTCCTTGCAAGGTATCTTAGAATTTTGCCTTATTTTTTGCTCCCCTGTCCATCTTCAAGAACAAGATAAATTATACAAAGAGAATTTTCAAAGCATGTGAATTGTCATAACATAAACAAACCAGGGTCTGGTTAGTATCTGAATGGAATGCCTGCTACTTGCAAACCTCCATGTGGTTTCATCAAGTGATGACAGAAAACTGGAAAAATGCCTGCACCAATAGTGAAATTCCATCCATGTCTATGAAGAATACACTTCATTGAGATCAATGGTAATTTCTTTCAGGGCCATAAATAGTTATCAGTGTTAATTTCTTTCAGGGTTATATGCCTGTGGTGAAATTGTCGGTGGTTTGCCACCGGTTCACTGCCCACGCATATGTGGTGCATGCCAAACGCACGCTGCATACGTGCACGCACAGTGCACACCAAATGTATGCTGCACGCACAAACATACACAGTCCACACCAAACACATGGAAAAAGGAGGCTTAAGAAGGTAAGTAGAACAGCGAGGGGGGGAACAGCTATGCCACGTGATTTAGATTCGCTAGAAAACAGGATTTTCTGCTTTCTAGCAAATATAAATCGTGCAGCACAGCTGATCATTGGAAATACCGGTTCAGACGAACCAGTAGCATTTTTTTTACTACTGGTTCGCCTGAACCGGTAGCTTTTATTACTGCCGGTCTCCCAAACCAGTGCGAACCATTTCACCCCTGTTATATACTGTAGGGTAGACATATCACACTAACTAAACTCATTCATTACAGAGGGCATGGTTTCATTCTTCCGCTTGGTTCCTGATATCCCTTCCATATACAAGCACTATGCTGGTCTGAAATTAGCACAAGCGTCTCTCTTTCCTCACTACATCATGTGGACTTCATGGAGCTTAGGAAGTTCAACTGAAGAAATATCTGCTTTGCTTCTGTTCCACAGCTCTGTAAAAATAGTTTTGTATTGGAGACCCGGGGGGGGGGGGGCATTCTGGAATCTTGGAGTTGGCAGTTCCTTTTGGTGGGAGTTCCCACCTCTTGGAGTTTTTCCCATCTCTAGTGCAGGCACTTTCCCAGCCAGTGTTTCAAAGGAGAGCTTTGCATTCGTTCAACAATGACAAATTATTTCCCCCATCCTTTATTTCTTGCCACAAAATGTTAAGGTAATGAAAATATAAAGACTGTTGGGTTGTTGTTGTTGTTGTTTGCCTCTCCTGTTGGTCAGCATGAGGAAGCCCTGACCAAATAGGCGGGATTTCTGTGGTGTGCTGGAATGCAGTATTGCAGGCTAATTCTGCCAACTGCCAGCAGTTCGATCCTGACCAGTTCAAGGTTAACTCAGCTTTCCATCCTTCTGAAGTCAGTAAAATGAGAACCCAGTTTATTGGGGGCAATATGCTGACTCTGTAAACTGCTTAGAGAGGGCTGTAAAGTACTGGGAAATGGTATATTGCTAATGCTATTTTGAAAAGAAAACTCACTTGCCCTGTAATTGGAAAGAGTCTGATCATACAGACTTGAGTGGAATATATATATTTGCCTCAGCCCCCACTTCTCTTCTATCTGATTCTCCTCTCCCGAAAGATGAGTTGATGTCAAGAGATTTCCTCAGGAATAAAAATTATTAAAGCATTCTTTTAATTGGGATTGCTGTGGAAGGAAAGTGATAAGAAAGGAGAACTTTATTCAAAGGAATTTTGCCTGAGGTACTTTCTACAGTCAAGGAAGAGGGGACAGAAAATTTGCTTTTAATTAAGCTGAGTTAATTAGAGGAAACAGGAAGGTCAAAACCATCTGTAGAGCAATTTGGAAAAAGCTTTTGCACTTGTCTGCCTACAGTTGTAAAGTACAAAAGGCAAGAGACCACTAAAAGAGACTTTCCTTAGCAAGGGGCTTTATGATATAATTCTTTGTTTAATCTTGGACATGGGGGAATGCAACCTTTTTCATATTCGGCTAACTGAAAGTGCTGGATGACACTAAGCAGTGGTGTTGCACAAACCCAAAGCCTATTTCACAGTCATACACAATCTGTGCACAATTTCAGGATGGTTTTAAGCAGTGGTGAAATGCAGCCAGTTCTATCTAGCTTGGGCAAACCGGTAGCACCAGTGGCGGGAGGCTCTGCCCATCTGCCCGGATGTCATCATATCCTGTTTTTGACACTGCGCATGTGCAGAAGATCCTGCGCATGCACAGAGGTGTTGCACGCGAGCAAAGGGAGCGCACACGCTCCTTTTTGCGAACCGGTAGTGAAGGTAAGTGGATTTCACCCCTGGTTTTAAGGCTTGCCTAAACAAAGCAATTCTTCCTTGTGTCAGGTCACCTTTTAAATTTCCTTTAATATTCTGGCACATAGCATTGGTTCCTGGCTCCTGGTTATTAGAAAAATAATAAATGGTCCCTCAAATAATCAATGAATATATCTGATGCTAATCAAAGTGCTATATTCTGCAGTGAGGAAACTGGCCCTACAGATCCGTCAGCTGGGGAGGTCGTGGGGAAGTAGATTCTGGCCTCTTTGGGGTCCTTTTGAGAGGCTAAATAATAATGGTTAAACTCCTATGTGGTGTAAAACCACATCTTGTTTGTTTTTTTATTTAACCTGATTTATGAACTTTCCCATGACAGGTTTGCGCTCTCTCTCTCTCTCTCTCTCTCTCTCTCTCTCTCTCTCTCTCTCTCTCT
>WNWU01000005.1:1484052-1502254 GCA_012654045.1 Ptyas mucosa
TCTCTCTCTCTCTCTCTCTCTCTCTCTCTCTCTCTCTCTCTCTCTCTGTGTGTGTGTGTGTGTTGTGCATTGAAGTCATTGAAGTCAATGTCTTTACTGTGACAAGAGAGCAAAGTCACACGTGGGCTTCCCAGGGATTCTCAGAAAGCTGCAACAATGGAGAAAAGAGAAATGAAACTGACAGTGGCTTTTATTGGGAAATTGAATTAATGTAGGACAATAGTTATACTCTCTAAATAAATAAGATTTTAAGCAAGAAACATTTTGGTAATACCTATCCTAATGCAAGATTAAATATCTTGAAGTGTAAATAGATTTTAATCCTGATTATTTATTTAACAGCGAGAGAGGCAGATCTTCTCTGACTCAGTCAGGGCAAGAGGTCAGAATAAGCTTTGGAAATAATCCCCCTGTTTTCTGAATTTTTAAAAAGCACCAAGAAAAGGTCATCCTCGCAGCGTAGAGGTGGAGGCTGTACTGCTTTGGAGTCAGAACCAGTTGCTTGTTTATATTTCAGTGCTCTTCTACACCATGGCTTGAAACAGTATCTGAAGAAAAACAGGACCAGGGTAGTAGGTTATCATCCTTTGGCACATAACAGAAGTGAAAGTTTATTATACCAGATAAAGAAGGAATTATAAAAGGAGTTAACAGAGGAAGAGAATCACACAAAGGAGCAAGCCCAGCAAAGGAAACTAGTTTCTGGGAAGTCAAAGAAGAGATTCTATCCTGCTGAACTCAAAAATGCTTTCAGGTCTTTGCAGATGAAACAGGTTCTTAATATCTAAAGAAGGAACAAAAGAAAACAAGCAAGTGGGAATGGGGGGGGCAGTCAGATCAGGGAAGGTGCATGGTGTGTGCGCAAGAGGTTCTGCATGGGTCAAGGAAGGCATGCAGGGCTGGCATGGATTGGGGAAGATATGTAATGGGGCAACAGAGGCTGAGAGAGTGCCCAGGAGATTTCATAGATTGAGAGAGGTGCATGGGGGTGTATGAGAAGGATTATGTGGGATGGGTAGGTCATGCAGATCAAGCAGAGTGCATGGGGGTCATGGAGGAGTTTAAGAGGTGTCTCACAGGCCAAGCAAGGGGAGAGGTGCAGGTCAAGAAAAATGTATGGGGTTGCAGGGGTGTATAAGAGGTGCTGAGCTAATCAGGGATAGCATGTGGAGGGGTGTCATGGTTGGGAAGGATGTCTGGGGGTGCTTGAGAATGTGCAAAAGAGGCCCTACGTATCAGAAGTCAGGAAGGATCTATGAATGCTTTGTGAAGAAGGCACAAAAGAGGCTGTACTTCCTGAGAATGCTCAGGAAGATAAAACTATCTCAGCATCTACTTCTGTCCTACTATCTCAGCACCATTGAGAGTGTCCTGACATATGGCATTCTTGCATAGTATGGGAGCAGCTCTGTAGCGGACAAAAAAGCTCTACAGAGAATCATTAAAACTGCCCAGAATATCATCGGACTCCAGCTACCAGCCCTGGACAACATCTTCGAATCTCGCTATTTGAGAAAGTTGCATAACATTCTCAGAGACTCTTCCCATCCTGCTTACAATCTTTTTGGACTGTTGCCTTCTGGCAGAAGATACAGAACAATTAAAACTCGGACCACACGTTTTCTGAATAGCTTTTATCTCAGAGCTGTTGGACAGTATTACTTGGTCTGTTATGTGGATGTTTGGATGGTTTAGGGGTGAAGAATTGTGGTGGTTAGGATGTGTTTGGGGATTGTTATGTGTGTTGGACCTGGTCTTTGGGTGTTAAGTGAATTTTGTTGTATGGGTATACTGTGTATACATGTACAATGACAATAAAGTTATTTATTATTTATTTATTATGTGGCCATGCCCAAAAGTGCTACATGGGCCAGGGAAGACATGTGGGAAGGACATGAGTTTCAGAGAATGTTTGGAAGTGCCACAGGTCTGGAAAGGCATGTTGGGTGGCATGGATCAGGGAGGGTCCTTGGGGATGCCCAAGTGGTGCTGTGTGGATTGGGGAAAATGCATGGGTGAGGCACTTTCACCCAAGGCTCTATGGAATGTATAGGAGGATGGCAAGGGTCGGGAGCAGTATGTGAGGTTCCTTCCTCTTTGTTCCTTCCTCCCCCTTCCCTTTCCAGCAGACAGGTAAGTTGGGTTTTGCTGATTAGATAGGTTTGTTGTTATAGATGTGGCTATACAGTGTCAATACTATCCAGCTTCTTCAAAGTCCAACTTTCGATTCCAGAAAATGTCAAACTATTGCCTGCAAAATTCTTATTTCTGTAGGTATAGCAATAGCAATAGCACCTAGACTTATATACTACTTCACAGTGCTTTTACAGTCCTCTCTAAGCAGTTTACAGAGTCAGCATAATGCCCCCAACTACCTGGGTCCTCATTTTACCTACCTCAGAAGGATGGAAGGCTAAGTGAACCTTGAGCCTGGTGAGATTCGATCTGCCAAATTGTAGGCAGCCGGCAGTCAGCAGAAATAGCCTGCAGTACTGCATTCTAACCACTGGGCCACCACGGCTCATATATAGAAACTTTATGTCATATATTTTCCAAGACCTTCATTGCTACCTTACCAACTACTAGTCTTTCTTGACTATTGATTTGTTTACTGTTTACTGTTAATGCTTTTAATTAATATAAAAAGGAGAGAGAGAGAGAGAGAGAGAGAGAGAGAGGGAGAGAGAGAGAGAGAGAGAGAGAGAAAGAGAATCAGTCCGGGTGTTGACCTAGAAACCAGGAGATTGTGAGTTCTAGTCATGCTTTAGGCATGAAAAAGTGGCTTGGTGACCAGTTAGTCTCTGAACTGCCAGTGCAACTCACCTCAAAGGATTGTTGTAGAGAAAATAGGAGGAGGAAGGAGTATTAGGTATATTTACTGCCTTAAACTGAGAAAGATAGGAGAGAAAAAACAGATAAGCAAATGGATGGATTCAATTATAGCGGCAATGCTTGCACTTTCAGAAGTCCTAAAGAGTCAAGTCAAGATTAGAATATCCTGGAGAATATCCTGGAGAAAGTCTATGTGTATTATCACTAAGGGTCAGAATTGACTTGATGGCATCTAATCAATCAGTCAATGAATCCACATATGTTAAGCTTGTACTTTATTATAGTGTGTGCATACATGCATTCTACTATATGGTTAGTGCTGTGTTCTAACTGAAATTTATTATTTACATTTATTTGTTCATTTATTTAAAATTATATGGTCTTGCCACAAGTGATTCTGCGTGGTGAAATTTGGAGTTAAAAAAAGTTCTTGCTGCATTTTAAAGATAAATGGTTTTTAAATTTGTCTTATCACTTAAGACTGGGGACAAGGGAACAAAAAATAATTTACCATGCTATACAAAGCAGTTGGCTATGTGTGAGCCTGAGAAATATTTTGCTTTCGCTTGAGTTTATTTTATCACTATTTTGAATAAATGAATGTGGGGAGGGAATTGGAATGCTGTTTTATACTAAATTTAAATCAAAAGTCAGATTTGGTTTATATGCCTTATGACATTCTTTTTAAAATACAAACACTCAATTGAACAATCCTTTTTTTTTGGAGGGCTTTTTCTCAATATTTACATATTTAACTCAATTTTTCCTTGGCAGTCACCTGAAATCTAATGGTTGAACAGAAAGAACTGATGCTATTCTGAAATGATATCTTAAATCAAAAAAATTGTGCTGGGTTTTTAACTAGCCACCACATATATGAAGGAAAATCCTTAGTTCCTTGGCTATTTTAGTACTGTAGTGAAGAGAAGGTCTCACAATTATTAGTGTGCAAAAGGCTGATAAAAAAGGGATTTTTAATTTGAAAGTTGCTGTTATACATGCATAGATACATACACACATACATGTGTGTGCATGTGCATTTTGATTCTTTAACTTGGTGCAAACTTTTACCAAAGTGTTGCAGGGTGGGTATCAGCAGTGGGTTTCACATTTTGTAACTATCGGTTCACGCTGCGCGCCTGCCCAGTTCGTGCATGCGCCCGGCCTTCTGCGCATGTGCTTTGCTTGCATGCATGTGTTCTGCACATGCACCCGGCCTCAAAAACATGCCTAAGTAGGATGGAATAGAGCCAGGGCAAGTGGGTGGGCAGGCGGGTGGGTAGGTGGGCTCTGTGATTTCCGCTACCAGTTTCCCCGAACCGGTCCGAACCGGCTGAATATCACCTCTGGTGGATATATGTGACTTAAACTGGTTTAAACTGAAGTTGCTACAAGCATTGGAAAGAAGCAACATAAACAGTATATGAGGGCACACTCTAAGTCCTCTGAAGAGAGAGATTGAAAGGCATATTTAGTCTTGAGAACAGAAGACTTGAGAATGTATAAAGGCACTTCATATTTATGTTGGAAATGTAAAACAATAAGAAGTGACATTTTATTATGTGTACAGAATACTCTAAAAATTAGAAAATTAAACATTCACATGCACATGCCGATTCAGAGGATTTAAAAAATTAATAAACAGTTGAGTTTTAACTCAACAGAGGTTTTTTTCCTTTTGAGATTCGTGGATAAAGAATTGGAAAAGAAGTCATGGAACTTTGTTTTTGTACATAACAACTATAGTGAGATTATTATACGCACAAAGATATGGTACTACCCACAATGGAGGAATGGTTGGTGAACAGGAACTTGGTGAGATGATTTCTTTGATCAGAAAAAAAAAGGCAATATCTACCGATGACTGAGCATCCCTTGTGGATATTTTGCATAAAAGAGAAAAAATGAATTTATGGTTTATTGTTTTGATGATTAGATAAGATAGATTATATAAAAAAGAGAGTTATGTTGTAGCTATAAAGTAAGATATAAATTTGTAACTCTACTATAATTACTACAAAAGAAGATTGGATATTATTATTATTATTATTATTATTATTATTATTATTATTATTATTTATTGCTTTTTCCCTTTCTTGAATTTTTAGCTTTCCTTTTTTTCTTTCTCTTTTCTACTAGTTTGCATTAGCTTTTCTCTTCCTTTCAAAAGTGTTTAATAAACAATATATGAAAAAGAGAAGAGAAGTCTTGAGGAGACAATACAGGATTCTTCAAATAGCTAAAGGCCAAGCCTCCTTCTCTTACCACTCCAGTGTGCAGGATACAGAATAATGGACTGAAGCAATGGTGAAATGTAAAATTTGTTACTACCAGTTCTGTGAGCATGGCTTGGTGGTGGTGGTGGTGGTGGTGGGGTAATATGACTGAGTGGGCATGATCCACTTTTTTTTTCTTTTAAAACCATTTTTTTCTACAACCTCTTTGGCTGAAGAGGTTGTTTAAAAAATGCTTTTAAAGCCTCTGACGATCCCAGCTGACTTGCCTGATCGGCAGAGGCTTTTTTTCCTTTTAAAAACATTTTTTCTATAACCTCTTCGGCTGAAGAGGTTGTAGAAGAAATGCTTTTAAAAGCCTCTGATGATCCCAGCCGAGCCACATGATCATCAGAGGCTTCTTTTTTACTTTTAAAAGCATTTTTTCGGCCAAAGAGGTTGTAGAAAAAATGCTTTTAAAAATAAAAAAAAGCCTCTGGTGATTGCGCGACTCAGCTGGGCAATGAGCGGGGGAAGGATTTTTGCTACCGGTTCCCCGAACCACCCGTCTCCATCGTTACCGGATCGGGTGATCTAGTCCGAACCGGGAGCATTTCACTCCTGGACTGAAGCTATGGGAAACTACAGGAAGGAAGATTCCAATTTACATTGGAAAACATTAAACAGTTTAACAGGGAAACCAGTTATACAGGAGTGATGGCATCTTCACTGGTTTTGCTTAAATGAGAGATTACATTGCCATCTATTGGGGATGCTTTCACTTATAGCCAGCACTGGGCAGCAGGCTAAACCTGAGAGCCTAAATGGTGTTTTCCACTTCTATTTTTATGGAACGGCTTCTGCATTCTAAAAGTGTTCACAGGATTTTTTTTAACACAACTTCTGGTTGGCCTGTTTTGTTCCAAGCCTAAGCCCTAAATTCCTATATTGTGGCATGGTTTGTCAGGAGAATATCTGTGTGATTGAAATAATATTGAATCCTTCCACTCTGCGACTGAATTACTAGGCTGGCTTCATCCTCGCCAATCCTTGCTGCTCCCAAAGCACACACAGATGCCATGCCACCTGTCTGCTGGCAATCTAAGCCTGCTAGTAATAAGAATGTTTTTTTACTCATTCATTTTGCCGTTCCTATGCTGTTATGTATTGAATACATATAGTTGTGTTAAGCCCTGCTAAAGTGAAACTAACCTTTAGTTGACCCTAACTGTTAACTTCAACTGTTTTGGAGGGAAACTTAGAACATTCATATTTGGGCGAGCTTTTTCAAGTATTATGATTGGTTGAGACCCTGGGGGCCCAGAGTATAAATTACAGGAATTTGCCTGTTGTTCAGCAGTTCCAGTTGAGTCAATAAATGCTGTTGTATCTATGCTGTCTGTTCTTGCCTACCGCAGCCCACAGCATAATATATGCAGAATAGGAGCTCTTTTCATATGTACACTTAATTCTATGAATTCACTGATTATATGTTGTCAAGTCCAATGGTGGGTTGCTCCCAGTTCTGACTGGTTCTTTAGAACTGATAGTAAAAGTGGCAGGAGGCTCCGGCCACCCGCCTGGCCATCATAATTGATGCGTTGCGAACCAGTAGTAAAGGTAAGCAGAACTCACCCCTGGTCAAGTTGGTATCAACTCTAAGGATCTAACGGATAGATGTTCTTTAGGATGAGAAATTAATCTAGTTATTTAATATTTAAATATTTAAATATTATTTAATTATAAATGATTATATGAATATAAATGATCTAAATGAGTTGAATGCTTCTTCATTATTTAACTAATTAACCAAAGAAAAATAGACATACATATGAATAGCATGGTACAACTTTAAATCTAATAATCATAATTATTTAAACAGAAAATAAAAGGGGGAGGCTGGAAGATGGTGGTATAGATGGTATATTCTACAAACTTAAACCATGATGCCTGGTATTCTTCTTCCTTGTATATTAATTAGTTTTACAATACATTAACTTTGGATCATATATTATAATAGATTTGTGGACCACCTTTAATGCTAGCAGATGAAAGAAAGGGCATATGTTCTACAAAACTTTCAATCCCAGGTTTATAAATAAGATTCCCCTATCCTCCTGACAGTTTCTTTTTTTTAACTATTGCTCTAATGCTTCTGTTCCTAGGAAAATCAAAGGACCTTTTTATTGTAGACATATCTAAGTAGCTGAGCCCTCAAGTGCTCTAGCCAACTGAATGAAAACTTGTATTATGAAAATCGTTTAATTTATCACAGAAAGATCAATTTGATGGAATTGGGTTTCCTGCTTTAGCAGGGGGTTGGACCAGAAGCCCTTCAAGGTCCCTTCCACCTCTGTTATTCTGTACAGATAGTCCTCGCCTTACAACAGTTCATTTAGTCTTCGTTCAAAGTTACAACGGTACTGAAAAAAGTGATTTATGATAGTTTTTCACAGTTACGACCTTTGCAGTATCCCCATGATCATGTGATCAAAATTCAGATGCTTGGCCACGGGTTCATATTGATGACCGTTGCTGTGTCCCAAGGTCATGTGACCCCCTTTTGCGACCTTCCGACAAGAAAGGTCAATGGGGAAGCCAGATTCACTTAACAACCGGGTTACTAACTTATCAACTGCAGTGATTCACTGAACAACTGGGGCAAGAAAGGTCATACAATGGGGCAAAACTCACTTAACAACAGAAATTTTGGGCTCTATTGAATTTTAAAATGGAAGAAGAACAAGTAAAAGAAACTATGATAGTATGGTCCAAAAATTTTGGATATATTATAGAATTAGACACATTCTGGGAAAACTCTGGGAAAGAAACTATAAACTCTGGAAAAGAAACTATAAATTGACCATGTCAACAGCCTACAAAGAAAATCTCTACAAAATGTTTTATAGGTGGCATCTGCCAGCAGCAAGAATGGCAAAGATGTTCCAAAACATATCTCCCAGATGTTGGAAATGTAAATGGTACTGGATTCTTACTATCATATGTGGTGGACTTGTCCTAAGGCAAAAAAATATTGGTTAAAATAGATCTAAACCCAGAGATGGTCTTGTTGGGTATCCTACCGGAGAAATATAATAAAAGAAATACATGTTTAATTTTACAGGTGGTAACAGCAGCGAGAATTGTGTATGCACAAAACTGGAAAAATGAAAATATGCCTATAGAGGAAAATGTAGTAAAGAAAATAGAATGTGCTGAACTTGATGGATTAACATTGAAAATTAAGGATAAGGAGGAAACAGAATACTTTTTAACTTGGGAACTATTTTACCAATGGTTAGAAAACAGAAGCAGAAGTTAGAAATGTAGAATTAAGGAGGATATGCAAATAAAAATGAAGTAAATGTGTAATTAAATAATGGACATTGAATAAGGAGGATAATGTAAACTTTATGATTAATAGATTTGGATGATAATGGTTACAAATGTGATGGTTGTATGATGTTTATAATATTTGATATTAATAACTAATTATAGATAAAACCAAACAGAGTGTTTAATTAAATAACGGAAAATGTTTAATAAGGATATGTGAAGAATACGGCAAATAGATTTTGAAAACAATAGTTATAGCTATTGTGTGTATAAGATTTATTATTTGTATTTAAAAGAGTTTATACCCAGTCAGTACACTGTCATTGTGGATATGAAAATTTTATATATAACAAAGAAAATTGTATATAAAAAATAATATTAAAAAAAAGAAATTTTGGGCTCTTATTGTGGTCAAGGATTACTTGTATTCAGAATCATCACCATGAAGAGGAACTGCTCTTCTCCTTATAATTTCAGATGACAAACAGAAAATACACAATGTTCTGTGGGAAAAGCTGGTCAGATGAATCTATGGCCACATTGTTTTTTTTTTTAAATTAATCACATTTATACACCACCCATCTCACTTTCTAAGTGAGTCTGAGCAGTTTACAAATAAGTTTTGTACAAGCTAACGGCATACACAAAACCTACTAATGTGAAAGATGGTGTATAAAATGATTTGAGAAAAATATTCCCTTTGCTTTCTGGAAATTAATATAAAGCGCATTAGAAGCTTAGACAGGAAATTGCTATGTCTTTTTTCCTCAGAAACAGAAACTGTGTCGTGAAAGTTATTACATCCATCATGTGCAAGGCGCAGATCCTCGAAAATTTATTTTCTGTATGTCTGATAAAGGTAAGATCTATTGGCCTTTTGTTGTGAGAAGCCAAGCACAGGCCATGTAATTCTGGATATTTCTCACCACAGTTTCTTTAGGAGGGGCTGTTCTTATAGCTGTTATAGAGTAGAAACGCTTTTCGCTCACTGGAAGATTGTCTGTCCGAGATAAGCATCATATGAAAGACTTGGCTAGTTCATGATCTGTTTCTTCTACAAAACAATCCACTCTTTTTATTCATTAACTTCAAGTGCTTGTTTTGCTTCCCTGTAAGAAACCTCTGTGTGATACTGGAAGAACCCTTCAGCATTTTCTTTCCATTAACTCATTATTGATTTTCATTTATGTGTGCAGATTATGACATATACATTAACTGAAAACATCAGCTAAGGAAAAGTTCAGACTTTAGAGGCGTTTTATCTAGAGGTGACATGACATTCACATCCAGAGGTGGGTTTCACATAATTTTACCACAGGTTCGCCGCACACCAAAAATGTGCATCTTCCGCGTGCAGCCTTCCATATATGCCCTTTGCTCGTGCGCGTAGCTTGCATGCATGTGCACGGCTTAGAAAACGTGGCTAAATAGGACAGCATAGTGCTGGGGCACTACCGGTTCGCTTGAACTGGTCTGAATCAGCTGAATATCACCACTGTTCACATCTGAATGTTAATCACAATTTGAGACCATTGTTTTTACAATGGCTGAATCCCACCACTGTCTACAGGTAATATTCTTATTCTGGATTCTAATGAAAGCAGAAGAATGATATTGAGCGATATATCTATGGCTATAAAATGTATCCAGATAAATCTGTCATAAACTTTTGTGAAGAATGTCATACAAAAGCAAAGTGGAATCCCATTTCTGTGAAATCCAATAGATATACAACTAAATTTCAGAAGTCTCCGATGTTTACATTGCACTCGGTAGCAAAATACCATATTCCCTACCACCTCCTGAGTTGTGTTATAGGCTGGTTTCATTCCCCCCCCCCACCCCAGATTCCATTTTCAATGTATACTATAATTTTATCAGAATTGTGGGCCCTTTTATATTGCAAAGCTTGCTCTAGGATTGAGAGAAAAAAAATCTTTCTTTCCTCTCTGGTGCTTTGCAACAATATGCACCATTGTGCATACAAACAATGCCCATGTTGTCTGTGAGCAATGAAGTTTAGCATGGGACATTTAGAAGAATAACACCGCTGCATTCCTTTTGTCTTGCCTATGTTTGTATGCATTCTTTATCACTGTCCTAGATTCTAGTTTGGAGGTCTGCTGTTTGGCAAAAGTACCACAATAGAGATCAAGAGATTGTTTGCTTCCCTGAAAGCATTTGACAAAGAACTTCTGTAGAAGTACTTTGATAAAGGTAACCGCTATCAAATGCCTCATTCACATTTTGAAACTGGCCTTCAGGGCTTAGAGTATACCAAATATAATAGCAAGGTGCAAAAGCAGACATTCTATTTAAACTGCAACATGTCACAGGCTTCCAGTTTTCAAAACAATTAGGAGCTAGTGATTAGGGTGTTGGACTAGGATTATTCAAATACAGGTAATCCTCGATTTACGACTACAAAATTTAGGTTGCTAAATGAAACATTTGTTAAGTGAGTTTTGGCCCCATTTTACAACCTTTCTTGCCACAGTTGTTGAGTGAATCGTTGCAATTGTTAAGTTAACAGTGGTGGGTTCCTCCTGGTTCCTCTTGGTTCCGCCCGGTTCCGCCGAGCCAGTAGCGGTGACAATATGACATCACTGAACCGGTTCTCTCCCCCCCCGCATTATTCTTACCTTTTATTTGGCCCCACCTCCAATTTATTGCTGCCTCCTGAGTCCCAGCTGATCGGCTAGAGGGGAAAAAAACTCTTTAAACTCTTCCCATGGGGCTTCAAAGGGCCGCCCTACAGCTGATCAGTGTTAAAAGAAAACAAATGAGTAGACCGGTGCCTGCAAAAATAAATGGGTAGACCAGTGCCTGCAAAAATAAATGGGTAGATCGGTACCCTGCAAGCAGTTAAAATCCTGGTAGACCAGTACTTCTGCTAAATCCTAAATAATTGTCACATGACCATCAAGCCATGCCCACAAAATAAGCCACACCCACAGAACTGGTAGTAAAAAAAATTACAACCCACCCCTATAAGTTAGTAACATTGTTGTTACATGACTCTGGCTTCCCCCTTGACTTTGCTGGTCAGAAGGTCACAAAAGGTGATCCCATGATCCCTGGACACTGCAACCGTCATAAATATGAGCCAGTTGCTAAGCATCTGAATTTTGCTCAGGTGTCCATGCAGATGCTACAACATCATAAGTGTGAAAAATGGTCATAAATGATTTTTTTCAGTGCCATTGTAACTTTGAGCAGTCACTAAATGTACTGTTATAAGTCAAGGACTACCTGTATATCCTCAGCCAAGAAACCTGCTGGGTGATTTCAGAACAGTCATTCTCTGCCCACAGGATTATTCTAAGGAAAAAAAATGAAAGAAGATGTATAACATATGCCAACTTTAATTCCTAAACGTAAGGCAGGCGGAAAATCTAACAAGCAACCAAATCATTGAACCAGAATGTTTATGAATGAACAATGTGGTCTTTCCCTTTGAGTATGTATAAAGACACTTATATCTATACCTACCCCACCCCCCACACAAAAACATGCAGTTTACAGACAAAACATCAAAACGTAGCTCAGTTTGATAAAATGTTGACATTTTATGGCAGAAGAAAGGAAGGAAGGAAGGAAGGAAGGAAGGAAGGAAGGAAGGAAGGAAGGAAGGAAGGAAGGAGGGAGGGAGGGAGGGAGGGAGGGAGGCAGGGAGGGAGGGAGGGAGGGAGGAAATAACTTTTGCCAATTTTATTATATTTATATTATGTTATATGTTTGCCAAAGTTTTTCCACCAAAGGTAGCTTTACTTTGATGTCTCCTTCTCCAATCTTTCACGATTTTTGTGAAAGGGCCAAGAGACACATATCCAGTTTCCAAGATTCTGAAATATGAGATTATTTCACCAGATTTTGGATGGCATATTATTGTTACATACACAATAATGTGAAATCACAGCTGCCAGTTTTTTAGCCGATATTGGCTTTCATAGAAATCAAGTTCTTCCCACAAACCTAAGACGCTGTAATTTATCAATGTAATATACGCATGGATACAAGCAGTAATAGTAGATGATTTCATCACTGAAGCCCAATAACAGAATAACAGAATTGGAAGGGACCTTGAGGGTCTTTTAGTCCCAGCCCCTGCTCATGCAGGAGACCCTATACCATTCCAGACATATAGCTGTCCAAACTCTTCTTTAAACCTCTAATGATGGTACACTCACAACCTCTGAAGGCAACTGATTAATTGTTCTCACAGTTAGGAAACTTCTTCTAGGTTGGATCTCTCTTTGTGTTGTGGCCCACCAGCCACCAGCAGTGCTGGTAGCAGACTTGGATGATGAGGAGGTTGGGGAAGAACCTGGGCCAGTTCTGGAGCCTGGGGAAGGGTCTGATGGATGCTCACTGTCAAACACAGAGATAGAGCCAGGGCTGTCCGGCATTTCCCAGCCAGAGAGGCAGCTGCCTTTGGAGTCAGAGATGAGTGAGGAGGAGGAACAGCTGGGATCCGTTCCAGATGCACCTATGCACAGAGCAGATAGGAGAGGTGAACAATGGAGGACAATGAGCTGGCTCGGGAAGCAAAACAAACATGGATGCTTACTGGCCCCTCCGTGGCTGAGGAGGGGGGGAAAGGGGAATGGTTTGGTTGTAACAGACAACTGTTCGCATTTCTGGAAAGTTTGCTCCTTATATGTTTCGTGCGACAAAGACTGCCTTGCCAGAACTGAGGTTTGTCTATTTCTCTGTTTGAACTGACTTAATTTGCAGCCTTCTTGCTGGGAGCTCACAGCCTTCCATTTATCATAACGAGCTGATAAGGACTATTGTTTCAGTTAACTTCTTGCAGGACTCTTGTCTGGACTTTCTGTTGGTGAATGCAGTTATTTATTTATTTTATTTATTTATTAGTCCAATTTATATGCCGCCCTTCTCCATAGACTAAGGGTGGCTTACAATGCATTATAGCAATAGCCTGCATACTTTTTTGTATATACCTGCTTATTAGGGCTTTCCCCCCCCCCCAAGCGGTGTTGTTCTATACAAAGTTGGCTTATTGCCCCCACAATCAGGGTCCTCAATTTACCTACCTCGAAAGGATGGAAGGCTGAGTCAATCTTGAGCTTGGTGAGATTCGAACTTGCACTAATTGCAGGCAGCTGGCAGCTAAGTGCTAGCACTTAACAGCACTTTAGTCCGCTGCACCACCGAGGCTCTCCTAGTTAATTCCCAATGTGTAAATAAAGAGGGGTTTTTCTTTGCGGGGAGTCTGTTTCTTGCTTCTGCGAAG
Source organism: Ptyas mucosa (assembly GCA_012654045.1). NCBI lineage: Eukaryota > Metazoa > Chordata > Lepidosauria > Squamata > Colubridae > Ptyas > Ptyas mucosa. The sequence continues at coordinate 1,497,691 of WNWU01000005.1, forward strand.
GCCGGGTCAGACACTTTGATAAGTTTCCCTCCATTACTTCTTCCCTTGCCCACAGGGGCTTTAGAGAACAGGTTGCCCCCCTTTTCTTTGTGACAGCTTTGGAAGACTGCTGTTATGTCACCCCTAATCCTTCTCTTTGTTAAACTAGACATACACAGTTCCTGCAATAGTTGAGCATGTGTTTTAGCCTCCAGTCCCCTAATTGTCTTTGTTGCTCTTTCGGAATCTCAATATCATTTTTGTAACACAATGACCAAAATTGGATGCAGTATTCCAAGTGTGGTCTTACTAAAGCAGTATATAGTACTTCTGATATAATGTTAAAGTCAACATTAGCAACAAATCTAGTAGGAGGTAATCTTCAAATGTACTCCTGCCCTTAATTTGATTTAACAGACTGTAAAGGAGAAGACAGACACAGACCAGCAGAACCTTTGTCTAACTTAGTAAAGAAAATAGATTTTTATTTTATTTTATTTTATATCAAATTTATATACCGCCCTTCTCCCGGAGGACTCAGGGCAGTGTACAGCCGAAATAAAAACATTAAAATACAAACATTAAAATACAATTAAAAAGATATATATGTATTTGGCCCCATAGTTAAAAACATTGACAAACCAATTAAAAACATTTAAAAAGTGTTAAGACAGCCCGGCTTGCTGGAAAAGAAAGGTCTTAAGGGCACGGCGGAAGGCACTGAGGTCTTGGATTCTCCTTATCTCTGGGGGCAGCTGATTCCAGAGGGTAGGTGCCCCCACAGAGAAGGTCCTCCCCCTGGGGGCCACCAGTCTACATTGTTTGGCTGATGGCACCCTGAGGAGGGCCTCTCTGTGGGAGCACACAGGTCGGTGGGAGGCCATCAGTAGCAGTAGGCGGTCTCAGAGATATTTAGGTCCTATGCCATGGGGCGCTTTAAAGGTGATAACCAACAAAATTTTGTAGAAGAACTGACTGTAGTGTGAAATATGTAATTAACATCCTCACTATTAAGCCATTAAGGGTGTTAATGGTATTAGAAAGGCCTTGACTCCTCATCCTCACTGATAAATGTGGGTCAAGGTACATATATTCAGTTTCCAAGATTCCAAAATCTGACCCCTTTATTCTTTGCAATATACCTGCCTATGAAACCCCGAAAACCTTAACTTTTAGATTGTAAGTTGCTTACCTTAGACGATCTCACTAACCTACTGGGAGCATCAACAAAGCTAAACAGATCACCAATGCCTTATTTCAAAACAGATAGATGCACAGATCAATAACTTGAATAATGCAGTTACTCAAATGATACAGCAGACAGGTCAAGTGTTACAATTAACAGTGACCATTGTGTTGCTCTTCCTGCCAATGCTGATCCTTTGTCCATGTTATTTTGTTTTCCTGGATCTTTATAGTACAAACTTAATGCCACTCAAGACAAGTCCAAACTTTTCATCACCCAAACTAAGCTGACTATTGAATTATCCAAGGATCACAAATCAAATGGCTTTTATTCTTGGGCTCTTAACAAATGGAGCTGCCAAGTGAAAAGTTCCTATCACAACGATCCTATCATGGATAACTATGTTCATTTTAGACATTTGGAGTTGCTTCTGATGACCCTATTCCTAACTGGGAGATTCACAGATTGTGCTAAGATAAGTAAAAAGTGTGAATATATAGCAGAACTTCAGCTGCATGCTAGGTACATTAGCTTGAATGAATCATTTTTAGTAGATCAATTTCAGAAAGGTCTAGCTAATGAACTGTGAGATAAGTTAGTTAACCAAGGCATGCCTGCCAATTTAGAGGACTATTTCAGTGCTGTGCGATTATAGACAAAAGCTAGAAGCTAAAAGACATGACATACAGTCATGGAGACTAGGGAATTTTACACCATTTCCCTGTTTGTCTCTCTTTTCTTACTAACTCTTTGGATGCTTTTGGCATTGATCCTATGCAACAGGGAGTAGTTTTCTTCCCTCCCTCCCTCCCACATACATACACACAAACACCTTGTCAGTTATAGAGAAATAAAACAGGTACTCTCTCAGTTTAAGTCTTTATTGTAACATTCAGGACACTTCGAGCTAAACTTTCTTATCCTTGTTTGGCTATGAAATTCCACACCTGTGAAATTAAAGGACGTATTGTCAACCAAACCAAATTGTCAAATAAAGACATCATAACATCATACACCAAGAAAAAATACTTTATTTTGCTAGTGATTTTCTAACTGGCTCAGGCAGTTTGTCTTACCTACTCAGACAGTAGAAAAACTAACCCTTGTTGAAACCATAATACTTCTATGAGGAAGTCTCACCACTGATTATTTATTTATTAAATTAATTTGCAGCTCAGTTCTGTTTCAAAACTCTGGGCGGCTTGCAGCATTAAAAACATTAAAATAATCAGAAATAAATATTTCTAACCCAATAAAATGACAATACAATCAAAATAAAATCATGATGGGGAAGGAGGGAACTGGATGTGTGTGGGGGGGAGCTAGGATTAGCTCTTAATTAATCAACTACCCCCAGTATCATTGAACATACTTCTCTCCTTTCTGTCTTCATTACCCATCATCAGAAAACTTTGCAGTTCTGTTTAACTTCTTCACTACATGTTTCAATTGTCTTAGGGGTGGATTTGCTAGACAGGCACAATCCTGACATTCACTGGAATCTCAAGGGACTATATATCACTATATATAAAGGACTATATATCCTTTATATCACAAATGTGTCAGTATCACTGTTACAGACAGCAGTGTCGATGGGAGAGGAGGTGGTGATTGAAATAGCAATTGTGTGCTCATTGAACCACAATAATAGCCACACTCCTTTGACCATAATGGTGGCATTAACACATATGCAAAAAGTCAGGGCTTGGATGTGCTGATACAATCAACAACTTGCCTTCTTTGACCCATTCTGCAAATGCCAATGATTATAAGCATGAAAAGCCCATTGATGCTCTGTTCTCCTGTTTTATCCAGAAAAAAAAATATCCTGATTTTGTGATGCATTTGAATAGGAAATGACTAGCACACTGCCCCCACTCCACTCTTCTTGTAGCTACATCGCAGTTCCTGGAGCTTAAATCTCTGCTAAGCATCAATCTCCTGCATCACACAGGAATTGGCTTATTTGAAACACACACACACATGTACACACACACACATGTACATATTGTTGTGGCCCGTCAGAGGCCTGTGCAGATTGTAGCTGATTCCAACAACGAGGAGGCTGGTGTGGTGCTGCGCCAGCAGCCTGTGCAGCTGGTGCTCGAGTCAGACAGTGAGGAGGCTGGAGAAAATGTGGTGCCAGAGGCAGGGATTCAGCCAGGGCCTTCAGAACCTCCAGAAGCTCCTTTAAGTGAAGAGGATGAAGAGGAGGAACCTCTTCTCAATGCACGGGCGCGCAGAGTTGCCAAAAGGCAGGAGAGGCTCCTCAGGAGGAGGTCTCCTTGAGAGTAAGGCTTGGGGCTAATTGGCCACTCCCTTAGCCTATTTAAGAAGGAACGCCGCTTGCAACAAGCTGTAGAGAACAACTTTAGTTCACTCTCCTTCACGTCTGGATTCTCTGCAAAATTGCTTCTGGGCTTTCTGCCAACTCTAGTAAGACTGTGATTACCTTATCTTAGAATTCTGGTAGGCTGTTAAGACAGTTTATTAACAGCCTTTGATTGATAAAGACTAAGTTATTTGAGTAAAATAAGCTTTGTATAGAGTTTGTGTGTGCTGCGTTCTTTGGGGTCCGTAGCTAGAGCAGAACACATATTTACTATATACTATATACATACATACGCACACACACACAAATACACAGAGAAAAAGAGAAAGAGAGACAGAGAGACAGAGAGACAGAGAGACAGAGAGACAGAGAGAGGACAACCAGAAGAAAGACAGAACTGTCCTTGATCCTACTCTTTTTGTGGCGATGATGTTTGTCATTGAAGTTTAAAAATACAAAGATAAAAATATAAACTAAAGAAAATATTAAAATGAGAAAAGAAATATAAAGTGCAAAAGGAAAAAAAGGGGGGATAAATGGGAAAATATAAAAAATGGAAAACAAGAACAACAAAGAAATATAGAAAGAAATTATTTCTCTTTTCATCAAGATAAATACAAACATTTTCAGTAACTCAATACCTTCTCTAATATTTCAACCCAAATTCTCTTCATCATTTCTTTCATCTATTGGCAAATAATAAAGCCTCATCTTTCAAACTTAATCTGCAAAAGTCCATTAAGAGCTGCCATACATAAGAATGTATACAACAAATAAATCAACTTCATACTTTTTCTGCAGGGGTCCATGCTCTATGGAACATTGTCTGCTTGGGAGATCAGAATTCCCCCAACCCTGTTAGCCTTTTGTGAGGCCCTAAAAACATAGCTATTTTCCTGAACCTGGAGCACCAAATGTGCCAAAGGCCCTGTTTCCTGCCTATATTGCTTAATGGGCCAAATATCTTGCTCTTGTGTATCTTGAATTGGATTTTGTAATGTTTTTTACTGTTTTTATTATTTTTATTTTATTTTATTTTATTTTATTTTATTTTATTTTATTTTATT
>WNWU01000005.1:1502264-1535432 GCA_012654045.1 Ptyas mucosa
TTTTATTTTATTTTATTTTATTTTATTTTATTTTATTTTATTTTATTTTATTTTATTTTATTTTATTTTATTTTATTTTATATTTTATTATTTTATTATTTATTTTAAAGTGGTGCCATGGCCTAGAGGGGAGGAGGCTCACCTCCCATTTGGAAGGTTCATAGTTCAAGCCCAGGCAGCAGCAGATGTTTCTGTATCAGGGTGAAAAGAGAAAATATCTGTTGCAAACTCCTTGTAGGTGTCAGGAAGGGCATTCGGCCAGTAAATGCTCAGCTCCACTCAGTTGCCCGAAGTCCAGCCCAATCTAGATCAAAGAGTTGTAAAAACAACAAAAAAATGTTTTAATTTTTAAAATTTTTATTGCAATATATTTTATGAATTGTAAGCCACCCAGAATCATTGACTGAGATGGGCAGCAATAGAAATTGAACAAACAAGTATTTCTTTCCTTACCTTCACACAATACCTTTTATATATATAACTCCTTTTCCCATGTCTTATCTCATATTCATAAACAAATCTTTAAAACCACACCATTCATATTTATTGGGGGGGGGATCAATTCAGAGCTAGTAGAAACTTTATAATATTAATCTTTAATCCCTTTAAATGACATTCCACAAATTAATTTCTTATCTTCTCTTCTTCCTCTCTCAATTTTAATAACATAACTTATCACTTTCTCCAAAAATACAACAATACTCTCTTCTTCATATATCTTATCTATAAACAAATCTTTAAAGCCTCATCATTCAGTTCTAGTCAAGAAAAAAAGAAATCATATACTGTACAGTTTAATATTGATAGAATAAACCAGTTTTATAAACTTTTGTTTTAATTTTAAAGGTTTTGATTATTCCTTTTAGGTAATAACCCAAAGGCTGATTTTTTTCTCTCTTTTCCTTTTCTTAGGAATTCCTCCATAAGCATAGTACTTCTCTTTTGTAAATCCAAAATAAGAAAATTGTCCATGTCATCTTTTTGAGTTAAAATCCATGTATCCAAAGTTACCCTTATTTATTATTTGTGTGTCCCTCTTCACTATTAAAATCTCAGCTTGCTTCATTTGTACATCCTATACAACATCTTTGTCAGTATTATTGGGTAAAGCTGTAGCTCTTCCAGAGCTCCTGACCATTGGAGAGTGCTGTTGTACTGCCCCATCATTGGGAGCATCAATCAGGAACCCCCTGGACAAGCCCCTCTCCTTCATCCAGAGAGGAATTTGAGGAGCCAATTCATTCTTTCCACCACAATCAGCAGGTCCGCTAAAAGCAAAGTCACCCAGACCACGATTCCTTTCCTGAAAGTCCCCCTACTACTCCCTTTGTCAAGAAGAAACACAACTGTCTGACAGGAGTTCGTGATTCAAATTTTTGTAGATGATGTAACCATTAGATATTATACTCCACTGCCACTTAGCTCTGGTCTTCTGGATCATCTTCAAAATTCAATTTTTTATTTTTTATTTTTTTGTAAATTGGGCTTGAGAGGAGCTTATAATTTGATGTGAATGAAGAAAGGCCATGAGTATTAACTGCCTTTGACATACAGTACATTATTGGAAATTTGAGAACAGAGTGTGGTGCCATTTAGATTATGTAATTGTTCCCTGGTATTTATGAAATTTAATGAACAAGATATTTTTTGACCTCCTGGACTTTTAGACAGGTTTCCCCCCCCAAAAAAAATCAGCTGTTCATATTAAACATAGAAACATAGAAAATTGATGGCAGAAAAAGACCTAGTGATCCACCAAATCTACCCTTTGAGTTTATTTACTATTTTGTTTTCTGTTTGTATGTTTGTACATTTTTTTAATCATTAGGCTTAAGTTTCATTTATTTTTAATTTTTATTGGATGATGTTGGATTATGGTGTTTATTCTAAGCATGTTTAAATTCAGTTACTGCATTTAAATTCAGTTAGTGAATTCAGTTATTTAATACTTTCCTATGTTACTTTTGAACTTCCCTACTGTTGGTTTGAGGTTATGCCCCTGTGTTCTTGATTTTTGCTTAATATTGAAAATACTGCCTTCTAGAACCTTATTCACACCTTTAACTTAATATATAGTTAAAGGCTTCAGTCATGTCACCCCTTTTGCCAGGGTTCCAAGCAACACCCCCAACGAAAGAAGACTCCGAGGCTAGAAGTTCCTCAAAGTTCCATTTTATTAGAGATGACATATTGGCACATCTGGGAAAACCCAAATCTGAAAGCTTCCAGGGTTTCCCCACCCAAAAGAAAGTCCAAGTCCCTGCTCCAGGACCCACGTGTCCATTATATGGTCCAATCAATGCACTGTCCCAGTTGGAGATGCCTCCCAGTCACACCACTCCAGGTGCAGGGCAGATGTCCTTGACTCTCAGTGAAAAGAATGTTATTATGGCTAGATATCTCCCCAACTCCATACAATCCCCCTTCCCAGTTTCCCACAGCACTAAATGTGGCACCCCTGAAGATCCAAAGTAAAAGATGGCTTCCAGGACTGACACCTTTCCCTTTTGTTCTCCAGATGTACATATTCAGTTCTTCCAATCTCTCCAATCTCTAATATATTACAGATATACTAGACAAGCTACACATACACAAGCTACATGCCAAGCTGGGGGGGGGGGGAAGCATTTTTGACCTTCCTGCCATGGGATTTGGTGCTATAAAGTTCTACAGATAAAGTTTAGTTGGATCTTATTAAGATAGACTCTGTTTCACGGCATTCTCCAGGCATTGTCAAGGATGCGTAAGTTGGTTAGTTGGTACATTTTAATTTTTTAAAATTTGATTAAATTTTGAGGTGATCTAATTCCTAGCTAGCTCTTGGGTAGTTTACAAATAAAAACAATATATATAAGGAAAAAAATGGAGAGAAGAGCAGAACATCAACTTTAAACCAATTACAAATCAAGGGAATTCCACAATCACCTTGTTTCCAAGGCCTGGGAGAAAAACTAGGTTTTTCACATTTTCCAAAACAACATATGAGTGGGAATAACATGAATCTCTTGCGGAAGTTGGAGATATGAGCCCAGATAGCAGGTACTGGCAACAAAGTATGTACAATAAAGTTGCTGAATTGATGGAACCCAGAACATATCCACCCTGCTTAGCTGCACTGCATAGGCAGAGTCAACTGAAGATATGTGGCTTCTAAGAGAGCTGGACCATTAATTTCATAAGAACTTATAAAAATAATAACACCAGAATTGACTTCAAGGTGAACCCCATGACCCAGTCCAAGGAAAGCTGAAGGTTTGATTAAATAAAACTATCTTCAATGATCTTCTAAATGCCAAGGGGGAAGAAGCTTTAAAAAAACTTCTGGAGGTTAAAAGTTCAATTCATGTCCCGCTAATTTCAGGTAGAAGGCAAACTCTTAATCTCCTGAAAACTATACAACTCTGACCTTGCTAGCTTTCAGAAAAAAACTTAAGATGCAGGTTCTGGCTAAGTGGTGTGTGATTCTACTAGTTATTGGGTAGTAATTCTGATTTGGTTCCTCCTCTTTAGCATGGTTTAGCATGATTGCCTTTTAATATTTAGTATTTTGTTTTGGCTGATTCTGATGTTTGTAAGCTGATGTAGAAAGTCAAGAGGATGGCCTTGAATCAGAGAGGGAAGAACCATTACCAATGTAATGAGAAGAAAAACATAGATTAAGTTCAGGACAGGTAGAAAAATTGTGAGCCTCAGAACCAGTGGTGGGATTCAGCCAGTTCGCACCACTTCGGGAGAACCGATTGTTAACTTTCTGAGCAGTTTGACAAACTGGTTGTTGGAAGAAATCATTAGGGCAAAGAACCGGTTGTTAAATTACTTGAATCCCATGACTGCTCAGAACCATTCATGAAAAGTAGAGATGGTAGAGTAGAGGCGTAACAGGCTGAGACATATTTATGTTTTGAAGTTGCCATATCATATAACTGAAAATGAGATATAGACATTGAACTCTAAGGTCCCACAGTTCTAAACCTCTTATAAGAGAATGATGCTGAATTTAATCCCATACAGAATGGATCAGTTTCTTTTGAAGGTCAGCAGGATCTCCCATTGAATGCTCAACAGATAGTAAAAAGCTATTAGTTCCATGTGTCCTCAGGTAGTAGAGGCAAAGAACGATTCGAGGTAGTGATGGTGTCTCTTTGAACCATAGAATATTTAGCATTTGGTCCTAATATCTGCTTCTGATTCTACTAGTTATTTGGTAGTAATTCTGATTTGATTCCTTCATCAATATCTGGTTGGTTCACAATATATGATTTCTTTACACTCCTTTGCTAGTGATGTGTGAGGCTTAAGACTGGGAAAAGGGGTATTCAAGTGCATTTGAAACTATTAAATCAAGTTAACCATTTTTAAACTGGGACACTTTACAGTCAGATTATCCTTGATCTGTGTTTAAGGACTGGAGACTAATACATGGGACAACATCTCTGTGCAATCTTGCCAATGTTTGGTTTAGGTTTCCTACAAACCAGTAATATTTGCTTGCTTCATCTTCAAAAGCCAACTATAGAAGTTCTTCATTAATCTTCCTCAGGGAGATATTCAGACAATGAGAGCTTTAACAACTCCCTAAGGAATGCTTTCTTTTTCCCATCCAAGGTCATCTTACCAATAGAAGAATTATATTCTTCTTCCTGTCTAATTAGTTTAGCGGTAATGAAGCAAAAGGTTTTTTTTTTCTTCCTGTAATAGTGGTTTAATGTCAGAAGCCTAGATCACATGGTTAGGATAGGTTTGGAAGAATGCCAGAAATTTCTTCATTGTGAAAAAACACTGAGGAGATAATTAAGGATTTAGATTTTAATAAAATTCTGTGCCCATCATAAGCCCTTCAAAGCCAATTTATCTTTTCCAAATCTACTTGGATTGTTTGAATATGTAAGAGCTGGTTTAGGGAAAAGATACTTCTTTGTGTAAGGATGATCTATCTTTATTGACATTACTATTGCTAACAAAGTGGTTTATTTGGGATGTTTTTCAGGACATGGGTGGGCAAAACACAAACTAAGTTGCTCAGCAGGCCACATAGCTATCCATTTAACCATCAACCACAAACCAATTTTCTTTATTTTAACAGCTTGTGGTTTACAGTTCTTTCTGTGCTATTATTATTCCAAAAGCTATTAAGTTGAAAAAAAATCCAGTCTGAGTTACAAACCTTCTACTATACTAACAGACTTCTAAACTAACTCATCTCAGCTCCTGATGTTTCCTTATTCACAGTGTGAATGTTAAAGCATTTGAGATGTTTATTTATTTCTTTGACATAAAATAGAAAGTCACACAGTACAAAGACAGAAATATGTATTACTGAACAATTTAAAGTATTTGAATCAAGGCATAAGCAGAATCTGATACAGAATATAGAACAAAAGATTAAGGCAATTTGCAAGCAACTAGATTTCTTGGAAGTAAATGAAATGTATTAAAAGATAAATGTTGTTTAACAAAAGCATGTCAAAAAAGGTAGCAAACCAGATAAATTGTTGTCTTATAAACCAAGGAAAGAAGAAAATAACTCTTTAATTTGGTACAAGTAAGAAGTATGTTTTAACTTCTGAATAAATAATAAATCGATTTGTTAAATACTATTCTCAACAATACAGAAAATAGACATCAAGTTTGGAGAACTACATCACAGATCACAAAATTTATAAATCAACAAAAGAAATCAAACCAATTACAGAAGTGAAACATGGAAACAACACAGAAGTTAAATCTGAATAACTAGCCAGAATCATGTTTTTATGCAATATGTTATAAAACCTTCAAAGAAATGTTGATAAAATAACTAATTCAAGTAATGAACAATACCAAACACTCTCTCCTTTGTGGCAGGAGCTTTAATATCTTTGATTTATAACAGGGGAATGAACCAAACCATTCAGAGTTTTGCAGCTGTATTTCCTTATTGAGTGTAGATTTTTTAATGGCTATTCTTGAAAAGATGTAAGCAGCTGACATCCTAACCAGAGTGGATTTTGTCCAAAGAGATATATCAAAGATAACCTCACCTATATTATAAATGCCATTCAACTAGAAAAATAAGAACTGGCTATGATTTTTCTTAATCCAGAGAAAGCTTTTGATACTTTAGAATGATCTTTCATATTTGTAACTTTATTCATATTCATAACCATAATCATAAGAAGATGAACTGTGCTTTGCTTTTTCTCATGAATTCAGAGTATTTATAACAAACAATAAGTCAAGGTAATTGTAAATGGGTAAATTGTAAATGGACTTTTAACACAAAAAAGCAAAACAGTATTTATTAACCAGGAGTTGATCTTCAATTTTCTTCTTCTTCTTCTTCTTCTTCTTCTTCTTCTTCTTCTTCTTCTTCTTCTTCTTCTTCTTCTTCTTCTTCTTCTTCTTCTTCTTCTTCTTCTTCTTCTTCTCCTTCTCCTTCTCCTTCTCCTTCTCCTTCTCCTTCTCCTTCTCCTTCCTATTTTCTGCGTGCAATGCATATTTTTAAATATGTAATCATCTCTAGTTTTTCTAAAGTAATTTCCATGGTTCTCTACAGCATGTTCACACAACTTCAAGCTGATAAAGTTGAGAAACGCTGCTTTAGATTGCCAGTTAAGTTTTTTAAACCAATTCATTTAGAGCAAGAGGAATTTGAATTGTCTAAATTGCAAAAGGGTTTATTCAAAATGTATTTCAAATTTCATTCAATTAAAATATATTGATTTCACAGCACTTGTTTAGCAGCATTTACATTACAATTCTCAAATAAGTATCACAATATATGTTGAATGATTCTTAGTCTAGAATATATTTTAAGAAACAAAGAGTACTGCTAAGGTAGCTGTTAGTTATTTGTAAGAATTCTGGAATAGATATAGTTCATATTTAAAGTGATCCCTAAAGGGTTTCTATAATTTTAAGTATTTTTCATATGGCCTTAAAAGCAGATGAATGAAGCAGAATATTATTTTTTCATGTTTAGTGAATGTTTAGGAAGAAATGAGGTTATCAGTCTCATTTTGTGGATATGTAAATTGGGTAATTTTTATTGTTTAGACATTGGAGCTCAGTGGATCCTATTTCTCAGAACTGCCTACTGGTACTTGCTCCTTTGAGTTTTTCTGAGTCCAGAGTTTGTGTTCGTTTGATAGCATTTTGCATTCAACCATGAAGATACTCTCAAACTACTCTTGCTTTGGCAAAATGCATTCAATGTATTTAAGCTTTGGTTTCATTCTTAATACTTCCAGTGAATTGTCTGGTTTTACTTCATCTAGAATTAAATGACTGCGTCTTTTTGCAATCCCAACCATATTTTTTCCTAGCTCCACGATTCAAAGATCTTTTCTGCTTCTTCTTTTCTTTCTTTCTCCTGATTCTGTTTTCTTGGCCATATGTTAAAGCTGGGAAAATCAGGACCTTGATAATATGTTGTGAGTGTGGTATTTCTATACTTTAATAGTTCATATAGACCTGTCATAGTTTTTCTCCCAAGTAGCAGATCATGGCTACAGTCATAATATCTGTGAAACTGATGAGTTAATGTAATATATAATGAACAGACAAAGAAACAACATCTTTTCACTTTGAATACTTTGAGAAACTGTTTACATATAAGTTCTCCCTATTTTTCTTTATTTGCTATGGTAGTTTGCTAGAATTCATTTAGGAATTCAATATAATCTTCTATTTTTATTCTCCAAGACTCCCAAAACCTTAATTGTCCTAGTGTACTCTAAGAACTGCCCTGCCCTGGGGTAACAAACTAATAGTCCCCTACCTGTACCCTAAATCTAATACAGTTTGCAATACTTTGGAATCATAAAAGTATTCTTTATGACTTTCCTGAACTACTCTGAGAAAGATTAAATAAAAGATGAAGCATTCATCAGATTTTCAAATCAAGTGTGTTTATGTTGATTAGTCAAGGCACTATTTGCTCCCCTTCCATGCATAACAAGGAAATTTCAAGGCAGTTGAAGAAAATATAATGTGTGTAGATTGACAATTTAGCCTTAGGGGCCTGATTATCTGATCTCTGGGTTAGTGTGCAGCAGCAGGAAAGTATGTAAATCTCACATTCTCCAATCAAATAGATAGCAAAGATTTCCAGAAAGGCAGCTGCCCTAGGTATAGGCTATGTACATGCTCATGATTCTTTCATCAGATTGATAAAGGTGTTTGGACCCCAAAGTGATATATCTGTAGGTTGTGGGAAGTACAACAGATGTACTTTCTGAACCAAACAGGGAGTTAATAATTGCATCATAAAGCTGAGATACGAGAGATGTAATTTTTGCTTCACCATTTTGCTTCAAATTGAAACTTCTTATGGCATTTTAAGCCAGGGCAACATCTACCTAGAAGATTTTCAAGAACAGTTCTTGATCAAAGTCCATTTTTCTCAGTAGGATTGTGAAGACCAGAACTCATACTCTATGCCTTACAATATTATAGTTATAGTCAAATTGAATTGTCTTGGGAATGTTTGACAACACATGTGTAGGACAAGGGGTGTGGGCAGTGGTGGGATTTAAGTAATTTAACAACCGGTTCTCTGTCCTAATAATTTCTTCCAACAGCTAGTTTGCCAAACTGCTCAGAAAGTTAACAACCGGTTCTCCCACTGGGTGTGGGAATACAGCAACAACTGGATCTTATTTTTCCCCAGAGGGCTTAAGTGAAAACAAAACAGAACTATGCAGAACTGTGTGACTTAATTCAAAAACATTTTGATGAAATCATCACACTAAATTAGGTTTTCAAAACTGAATTATTTTGGCAATCCAGGCAATCCAGACTGGATTCTTTTTCTGATTTACACAGGTCTTAGAAAAGGAATAGATAGTAAATCAGTTGTTATTATAATGTCCCTATACAAAGCTATAGCACAGAAACACTTAGAATACTGTGCATGGTTCTAATCACAATATATCAGGAGGGTTATCTGTAGAGCTGTAGACGATCCAGGAAGAGGCTACCAAGGTGACCAGAGGACTTGGTGTAATGTATGAAGACATATGCAATAACTGGAGCTGCTTAGATTGGAGAAAATGTACTTATAAAAGAATACGGCTGAAGTTTTTAAAAATAATGGACAGGAATAAAAAGGATGAATAATACTGTACTAAAAGTAGAATTCCTGTAATACTAAAACCAGAAGCCACATAATGAAGCTTAGTAGTAGAGCTTAGCAAATTTTCTTGACATGCTGTATAATCAACCACTGGAATATGTCGTCACAATTTGTGGTGTGAGTTGCAAGTTTGGCTTCAAAAGGGAGAAGACAAATCCTGGACAGTATAGGTCTGTCCTTAGTTAATACCCTGGATTTTATTAGGTAAACAGCAGCAGAAGGTCAATAGGAGAGGAGGATGGCCTTACTCTTATGTTGATGGGCTTCCTAGATGCATCTTGTTGGCCACCTCCTGAGATGAAATGCTGACTAGTACTCAGAGAGCTATTCTTCTCTTCTCCAAACCAAGACTGAGTGCGATTTTTGGCCTAACCAAGAGTCCTACTCTACTATGAAAAGGAATAGTCTGGGTTGGTGAATAATTCTATTCAATTATCTTTCTCTTTGATTATCTCTCCTCTTCTCTACTAAAATAGCTCTCAGATTAACCAGACATTACTGCATACAATGCATCTCCTCCCCCTTGTTTCTTAATGGACAGTAATAGCACTTTACTAACCATTGTCAGTCTCCTGTGAATGGTAACCAGGCAACTGTTTCAGAAGGGAACTCTTCTCAAATTGCTTTCTGATGTCTAGAAATCTATGGTGGGGGCAAACCATTCTGCCCAGTGCTGATGACTTGTTAGCCAATCTCTCCTAACAGAGGCTCTTTCTCCGGACTTACCCTCCCTGTCTATTCTTGCTCTGGCTGGATATGATAACCAGCCACAGATGGTGATGATGGAGAGGTTCAGCTATCCCTTGCTGTCCCTTGCCAATCCCCAAGAATTCAAGTTTTGGTGTGTTCTCTACTAACACTGCACATACTGTGTGAATTCTTGTCTCTCCACCTTATTTATTCCCATTTCAATTACAACTGTTATTGAAATTATTATTATTTGCCAAGTGCTAAGTATGCATAGTTAGCAACCTCTTGACACCAAAGTTCACGCATGCATTGAGTAATTTTATCTGCCGGAACCGATGCTGGGTATATAGACACAGTTAATAATGCTTTTTGGTCTTTCTTTCCCATGAGACACCTTTCATGACAATATTTTAAATTACTCAGTCAGTGCCTTCTTATAACTCGTCCTACGGATAGTTTTACTGAGCCCTTTTAAAGAGGTACAGTCTTTTAAAGAGGTAAAAGGCAGTCTGATTTAATTCAGCCTTGTGGTAACCCTATCTATAATCATCTCCGATTTCCATAAATGGTTCTGTATGGGCAGTTGTGGATTGCAAATGCCTATCTGAAAGATTCTTAGTTCACACTAGTTTAATGTTTATTTATTTAATTTTATTTTATGCAATTTGTATGCTGCCCTATCTCCATAGACTCAGGGCGGCTCACAACAAACAAAAACAAACCCAATAAAATGAAAAATACATACAGAAAATACATAAATATATAATTTAAAACATATATTAAAACCTATTAAAATAATCAAACCCCCTCAGTCCAGGTTAGGCGATGTAAACAGCCATGTTTTTAATTTGCGGCGGAAGGTGCAAAGGTCAGGAGCCAACCGAAGCCCCAGGAGGAGTTGATTCCAAAGAGTGGGCGCACCCATAGAGAAAGCTCTGCCCCTGGGGACTGACAGCCGGCATTGCCTAGCCAACGGCACCCGGAGAAGGCCCTCCCTGTGAGACTGTACCAGGCGATGGGAAGCTGTTGCTGGCTGCAGATGGTCCGACAAATATCCTGAATGTCATGAAACTTTTTTTATTTTGGGATTGGGGGGGGGCATCAATTACATATTGTTTAAACTACTTCTAGGCAGGTTTCTGATACTGTAAATTTTATCCCCAAGAGATATAGGAAAGTCTAATTTAAAGTGTTATTCCATATTTTGAAGCAAGTCCTGCTCATTTGCTAAAGGACACACACACAGAGACAGACAGACAGACAGACAGACACACACACACACACACACACACACACACACACACACACAGAGGGGGTGGAGAGGGAAAGAGAGAGGGGGGGGGGACTCAGTCAAAATAAATGGAGAGGGTGATTCAAATAAAAATAATGCCCCAGGCCTGAGAGAGTCTTAAGCATAAGACTTGAGCATAAGATTGGGTTCTGCATGGTTAGGCTGCTTAAATCCTGCTGAAATGAATGGGATTTAAGCAATGTCTGAAGTGAGAAAAAAGAAAAAAGTAGGCTCATTGCAAAGTGAAAGGGAAAAAAACAACAACTAAAGTGATCGGGCCACACTGAGTTCTGTCCTCCTGTAAAGAGGTGGAATGTTTACACAGATGGTACACTGGAAAAGATAAAGATCCAGATAAACAAACACTTCAAATAATTTGAAAGCACATTTATATATTTTTTTTAAAAGCACATGCATTTAACTCCTTACCTTTTCTTAATACATTTGGTAATATATTTTGGGGGGGAAAAGTCAAGAGAGTAAGGTGGAATTCTTCTTGGTTCAGACCAAGCTTCTTAGCTTTACTGTTCTATCTGCAGTGGATCCTTAACCACAAATATGGTTAAAAGGTAAAGGTAAAGGTAAAGGTTCCTCTTGCACATGTGTGCTAGTCGTTCCCGACTCTAGGGGGCGGTGCTCATCTCTGTTTCAAAGCCGAAGAGCCAGCGCTGTCTGAAGACGTCTTTATGGTCATGTGGCCAGCATGACTAAATGCCAAAGGCACATGGAACGCTGTTACCTTCCCACCAAAGGTGGTCCCTAGTTTTCTACTTGCATTTTTTATTTTGCTTTCGAACTGCTAGGTTGGCAGAAGCTGGGACAAGTAATGGGAGCTCACCCTGTTACGCGGCACTAGGGATCCGAACTGCTGAACTGCCGACCTTTCATTGATAAGCTCAGCATCTTAGCCACTGAGCCACCATTGACTTCCAGCACCCTAGAAATTTTGGTTAAAGCATGAATTACTAATCCTGTGGTCAAGTATAACAACTCCAAATTCTGATTTGATCAAGAATGTGAAATTCTGGAGCAGAAGTAAATCAGCTGCTTTGGGATATAAAATCAACAGCTTGAAATATTCTGGAGATAGTGTATTAGAATAGACCTCATCCTTTTAATGAAGAAAAAGACCTAACAATCTTTGTAACAATATCACCAATGCCTATGTCCATTGGGAGGATCTGGATCAATTACAGATGTCCTTTTCATTCAAACTGGTTCAAAAATTGACTGGATCACTCTTTAACATCACAAAATAAGCCATTATTTTATTCTTTCCTTTTTAGAAGATGCCTGAAAGATGACCTTAGGAAAGTAGCTGATTTATATTTGACCATTGTTGCTGTTTCACAAGAGTTAATATTATTTATTATTATTATTAATTCAATTTGTATGCCGCCCCTCTCCAAAGACTCAGGGCGGCTCACAATGCATTTAAAATCATTATAAAAAACATTTAAGAATTAAAAACATTAAAAACATTAAAACTCATTCACACCATTCTTGGCTGGATCTCGCCGGATCGCAAGAGTGAGATCAACAGCCCCAGGCCTGTTGGAAAAGCCAGGTCTTCACCACTTTTCGGAAGGCCAATAGGGTGGGGATGGTCTGGACCTCAGGAACCGGAGAGGTTCCAGAGAGCTGGGGCAGCCACAGAGAAGGCCCTCCCCTGCGGGCCTGCCAGCCGGCATTGTTTAATTGATGGGACCCAGAGGAGACCAACTCTGTGGGAGTTGGGAGTTATGCGGTAGAAGGCGGTCTCGAAGATACCCTGGCCCTGAGCCATGTAGGGCTTTAAAGGTAATAACCAACACCTTGAATTGTGACCGGAGACCAATAGGGAGCCAGTGCAGCTCACAGAGAATTGGTGTAATGTGGGTGTATCTAGGTGCACCTACAGCAGCTCGCATGGCTGCATTCTGGACCAACGTTTCTGCTATCCTGAATCTTATGAACATCATACAATTAAATTCCAATTTGGTTACATTATGTTTAGGTTTGAGCAATAGCCAGTGAAGACAAGTACTGTAATTTTTTTCTCACTTATCCCCAGGTCCATTTTTCTAAGTTATAGAATTAAATTTATCATACCCTAGATGTATTTTTAATCTAGTCTAAGATTGTAAGAACCATTAAACCAGAATTCAAATATTTTTTTTGAACTTGTGTATTTAGTTGTAGTAATTCTACAATCATTTGTTGAATAACCCTTGTAATATTGTACATTTTTCTGTTTGTTTTAGATCTTTTTAAATTGTTTATTTTTATTTATACATAATATATTTGTTTATTCATTTTAACTGCATTTTCAGAATCACATATAATTTCGGACATTGACCATAATAAACATTTTACTGATTCACTGATTTATTGAACATTAATATGCAGTTTTTCTACCCACAAGTATAACAGTAGTAAACTATTAAGAATTACTTAATTGATATAACTACAAAATGAAAGTCAACGAAAGGATTCTTCAAAGCTCTGCTGATGAGTTATAGAAAGTGCTATTTCCCACACTTTGTTGGCTGGGGAATTCTGGGAGTTGAAATCCACACATCTTAAGTTTTTGAGGTTGACAAACGCTGATCTATATTGATAAGATTTTGTAGGCTTACCAAGAAATAACAGTACTTGGAAACTGTAACCTCTTCTGCCAAATATAATCAGCAGTTATAAATTTTGTCTGAATTTAGCACATTCTAGTCCAAACCATGGATCTTAGTCATCAAACTGCACAGGTTTTCAAACCAGAAACAACATGAAGCAACTATCCTGCTTAAATAAGCTGGCAACTTTAGATTGTGACAAAAAATACTTTCAAGGTTTTGTCTCTGCTGTCTGAAATACAATACAAATGATTAAAACGGCAATGAATTCCCCATCATTTATTTCACATATAAGCTTCCTAGACTGTAAATCTTGAAATATTATCATTTAAAAAAAAACCCTTCATTTCCTTTTCAACAGGAATTTTGGAAGATTAAACTTTTTTTTAAACAGAGATAGATTATCTTGGTATTAATAGTAGTGCAGGCGAGCAGAAAAAATGATTTTCAGCAGTTGGGTATGAGTTTTGAAGTTTTACAGCTAATGAATAGCAGTTTGAAAACTGAAACTTGATTTAGCATTTTCTTAGATAGCCATCAGTCTATTATTTGAAGCATAGATAATGTGCCTTATATAGCTACTACTTTCCCAATTGCATACCCCTCCTTTTCTTCTTCTTTTTAGATGTCTGGAATAAAATGAATTTTAGGAAGCAACAATTCAGCTTTTGGCTCATGGTGCATTTCATGATAATCAGGAGGAACATTTAATAAAAGTGTTTTGGTTTCAACAAATGCCTTTCAATATTCTCTGAGATCCATCTTGAAAGTTTCTTTATCAGTCATCTAGCAAAGAAGTACATAAAAGGTAAAGGTCCCCCTCACAATTATGTGCTAGTCGTTCCCGACTCTAGGGGGTGATGTTCATCTCTGTTTCAAAGCCGAAGAGCCAGCGCTGTCCAAAGATGTCTCCGTGGTCATGTGGCCAGCATGACTAAATGCCAAAGGTGCACGGAACGCTATTACCTTCCCACCAAAGGTGGTCCTTATTTTTCTACTTGCATTTTTTACGTGCTTTCAAACTGCTAGGTTGGCAGAAGCTGGGACAAGTAACAGGAGCTCACCCTGTTACATGGCACTAGGGATTTGAACCACTGAACTGCCGACCTTTCGATCGACAAGCTCAGCGTCCTGGCCACTGAGCCACCATGTCCAAAGAAATACATATAACATTGTAATTGAAGGAGAAAAAAAAAGCACACTGAGCAGGAATGTGGAAAACAACCCACGGCATGAAGTTGGGGAGAGGGAACTTTGGTCAAGTTCACACAGTTTCAATCTTTTCATGGGGTTGAATATTAGGGGTTTTTGTGGGTGTCAACGCTGAACCTGATCTGGTTGAAGCCATCTTGGAGCTTGGGATAGGGAGGGGGATTAGTGATAGTTGGGGTTGTGTAGTCAAAATAGAATACTTTCTCTTGGGAACCAAGGTCGTTCTCACGCCTGGCCACAGGAAGGAGGAGTGATGTCACCAGACCAGCAGATGCTGCCTTGATTGGGCCATGTGACTGACTGATTGGGGTTGAGGGAAAACTTTTACTTTTAATTAGGTGAAAACCCTTAGAGTTGGTTTTCACCAGATATGTGCCAATATGATATTTCCAATAAAGCTATTCTTTGAGGAATTCACCTGCCTCGGAGGTTTTGCTTGCAATGGATCTATTACTTGGAACACTGACAGTGGGGCAAATTAGAACAACTGAATCTACTGAGCTTCAATGATTCCTCATTAGTTTTCCAATATTACTTGTTCTGTATCATATGATGGAATTTCAACCAGATATTGGTGTTTAATTTGGCTAAAAGTAGCCACCGATGCTGAAATACAAGCAGACTTGGATATTATCCTTATTTTAGCATTCTGGAATTGGCTGAGATTATTTGGAGGAGGTTAAAAAAAAAACCCAACCTTTTTGGTCTGGGTTTTGTTTTGTCTTTTATTTTTGTTGACATTTCTTCCTGGAACGGAACATTATTAATTTTCACCACTCCTCTATCCAAATTGCATATTATTATTTGCATCATCATCATCATCATCACTGGAAAGCTCTTTTCAATATTACTTGAAATACTGTTAGTAGAGTCAGATACCAGCTAATTGGCAGAGGAGCCTTGAATTCACCTAAGATCACGGATTGTCAGATATGGGACTAATGGTGTTAAAACAGTTTAAATTACAAATTCAATGAGAAATTATCTGAATCTCATACGAGGTTCCTGAGGTATATTTGGACCCAAGAGAGACTGAGATTATCATGATGTCTTATTAATTAATTAATTAATTAATTAATTGGCTATTCATTCATCAAATATTAATTAATTAATAGGCAATTCAAGAAATTATGAAGTTATATAGGTCATCAACCTACAACTATAAGTGAGCCCAAACATTCTGTTGTAAAGTGAAATATTGTGAGTTTTGCCCCATTTTATAACCTTTCTTGCCACAGTTGTTAAGTGAATTACTGCAGTTGTAAGGTGAGTAACACAGCTGTTAAGTGAAAATGGCTTCACCATTGATTTTGCTTGTCAGAAGGTCACAGAAGGTGATCATATGACCCCAGGACACAGAAACCATCATAAACCAGTTGCCAAGCATCCAAATTTTGAACACCTGACCATGGGGATGCTGCAACAGTCGTGTGAAAAACAGTTGTAAGTCACTTTTTTCAGTGCCGTTGTAACTTTGAACAATCACTAAATGAACTGTTGTAAGTCGAGGACTATCTGTAATTGGGGAAACATAAGCTCTGTATTACACAATAGAAAAAAAACAGTAGTTTTGTAAGCATCCCCCCTTCACTTAAATCTTTATCTGAACCCATAACTCATTTTTCTTTCTTTTTCTTTTTTCTTTTTTTTCATGTCAAGAATGAGCAGCCACAGACTTGCACTCTTCCCTAATATATTCTCTACCACAGTGGGTCTCAACCTTCCTAATGCCGTGACCCTTTAATACAGTTCCTCATGTTGTGGTGACCCCCAACCCTAAAATTATTCCTAAGACCATTGAAAATATGTGTTTTCGGATGGTCTTAGGCGACCCCTGTGAAAAGGTCGTTCGACCCCCAAAGGGGTCCTGACCCACAGGTTGAGAACCACTGCTCTACCAGATATGCTCCTCAGTCAGTAGTTTCTTACCTGTGGCTTTCATTAATTTGTTTAATGAACCCCCATCATTTTGGGGGAGAAGGGGGCTTGGGTCTGTTTCTCTCATGACTCCATTCCTTCCTTGATTCTTTTGCTCTCCCATTTTGGTGCCTCTCTTCCTATTCCAGTCTGCCCTAGTTTACAATAGCCAGGAATAAGGCCCTGCTAATTACATTTCCCTTTCTCCTTGCCTACTCATTCAGAAACAGCTGAGGAGACCGAAAGAACTTCCACAGAAAGAAAAAGGACTAGGGATTAGCCATGAGAGCGCCTCTTAAATACCAATTCACTGTATACTGTATGTTTCACGGTTATGAACCTTGGTGCCAGTCCAGGTCATAGTTAATGCTGGGATCCAGGACAGTGTGGCTGGTTTGATCACTCACAAAGAAAAGAAATACTTTTTTTTTTGCTCGAGTTTCCATATAGAAGCTGCAGCTGCCTTGAGCATCATTTTATGATGAAAGGAATATTTAAAGTACTATTGTCAGTGTTAGTTATCTTTTACATTTCCCCTCACCCCTTCAGTGTGGCATATAATAAAATGGCTGTGCTTAATTCCAAGCTTTGAATAAAAGACATTTCAACAAAGCAGGCACAGCTGCAATGAATCAGGTTCATATGATATTACCGAACTAAACTGAAAATTGAACGTTGTTTACAGGATTTTTACAAATTTCAGAAGATTGCTTGGCCAACCAAATAGAAATAAAGATATACATGGAAATATTTTTGCAGCTATTTTCCTTAAAAACAATCCTATTAGTGTCAGTTTTCATTTTTATATTAGCCCATATTGAGCTATTAATATTAGCTAGCACATTATAGTACATTGATAATCTGCTGGTGCTTAATGAGTGCTTAATTCCCCTGTAAGCGTCTCTAGTGAAGTTCTCTATTTTCACACAACTATGGCAAGTCTTATTATTGTAGTAAAGAATCCAGAAGTGTGGTGGTTCATGTGGTTAGTATGCTAGTATGACAATTGTACTTGACTACTGTAATGCTCTCTATCTGGGGCTGCCCTTGAGGACCACTCGGAGGCTTCAGCTGGTGCAGAATGCGGCCGCGCGGGTTGTGATGGGAGGGTCCCGATACTCCCATGTTACACCTCTCCTGCGCGACTTGCATTGGTTACCAGTTGCCCTCCAGGTGAGATTCAAGGTGCTGGTGATGACCTATAAAGCCCTACATGGCTTAGGCCCAGGATATTTGTCGGACCATCTGCAGCCAGTATCAGCTTCCCATCACCCTGTGAGAACGCACCCGGTACGTTCTCACAGGGAGGGCCTTCTCCGGGTGCCATCGGCTGGACAATGCTGGCTGGCGGCCCCCAGGGGCAGAGCTTTCTCTGTGGGTGTGCCCACGCTTTGGAATCAACTCCTCCTGGGGCTTCGGCTGGCTCCTGACCTTCGCCCCTTCCGCCACGAATTAAAAACATGGCTGTTTACATCGCTCAACCTGGACTGAGGAGGTTTGATTATTTTTAATGGGTTTTAATATATGTTTTAAATTATATATTTATACATTTATGTACCTTTTGTATGTATTTTGTGTTTTATTGGGTTTGTTTTTATTTGTTGTGAGCTGCCCTGAGTCTACGGAGAAAGGGTGGCATACAAATTAAAATAAATAAATAAATAAATAAATAAATAAATAAATAAATAGATAGATAGATAGATAAATAAATAAATAAATAAATAAATAAATAAATAAATAAATAGGCAGGGTTGTGTTTGAGACCCAGTTGCTGCTGTGTGGTGGAGTGAGTTCCCGTCACTCACTCCAGTTCCTGCCAACCCAGCAGTTTGAAAGCGGGCGACTGTGAGTAGATAATGGGTACTATTTCAGTGGGCAACTTAATGGGGACATCCAAGAAGTCTACAACTGGATGTCTCCTGGGCAATGGTAATGTCACTGGCTGAGTCTTTCATCACAGAAGTTATTCTGTGCTTCTGATACTAAAGTATAGTATAGTAAAGAGTTCATGCAGTAATGCTGAACTGTTTTTATTAGATATAATATCAGAAAAACTAGATAAGAAAAGTATGTATTTAATATTACATGTTGTAACAGCAGCGAGAATTATATTCACACAATATTGGGGGGGGGGGGAACTCCGTGAATTGAAGAGATAATTAAGAATATACTAGACTGTGCAGAAATGGATGGATTGACATTGAAAATTAAACAGAAAGAAGACACAGAATACTATCAAACATGGAATCTATTTTACCAGCGGTTGGAAGAAAGGGGTGGAGATTAAGAATATAATCAGAATTGTTAAGCAAATTAAATACCCAGACAAAACAATGCTTATTAAGCACGAAGAAATGTAATTAATTAAAAAAATAAATGAAAGTTGAAGAAAAAAAAGAGTTAATGCAGTGAGTTACTTTTAAAAAATTGGCATTGATGGGGATCTTTAGGATTCTGGAAATTTTGGATGGTATAGCATTGAAAGCTATAGCAGTACTATAGCAAATACTCTGCTAACACTGTCCTATATTGCATACTAAAACATGTGAGATGCTTTTATTTGTATTCATATGTTCATTGTCAAATCCAGAAGCTGCTCATCCACACGAATTCTCATAACTTGCTATATTGAAAATTGTATTTAGTTTTTTTTAATGTATATTTCATTCAATACTAATCCTCGTGCTTCTTATAAACTCTATTTCCAACGGCTATTGTACCTCATATGGCAATCTATTTTTTAGCTCACTCCAACAAAGCAGTGACAATCTAAATCTGACTAAATGTGAAAGGCAACAAAGAAGGATTTAGTTCAGAAATGCAATAAGGCAGATGATGGAGTCACAATTTGGGGGGGGGGGAATCTATAAACCCCTTATGGGACATATTTAAATAAGGTGGGTTTTTTTCTCCCCCATATGGAAATCCTTATAAATTTGAGTGGAAGAAAAATCTTATTTGCCTGGACAAGAAGATATGGACTTTCAGTAGCTCTTATCACTTACCTTGGAATGAATGGACAAAACATTGTAGAATAAACAATTTCATTCTACATTCTATGTATTATTGTTCTTTGCCTGAGTTAGAAGATAATTTAAGTCACATAGCAGTATTACCTTCCAATATTATTTTATCAATACACTAACATTCTTGATTTGTGGTCTCTCAATCCATGCTATAGAATTATAGAATTTACAATAGGTTGTCACCATTTGGAAATGACACAGGGTTGGTTGTGCTTGATGGGAGCTGCTACTGTAAATATCTTGCAGTTTTGCTTTCTGAGGACGAGCATATTTGAGATGGTTCCTTATTCAACAGCATGGGAGTAGCTCACCAAACATGGTCCCAGAGAGAGTAGAGTAGTGGGGAAAGAGGAATACTAGGCAAGCTGCTGAGGTATGTTTCAGAGTGGGTAGGATGTAGGAGAAAAAGTTGGTTAGTTTGTTGGACTGGCCATGGGCCAGAGAGCTATACCAATTCAGAAGATCTATATAAGGAGAGTTAGGTGACATTTGTCTGAGATGCTCTGAATGCCATGAATGGTCAAGAGGGCAAAGAGCACATTATCAGTGACAGAAGAAGTTATGATGGGAGCAGTGGTTAAATCCAATTATTTTTTACTACCGGTTCTGTGGGCGTGACTTGGTGGGCATGGTGTGGCTTGGTGGGCGTGGTTTGGTGGCCATGGCAGGGGAAAGATACTGCAAAATCTCAATTCCTGCCCCACTTCTGGGGAAAGGATATTGAAAAATCTCCATTCCCACCCCACTCTGGGGCCAGCCAGAGGTGGTATTTTCCAGTTCTCCGAACTACTCAAAATTTCCGCTACTGGTTCTCCAGAACCTGTCAGAACTTGCTGGATTTCACCCCGGATGGGAGGCATTGATTAGCTGTACCAAGAGTAGGGAAATTAGCAGTTGAGTTTTGATTCTTTCCTTATCCAACTGGTCTACTAAGAACCTGAAAACAACATTCCAAAGTGCTTTGGCCTCAGATTGGCACTTGTGAATGCAGGTCCATGTAATAAAATCATGCCTCTTCTTCTTTTTAGATGTAATGGAGCATACCTAGCATGTATTTCAGTTTCTATGCTCTGGAGGTGAGTTCAAAACATTCAAGAAACCATCACCTCCATGAATCAAGTGATATCTGGCTTGATACATATAAGTGGTCGCATGTTGAGTCTAGTTTATCCCATAAGAGCATATGGCTTGGGAGAGCAAAATAGAGCACATTATGATCAATACTTTGTCATGGCTAGATAACTTCATAGTCAGCATGTGGTTCATCAATGGTGAGGGATTAATTTGGATGGTATGCCCAGACATCTTGTATAAATGATTGGTTTCTTGCAGACTTTTATAAAAAATTCCAGTCATTTGATGGTTAGGTCCAACTTGTGCCTGAGCAATCCCTGGAATTCAGAATCCCATGAAAATCTTACCATATTGTCTAGAATTTGTTGGAGTTCAGAGTGGCATCTTTGCAACATGAGTTGTCCTGGTTCCTTCAAGTATCTAGACAGGTATGGGAGGGTGGATTTTAAAAGGTTAGTAACATTTTATTGAAGAAGAGGACAGTACTTTGTGTCTTGCAAGAGCTAGTGGTTTGACCCTTTCTGAAAATAATTTTTTTTAAAAAAACCCTCTCAGCTTTATTGTATTGAACAACTTTTACCTGGTCTCCAATCTTCCATTTATTAGGGAGGATCCTGGAGAAGATAGTATTATAGCAATAGTACTTAGACTTATATACCACTTCACAGTGCTTTACAGCCCTCTCTAAGCAGTTTACATTGTCAGCATCTTGCCCACAACAATCTGGGTCCTCATTTTACCGACCTTGGAAGGATGGAAGGCTGAGTCAACCTTGAGCCGGTGAGAACTGAACTGCCAAACTGCTGACAGCAGTGATCAGCAGAAGTAGCCTGCAGTACTGCACTCTAACCACTGCACCACTGTGACTCATCATGGATTATCACATCACCTACATGGGATGAAAAAACTGCTATGGGTGAAGTAGCAACTTGCTTGTTGGCTAGTGAGGACTATTTCAGCAGGGCCAGATCTATATTGTACTTGCTATGTTTGCTGTCCATATGTTTCCATATCCAATCCAGAGTGTTGATTCGTTTAACAGTGTTGAAAAAAGTGTTGAATGGTTAGAACAATTAATTAATCAATGGAATGAATTGCCTCCGGAAGTTGTGGGTACTCCAACACTGGAGGTTTTTTAGAAGAGATCAGACAACCATTTGTCTGAAATGGTATAGGTTTGCCTGCCTGAGCATGTTCTGTCCCCCTTCCCCACACAGGCAAACACACAACCAGGCACACCTGCCAAGTTTTTATTAAGCAATCAGACTAGAAACCCTTGCAGACAAGAGTTTTGGCAGTAAACTGTGTAATGCCTGCCAAGTCAGTTTTCACTCACAGTAAGCAAGAGAGAATTTATCCTCAGTCTGGTCCAGTAGCAAAAAGTAATCCATGAAGCAAGAGTTAGCTAAGGTCCTATCCAAATATGTACAAGCCAGATTCCAGGTAACGCGATGTGACTCTCAGGTTTTTAACTTTGAGCCTGAAGAATAATCACACCCACTTTTATTCCTTGAGGGGTGTGGCTCAGTGACTCAGCTCAATCTCTGGCCCTCCCACGCCTCTTTCGTTGCTGTGCACGCTTCTCCCTCCGACGCTGCCTGGGATCATGCCAGGATTCATCATCCTCACTCCCTATCTGTTGTTGTTCCGATAGGCTTTCCTTCTGGCATATCCCAGGCTGTTCCCCTTGGCCTTCGGATGAAACCTGAGGCATTGCTAGAGAGGAGGGTCCTGAAGAGGGAGGCCTTGTCAGTTCCTCCCCATCACTCTTCCTCTGTTAGGACAGGCTCGGGAGTCGGGGTCACAACAGAGCAGGGTGGTTGGACTAGAAGACCTCCAAAGTCCCTTCCAACTCCATTATTCTGATTATGACCTACAATGCCTTTTGTCAGAGTCTGTTCATCCTGAGAATTCAGTCTGAGAAAAGATTCTGCAGATTTCCCACCCCTGGCCATGAGAGAGTAGGAGAGCATGAGAGTGCCTTTTTGGTGGCAACCTTTCTTGTAGAAGGGATTGCCGAACCAAGGGTTTGATGACTCACCCACCTAGTCCTGACTGAAAAGAAAGGGAAGGTATTTGTTATTTCACTGTGCTTATGGAACTTAGCTTAGTCAGTCTGATCTGCTAGTGTTTTTAAGGAATGTTATTTTATTTTATTTATCTTATTTTATTTTAGACATCCAACTCTGATTTTATCAGATAGCGAAGATGCTCTTTATGTGATTATTGTGAGAATCTTGAATAAGGATGGGAAAAAAAACATTCTGTAATAAAAACACATATGCTGCTTCTGTCCATATACATTCCATACATCTAGAAGGCACCAAAGTGGTAGAAGCTGTTCTGCAGAATATTATAGTTTTATGTTTCTGGATAAATAACCATTTAAAGCAAAAGCTACTGCTGAGAAGTCACTTTTGTTCATTCAAACCACAGGCACAGCTGCTGAGAAGTACAAAGAGAGTTTCTACATTTCGACGTTATTGTTTGGCATTCAAGTCTGGGATTCAAATCCCTTTCCACATTTTTATTATGACTCGGTGCCAGTGTGAGTGAAAGCTAGTAAGGATAATTTAACTTTTTTGTCTTTCAAACAATTCTTTTAATTATCTAGACCAAGATAGATTTGGCATATTAAGATGCCAAGTATTCATTAAAGTACTTCTGTCTAGATTGTTTCCTATCATAACGGATTATCACTAATGCAAAATATATTGTGATTTCTATTCTTTTAATAACTTAATATCTTTTAAAACTAAAGTCTATTGTACAGGATGTTAATTATGGCTCTGCTTATTGAAGCTGATTTACTTTATTCAGCTTATAATTTGCTCAGATAAAGTACTTTTTTAAAAATCAAGAAATGCTCTGCACACAAAAAGAAAGCAAATAAATTGAGTAATATTTTTTGATGAAGCCAATGAGGCTTTTATCACAAGATAATTAAATTCTAAAAGCATGAGTCTTACCGTGTTAATACTGAAGAGAACAAAAATAAATATTGATGATAACCAATTTCCTTGCCACAAGCTTATCTTTAGCAACTCCAGAACTCTTTTTCCAGATAAATAAGGGCAGGGGTGGAGTAAGAGGGTTACTCCAGCATTAGATATAAAGTTCAAGATGTATACCAAGTGTGTTGAAAATATGTGGTTAGGAATACAAAAGAGAGGAAGAAATTCTCAAGGCTTAACCTCTTTACTTACAACCTTTCTTCAATTTTACACATTTTTTTCCACAACAAAGAATTGCAGTCAAAATTACTGGTTGTTGACATATCCACAATGTGTTGCATACCCTATGTTCCTCTATATATCCCTTGAGATCAAACCTTCTTCCCTCTCTCTAGAGGCCCCTACCAATCCTTAAGACTTGAGTTTCTTCCTGTATTTTGCAGTTTGGGAGCTTTCTATTAAACTCTGTTGAATAAGAAGAAAAAAGTCTAGATACCTAGCCAAGGAAATAAGTACCAAGTATCTGTTGACCTATCAGTTCTAAAAAATGGATTGCTTAATGACTTGAACCAGGGAGCCTACTGTGTAGTTGTTCAATAGGGAATCAAGTAACACGGGAGGTTTGACTTATAACGAAGCATTTTTATATCAAAACCAGTGAGATGCTGGAGCTGCACACTCGCTCGCTCGCTTGTTCATTCATTCATTCATTCATTCATTCATTCATCCATCCATCCATCCATCCATCCATCCATCCGTCCATCCATTCATTCAATTCATGGAATTTTGCAAGCTGGTTGAGAGTAAAGCTCAGCACTTAACACACCAATCAGCTGTTTGGGCATTCGTGGAGCAATGTGAATGGTAGTAATGGAGTTGGCAGAGCCAGTTGTTGTACTTTTTTCAGCATATCACTGATTTACATTCATCCGGGGGATGCAGTAATTTGTTGATTAGTTGAAATCTTATTGATAGATTACTCTTACCGACATTAATGACTGATGCATTTTCAACATGGGAGTTTAATGAAATAATATTCAAGTAACTTGATCAGCATGACTAGCCTGCACACAATGTTATACCATAAGTGTCTTACTCTACTTGGTTTGGGCTTATCGTGATATGTAAACCTGCCTATTACAGGTTAACATTATGGCTGCATCAATCCTCAATGTCTTGTTCAAGAAAACTAAGATAAACATGATCCTAGCATAGACTTAAGTATGAACTCTGAAAATGGCTGGCTTTATACAATGATTAAGCCAGGTTTTAAAGGATGATTTGTTGACTAAACCATAATTAGTTGATTTATACAATACATGAAAGATAAAGAATGGTTTACAAATTAGAGTTGCTGGACTCACACATTCCACTAATTTAAAATCAACCCAATCCCACTATGACTGAATGCACCATAATGTCTCCATTACTATTTCGGTAAGATCATTCATGTTTACATTTTAATAACATTATGGACAAATGAGAAGAAGCCTTTTTAATTTTATTTCTCATAACAGATACATTTGCTAAGACAAAATTAATAAATCCTGCAGTATAAATAAATACAAAAAATACAAATGTCAAAAAATAAATTTCATGATCGTTTGCATGCTGATTTTGACAGTACATTACTTTACTTGACAAACAAAACTGTTCAGGATATTATCAGATTTTTTTTTTGAAAGCCAACAGGTTTTTTTTGTCTAGCTAGCAGAGAAACTTCTGCTTTTAGTCTGCAGTTTTATTGAAGCATTGGCTCTGTTATGCAGCGAGACAACACTATATAACAAATCATAAGCAGGGAAACCTGCAAAGACATTTGTCTTTCAGAGATGTGGTTAGGATTTCATTATAAGAGAAATAACACGGCACCATTTGGCTCTTAGTAACTAGTCAATGTACAAATACGCATAGCTTTTTTTATGAAGAGAAAATTTGCAATGGGTGTCCTTAATACTTGCTATCTGCTATTTGTCTGGTCCAATCTGCACCCTTGTGATGCTTTTTAAAACACAAGATTGTATCATGCAGACTGAATTTGTTTTGGAGGAGCAGTAAATGAAGACCTCTACACACCATGTATCATTGCTTCTTCAGTACAAATCATTCGCTTCCCAAGAAGACAACTTTTACTAGGGAAAAACAAACTCATAAAAAATGTCCTTTGTTAATCAATTACATCAAGTTTCACTTTATGTTCCTCATACTAGAAGGCAAGGGTCATGTTTAAAATAAGCAATAGAATATTTATTTATTTGCTGATATATTATGTCACCAAGTCTGGCTAAGATATTCCTAAATTTCTCTCCTGAATTACTAGAAGCGATACCAACTCCAGCATTTTCACTTTGAAATATAAGAGAAGCTAGCTGTCAGCTTTAGAAGCCATATTAGGCCAGAAGCTTCCATGATGCCACTTTCTGATGTGTGGGAAAGTAAGAGGGGGGATTTAGTAGAGGGGTTGTCTGTAGACATAATAGCATTCTTCCTGTCGGTCAAGGTCAGGGCGATCCTGCATCTGGAGAAGGAGTGGTCAGAGTGATGTCTCGAGATGGGACAGTGGTTGATTGGAGCATGTGATCGATTGAAGACTGAGGGGATGGTTTGGGGGGTTTTGATTTACTGAGGGAAAACCCGGACCTCTCAGATTCGAGTTTTCCCAGATGTGCCAGTTTACCTAGTCTAGTAAATAGAACTTTGAAAATGCTTGCTTCAGAGTCTTTACATGGAGCTGGGGGTGGTGGTGGTTCTGGAGCGCTGACACTAGCATTGTCTCATTTTGACTTCTCCAAAATCTGCTGTGGCTCTTGTAAAAAATATCTCTGAAAAATCACAATTACTTTAAATATAAATGTCACAATCAGGAATATTTGCATGCAAATGTGGAAATCATGGATTAGATCTGGTAGAAGTGGACAGGCTTACATGCTTTATAGTTTAGCAATACCTCATGTGCACAGAGACTCCAGGACTGCTGAACTGTAAATGGTAACAAGACAGAAGGAGAAATTGATTAAATAAAAGGATGGTCATAGTAGCTGATTTAACTGAATTACAACTAAATCAAACCTAGTTTTTGTTATAGCAACACCCATGTTTTTAGTCCCATCCTGTTTTTGGAATATGTCTTTCAGCAGGGTAGGCCAAAAGCCAAGGACAGCTGCCTTTAACCTAGATCAAAGGTTCAACTCCTTTGCTTTCATCTGTTGAACCTAATGGAACTGTTTAACTAGTGCTATCATGTTGCATTGATTTCAATGGGGCTGAAGCACCGCTACTAGATCCAACCTCATGCAATCCTTTACAGATAGTCCTTGACTTACAACAGTTCATTTAGTGACCACTCAAAGTTATAACGGCATTGAAAAAAAACGACTTGACCATTTTTTCAGTCACAACCTTTGTAGCTTCCCCATAATCATGGGTTCAAAATTCAGATGCTTGGCAACTGGTTCACATTTATGACCATTGCTGTGTCCCAAGGTCATGTGATTACCTGTTGTGACCTTCTGACAAGCAAACTCAATGGGGAAACCAGATTCACTTAACAACGGGGTTACCAATTTATGAACTTCAATGATTCACTTAACAGCTGTGGCAAAAAAAGTAATAAAATAGGACAAAACTCACATAACACATATCCCACTTAACAAAAGGAATTTTAGGGTTCCATTATGGTCGTAAGTCGAGAACGGCCTGTGTTTTGATTTAAATTCTAATGTTCATGGTTGCAAGATATTAAAGTACTTTGGTTTCCCCATTTTATCCCAAAGCTTTCAATAAGCTTTTTATTGAGCATACGAGGCCAGCTAAGGTACAGAACATACCCAAGATAAACACTGATATGTCTGCACATTTCTCAAAAGGCATCAGCGTTTCCCATTTCAGCTTTAAGTGGAAAAAAGAAGGAAGGAGGAAGGTCATAGCTGCACCAGTAACACTGCCAGTTAGACCCATAAGAAGGACAAAGTGTGGTATGAACATGGCCATCAGAAGAGTCAATAGGAGGAGGGCACTTTTTAAAAGTACAGCAAGCCATGATGATTCATAGTTGACTTTGTCCCTTGGTGATACGTGAGCATGGAATATTTTTGTGACTGTAAAAAAGGGCAATGGGTAGGACAAGAGTGCCTTGGCCAAGAGGCATAAGTTCACCGAAGTCTGTAAAGAGGAAGGAAGGTTGTCCGTAATAACCTCCTTTGTTTCTTCTCCCCATGTTAGCAATGCCGTTATTGCAAAGATTATCTTGAATACGCAAGCCAAGAAATGGGTCCAATTCAACATAGACCTACACTCTCTAGGATTTTGCATGCTTTCTTCCAGGGTCGGAAGGAAAATTTGTGAAGTGTAGCTAAAAATGATCACACCAACTGAAATCAGAAAACTTTCAAATTCCACCGACAGGTTGAGACTTGCCCAAGACCAACGGTGCCTTTGGGTCAAACAGTAAGCAATCACTATAAATATGGTGATGAAATGGGCCAGGGAGCAGAGCAGACTGAGTCTGGATACAACTTTCAAGGTTTTGATAAACACGCAGGGCAGCAGACTTATAAACGCAATCATGGCCCAGGTTTTCTCGGTCATCGGTAACGCCGGAAAGCTATGGGACAGCAAGTTCCCACTAATAACCAAATACAAAATGCACGTCATGATCAACTCCGTTATCTGGGTCATGTTGACCACTCTGCCCCCGAGTTTTGGGAAGAACCTTCTGCAGCAAGCGTTAGCGATGTCTTCGTAGGTGCCTCTCACTCTCACAAGCTGCCCATCTTTGTTTTCCTCGTAGAGGCAAGCGATAAGAATTTTGCTGGTGTAGCAGCAGAAGATTGCAGCGAGGATAATAAGAAGCAGCCCACTGTATCCACTGTGGAGCAGAGCATATGGCAAGCCTAGAACAAAAATCCCCTAGAGACAAAACACAGAGAAGGAAAAAAAAAAAAGACTGAAGAAAGATGTCGCTTAGAAATTGCCCATCCAAACCTGCAGCTGACAATGACTACCTTTGGCTAATTGCACAAAACGTCTCCTCTTAGGTTAACCTGCCGCACTAAAGAATGGTTGGCCCCAAAATGCATATATTCACAACGTACGAAGTTAGAAGAAATGTACACACAAACACATGCACACAGACCTACAAACACAACTGCCAGCAGGAGCATAGAGAGCCTAGGAAGCTGCATAAAGGTGAACAGCAGAGACAAGCTCTTATTAAATATTAAATGCTGGTTGTGATTACAGTCATAATTCTGAAAGGCTCTGAAGCAGCTATTTAATCATGGTGCATATTAATGTTCAATAGCGGTTTAATAATGATAAAATCAAAGAGCTTTAGCTGTCTTCACATGCTGTATGCAAATAGGGAAATGACACTTTTAGCAGCTATGCTAATAAATAAACATGAGGAGCCTCTCATGAATTTTTTTCTTTTCTAACTTTGCAATACTCTTTTTCAATGCTTCCTTGTATTTCTACATTCCCATGGGTCTATGCTGGGGGGGCGGGACTCTTTTCTTTTGGCTTAGCCCCAGAAACAAGTTACCTTCTCCTCTCAGTGCTGAGCAGAGAAATGATATTTCTCCTAATTACACGTACTTAAGAGAAAGAAAATTATGCTGCTACAGAAATCCTGATTTTAGCTTATATTCTGTACACTTCCTCATTTTATCCCACAATCCTGTCAGTTTAGCAACACAATAAAAATTCCTAGAATAGACTGCCTACAAAAACTAAAGATTCCCTTGAGCCAAGATTGAGTCCTAGTGATTATGTCCATTTTGGTTTTCTTGGCAGCAATACAGACTAACATCATTTCCCCAGGAATGTATTTTTTAAAAAATTCAGCCAACCACAATTATGCCAAAATAACCAGAAGGAGGGCAGACTTTCTATCACTTCCACAATGGCTGATAGCATTGTGAGATGTTAGCATGAGCTCTTCAGAGTGTGAGGAACATTTAGTCTTCTATTATTTGCTATCACCTTTTCTTTTAAAATAGAGACATGAGGGATTGGTCCTGTGACCCCGTGTGCCCAAGAAGCAACACCTCTGGCTACATTTTTGCTTGCAAGATTCTATCCAAGAAATGAATACTATGTCAGCTGTGTTTTTGAGAGTGAGAGTTATTACTTTATTTAGGTATTGCCTATTCCATAGGCAGACTTTTTATATAGTTATATTACCTACCTATCATAGGGACCATGTAAAGCATTTGTTATATGAACAGAACAGAACAGAACAGAACAGAACAGAACAGAACAGAACAGAACAGAACAGAACAACAGAGTTTGAAAGGAACTTGGAGGTCTTCTAATCCAACCCCTTGCTCAGGCAGGAAACCTATACCATTTTAGACAAATGGTTTTCCAATCTCTTCTTAAATACTTCCAGTGTTGGAGAATTCACATCTTCTGGAGGCAAGTTGTTTCACTGGTTAATTTGATGGAGCTACTTGATAATGTACTTGATAAAGCTACTTGATAAAGCTACTTGGAACCATCTATCAAATCCTTTCAGTATTACCAAAATAGTGGTGTCTTTTTCTAGGTTTATGTGCCTGCTTCAAAAGATATTCCAAATTTATCTGGAAAGTGATTTTGTGCATACACACATACCAAGACAGTGACCAACCACGTGAACTGTGTGAACGATGCAGCTGCATTAACGATACGGTGGGAGGTGTTTCATTCATAGTCTTCCTTACCTTTGTATTGGCACATCTGTTTCAGTGAGAAGTTGTATCTCAATTGTCCAAATCCCCAAGCCTAGCTAACACAGAAGTAAACACACTCTGGAACTGTAGAATTAGGGTCTATTCAGGCTGGAGGCCTGGCACAAATTGAGGATGTGCAGTCTGTTGTAAAGTCAGCGCTGGGAGCTACCGTCTACCAGTTCTTCTTGTAGGCAGGACATGTCTACAAATTTTAGCAAGGGGTTCTCTGCCCAGTTGTTGGGTGGGCATGGCCATGGTGGGCATGGCCTAGTCGGCCTGCTGCATCACAGTGTGTGTGGGGGGGTGTTTTTGCCCTCCCCAGGCTCCGGAGGTTTTCCTTGAGCCTCTGGGAGAGCGAAAATGGTTTCCGGCCTTCCCGAACAATCTTTGTACTGAACTTAAACATCTTAAATGGAGCTGCTCTGGTTGTGGCTCTCTAAAATATTTTTCCCTTTTAACCATATCAAATCCAAGCATCATGGTGGATCTTCATATCAGAGTAGGAAGAATGGTTGCCCAACCAGCTATTTTGGCAGCATCAATAAACCAGTAAAATAAAATACTGGGGATCACACCTTAAGCAGTGTCAATGTTTTGGTTCTTTAAAATCCAGCAGGCTTAGTACACAATATTGATATAGCATTAATTCCAGATACAGAACTAACATGGGATGCATGCAAAAGATATTTTCTTGCCATATTTTCTATCTTCTACCCTGTTTTTGTCTTACCAAACATCTGTTTGATGGTGCTGTACAATTTAATAGCCTTTTTGGCCCTTGCATTGACATATATTGTTTTCTGCTGTCATGTAAGTATATCTCTACCAAGTTGTTTACATGCATTTAATGAAGTAGGACCTAGTTCAGAAATTTACTAACATTTCTCATCAATGAACTAGTTAGCAAAATACTGGGAACAAACGTTCTAAGTAACAATGCATTTACCACTGCTTTTACAAACACAGAAAGTGCAAAATTAACCCACATTAACCTCCCAGTTTTATGGAGCCATTACAGTGATGCAATATGTTTGGGCAATCCAAACTTGTTGTGGCTACATGCTTAAACAAGTAATTGGAACAGAAATGCATTAAAATAAGAAGGTCTTTATAAGTCATTTTAAGTGGGAAAAGTTAGTACAAAATATTCTAAGGATTATAAATATCTCCTTAGATAGACTATTGTATATTTTTAGAAAATTTATTATCTTTGTGTTTGCATATAGATATAAAGCTGGAGTCTCATTTGAAGCATTACAACTGCCCAGGTTTAAAAGGGAATCATCTTTTAGGAATCCAAGATCCTAGCACTCAATTTTGGCCCCGAATCATATTATTCCATTATTAAGAAATCTTAGCTTTAAAATATTAAGATGTAGTTGCTGCTTGATTGTACAGGATTTCTATTTACAGTAGATATTTGTATTAGAAATTTGACATTGGAAGTTAATGATCCCCCCTTCTTTCTTTATTTTAATGGTGAGAAAGGCATCTTTACATTTCTA
The DNA here is from genome assembly GCA_012654045.1 of Ptyas mucosa. Taxonomy (NCBI): domain Eukaryota; kingdom Metazoa; phylum Chordata; class Lepidosauria; order Squamata; family Colubridae; genus Ptyas; species Ptyas mucosa. The sequence continues at coordinate 1,534,371 of WNWU01000005.1, forward strand.
TGGTCTTCCATAGAAACTTATGGTCTTATGGTGCCTAAGAACATTCTGTTAATTTTCTACTTGTTTCCTCCTTCCACAGCAGCATGCATTTTGCTGGCATATTTTCCAAGAAAACACAATATCACTGTCAAATGTTGTTTTATCTATTGGGGGGGAAAGGTGCCTTAGGGAGCAATTGCAATCTGATTGCTTTGAACTCTGGCACCTGTGCATGTTAATTCAATGCCTGCTGAATCTAAATGTAAAAAAAAAACCTCTTATATTTTACAACTGAAATACAGAGGAATGCTTCCTTCATTTGAATCTGAAGGACAGAAGGTAGAGCTGTGCTTAAGGACAAGCCAAAATATTATTGTTTTGTCAAGTGATGATGGTGTGGGTCCAGGCTTGCCTGCCATTAGCTTACATATGAAGGGTGGGGGCAGGAATCTTCTGGCAAACCTTCTCTGTTGCAGTTCCTTTACTCGGGAATTCCTTCACTCCAGAGATTCAAGCAGCCCTTCATTTCTGGGATTTCAGAAAGTTGTTAAAGCAACACTATTACTCGGTGTTTTGAACTAGGACTGATTGCTTCTGGTGGCCACCTAGAGACTTCTATTCTATTCTTGTTTTGATTCTCTATCTTCTGTCTTTTGTACACCATCCAGCTGCTGCAGGTTGGGATGGGTTCCAAAACTGTGAACTGACTTGAGCTGGGCAAATTAGCATCTTGTTAAACATTCCAAAAATGGGATCCAGTTTAAATCCCTGGAGGAAAGGACGCTGTAAACTAGACAAAGGACAAGGAGGCAATACATAGAAGGAGGAGAGAGAGAGGGGGGGGGGAAGGGAGAATAAAATAAAGAATATGGTATCAAGATGTTATCCTGTCACATTTCTGCCTCCAACATAACACCTGATATTTTCCTTAAGGATGGTTTTTCTCAAACACTTGAAATCCATTCAGGAATTTAGATGAATGCTTCCGAGTAGGTAAAAATTGGAGTTGTTCAGTGAAGTTCTAAATAGGAGGAGGAGGAGGAGGAGAAGAAGAAGAAGAAGAAGAAGAAGAAGAAGAAGAAG
>WNWU01000005.1:1541200-1551814 GCA_012654045.1 Ptyas mucosa
CTAACCTAACCTAACCTAACCTAACCTAACCTAACCTAACCTAACCTTACCTAACCTTACCTTACCTTACCTAACCTAACCTAACCTAACCTAACCTAACCTAACCTAACCTTCCCAGCAGGCAGGAAAGTAGCTGCTGCTGGGTGAGGGAGGAAGTGAGGGATTGCAAAACTGGCTGAGAAACCATCATGGAATGTTGAAAATGAAGATCAGCTGACTATGGAAGCAGCCCAGCAATGCAGCAGGCAGCCATTAGCACTGAAGCAGTGGTGGGTTTGCTACCAGCTCGCTCCGGTTCACGCAAACTGGTAGCAGCAGCAGTGGGAGGCTCCTCCCCACCTGCCCAGATGTCATCAAATATGCTCTGCACGTGCATGTGAGAGAAACGAGCGCGTGCACACGAGGGAACTGGTAGCAAACGTAAGTGAAACCCACCTCTGCATTGAAGCAACTACAACTTTCCTAATTTCATTCTCTTGGGAGTTATAGAGTCCCAGATTTTGTGACTCCATAACGTTCTATAAATTGAGGGACTTTGGTTCAAAAATGGTTGCCCTACAATGCACCATTTTGCTCAGTTAAAGGTCATGACAATAACAGTTTTAGTAACATATATGCATAATCGTATTCAGGGTTTGCATTGTCAGTCTTTATTTTTTGAATCCCTCGATATTATTCCACCTATGTTTTGAGGCTCCTTTTTCCTAACAGAAAAGTACACAGAGATCTTGATACTCTGTAAATATTGAAAATTCTGTAAAAAGCAAACTAGTCATGTTCACTGCTCAGTTTATGTATTTATAAACTACCCCTACATTCTCCCAAAGATTTTAATCTTCTCCAATCTAAATTCCTTCCATAGATGTAGACTTTAACTCTAGCATTTCCTAGCAAACATGACAATTGCATATTATGTTGAGGTCCACACATCTAGAGATGATCCCTCTTCAAGAAGATTTTGGCTAGTGTTGTCCCCTTTGCTGAGTTACATCTTTTTCAATAATAAAGTATTTTTAAAGTTGAACATTAGTCCAATTCTTGAGTTCCACATCTCTGTCTGATTATTCCCACTTTCCTTTAAAGTTTCAGACATACCGTAGCTTAAATGCCATCTACATTTCACCCCTCTCCCGTTTTTTGTTTTTTTAAAAAATAGAATTCTTCTAAACATGTAAAATTGCAATCTAATTTTACAAGCCTCAAGTTATAGATCACACTCTTGCTCTGGGCCCTGCACTGGCTTCCTATCAGCTTCTTAGTATAGTTCAAAGTGCTGTTTTTTTCTACAGTTCCCTGCCTGCTAGGCACCAAGGTGTTCGCAGCATTGCCATTTCCAAACCAAGTCCACCTGCCTGACCTGGGTATCTCAGGAAGAAGTTCTGCAGATGCCACCATGTCAACAAAATGTGTGAGACAAAGATACTTACTTCTCTTTACTAACACTGCCTACTCTATGGAACACTATCCCTTTCCAGAAGCTTTTGAAAACTGAGTGGACAGCTGGTGAGTGACAGAATGCCCAAATTGTCTGATTTGACTTATGTTTACAGTATGAGTTCATTGATTTTCTTTTAGTCCTATCATGGAAGTTATGATTTCTAAATGTCTTTATTTTGTTATTGCTGTTAACAAAATAAAGACATTTATTATTATCCTGTTACTCTAGAATCTAGACCAACAAGAGTCTGGTTAATTGTAGTGGGTGTAAATTGGATGGATGGATGGATGGATAAAACCCTTAATAGTTGCTTTTTTTTAATTCTGTGAAAAGTACAGTATTTTAAAATGTTTCTGGAATGTTATCACTATAGCATAACATACCATTTAAATCATAAATAATCTACATATATTTTAATCATTTTTTTCTTTCAGTTCATTTCTCACTAAACTTTCAAAAACAATATTCATAAATACAAGTTTTCATCCAAATTTTAGCCTGGAGGGAAACTTTAAACTGTTCCCTTCAAGCATGCTTCATCATGATCCTAACTAGATTATTTCTTGTTAAATAAATCCATTTAAATCAATATTAATCAAATCAGGTTCAGATGAAATTATATTAAAAAAAGCTTTGGCATAAACTATAGGGATATTTTAAAATAATTTGCAGCCCTGCTTACAAGTTCATGCAAACACATGTTAAAGGTTGATCCCAGCTAAAGAAGAAAGAAATGCACTTTTCTCATATAGACTAATAGGAATTGTGTTTCATGTTGGCATAATGTGTTTGGTTTAGGCTTAATGAGTTGTATGAACTCAGTTACTATGGTTGATAAATTACTACTTATAGTTTGGTATGCCATGTAAACCCAGAGAATTGCAGCTTATTTGATAAATCATTGTTAAACCATGTGTTAGCACAATATATGAACTCTTTGATTCTCTTTAAACTCTCTCTACCCTCACAAAATCAGAAAGCTTGTATGTTAACAGCATAATCTAGGTTTCAGTGTAAGGCTCTCCCAGTCTCTTAACTGAGCTCAAGTCAGCTTTACATTTCTTTAAGGATTAACAATGGCCCATAAAGATCAGAAGACTTAAATCTTTAGTAGGCATTTTATATAGGATTGACATTTTCAAACAAGGGCCCTGTATCTGACTCATTGAACCAAATGAAAACTGCTTATCATGAGCCTAGGAATACTCAATATTTTCACATGAATTATAAGACATGGAAGCTTGCTTTCTGCAGGTATATATGCCAGTGATTTAATATGGAAAAGAAATAGAAGGAAGTCAGGTCTTTGTTGTGATAAATGTATTTTAAAACCTTGTGCTTTTATGAAAAGCTTCTGAAGCATCTTTCTCATAATTTTAATTTTTATTCTTTCCAGAAGACATGCTTTCCACATTATAATTAATTTCTTCTGGGGTTATTTTCCCTCTGGCACTTACTATAGGTCTTCTGACATTGTAATTTTTTTAAAAAAAAATCTTTATTGAAGACTTTAAATGTACATGGCACTTTAGAAGTACATAAGAGAAATGTCCCTGCCCTGAAGAGCTTAAAGTCTCATTTCAGCAGACAACAATTAATGGGATGACAATTTAATTCACAATGGTGGGAGGATAGGAAAGATGTCAACAAAGAGATCAGTATTTGAAGGTTTCTAGAGAGAAGTGGATTTTAAGCAGGGACATAAATGTGTAGCTTTTGTCAGAATTGAAGGAAGCTGTTCAAAGCCTGAGGGACAGCATGAAAGACCTGAATATCAAAGTGGCAAAGACAAAAGGGACAGTTTAAAAAAAAAGAAATGTGGTCACCCTAAGACTTGTAAAGGAGAAATGAGAACTGGCACAAGTGTAGGAATCTGAGAGAAGTTTTGATAAAACATTTACAGCTGTTAACTGTTAGGTAATGTATGAAATGTTATATCTGAAATATTATATCTGAATGGCGATGGCAATAATGATGATGATGATGCTGATGATGATGATGATGATGATGATGATGTGGAGGAGGATGAGGATCCACTAATATAAAACTTATTGCCATTGGCTGTTTTCCCAACATTACAATTACATCTGTCTGGGTTCACACAGTGCATTATAGTCTAACACTAGTTTACAAATCACAAGCCAAACCAAATACTTTTATTGAATAGCATAATGTTGAAAGCTTTGAATGTTTCTTATGAGATGAACTTAGGAAGCTAAAGCCAAAAGTTTGGATGAGTTCCATACATTTGCATATATGCATCACATATGTTATTTGTTATTTCTGACAGTTGTATGTAAAAAAACATGCTGAATACACACACTCAAGATAGATTCATGGCTTTCCATATAAGGAAACTTATATACACATGAGCTACTTCTCAAGCATATATGAGCTACAGTACATGACTCTCACAAATTAGACTCATCAAAGCATTTCAAGTTTCAAAAAAACTAGCCTATTGTCCAGGCCATTTTAAAAATATGTCTGTTGCATAATCATTAATCAGGGAAGATGAATGATTGAATATAGCATTCCTGTCTATTAAGTTAGATCTAGAGCACATCTGGGGTAGGGAGGGAAGGGCAAGGCTGAATTGCATTGTATGCTTATCGGATGTTTCTTTAAGAACATCTTTTTTTTTCGGTGAGCATGGCAACAGCCAAGGGAGGACAATGTGCAGACTGGTCCATGTGTTTCAAATAAGTAATGAATTATTCCATGGCTGATCCTATACTGAGTATGTAGTCTGGTCATGTGACCAAGATACTCAAAGGTGAATGACAGCTCTGGATATCTGCAGCATAAAATCAGCATTCTGGCAGCCCGAGAGTGTACATATCTTGTGTTAGTGAATGTGCTTACTTTGCAGATTAACTTTAGACTGCGGTATGAAAAATAGAAGCCATGGAAGATCATTTTATTTGGACTGATGAAATTGAACTGCAGCTTAAATATCTACTTATGTAAGCTATTAAAATACCACAGAGGAGAGGGAGAGAAATTTGGTACATGCTACATCGTAACATAGTTTGGAGTGGGTTTACCAGTTTGCATGAATGATGCCATGAATTGCAAATGATAGCTTATGGCTTAGTGTATTGGGCATATGCAATTAGTTGTATATTTTCAATAAACTATAATCAAATTAATATTGACTTTATTTAGAAAGTGAACCTAGTTGAGTCAGGAAAATTGTATTTTACAAAAGCAAATTATCCATAAACTGTACATTAATAAGTGTTTGTTGCCTGTAATTACTGGTAATGTTAGGTACTTTTTACCTACTACTTTCTCCGTTGACTCAACTACAAAAAGAACAAACAAAGGGTTGCTAATTATTTGTGATTAGCTCTAGCCTAAGCAATCCAATACAGGATTAAAATCTAAGACTGCCACCATGTGGGTCAAGACAAAACAAAAACAAGTTTTATGAGTTATGCAATGATTCAGAAAGCTTTGTTCAGCTCATATAGCTAATTAAATCTGAGGCTGGAGACAAACAGAACTTACATGGAGGAGTAGCAGGTGACTGACCAGCTGAACAATGAAGCTGAAAAATAGAGAATAGTTTTTCCCTAGTGAAAATGGTTACGGTTAACTGCCCAGCTTTAGATAATATCAAACCACTTCAATGATTTAATAATGCTTTAAACAACAGCTATTAAAACTAATGAACATAAAAATGGGACATACTGCAGTATACTGTTAAGACAATTTGGTGGTTCTGTGAAATGCCAGGGCATAAATCTGTGTAAATAGGAAATCTACAACTAAGATGAATAATAATGCTATTAATATTGCAAATTGAATATGATGTGGCATAGCATTAACTGTTCAAAGTTACTAAACTTACATTATAAAAATCTTTTATTCATCCACACAATACAATACTTTTATTTATTTACTTATCTTTTTGTGTTCCTATAATTGTTTCATTTGTCAAGTTTTCCATTCCTGGAATCATACAGTTGGGAAACACTACTTAGGTCGCTGTTTCTCAACCTCAGCAAATTTAAGATGAGAGGACTTCATCTCCCAGAAAACCCCACTCAACATGCTGACTGGGGAATTCTGGGAATTGAAGTCTTCCTATCTTAATACTGTTGAGGTTGAGAAACACCGCTTTAGACCATTAGGTCCAATCCCATACTCAGTGCAGGAATCCAGATGAATCTATCACAGCCGGATGGCTGCCTAGCTTCTGCTTCAATGCGTAGATCAGGGGTCCCCAAACTTGGCAACTTTAAGATGTATGGACTTCAACTCCCAGAATTCTCCAGCCAGCTATGCTGGAGAATTCTGGGAATTGAAGTCCACACGTCTTAAAGCTGCCAAGTTTGAAGACCTCTGGCATAGATTCTATCAGGTATTTATCCTTTTGCCTCGCCAGATAATAGGGCAGGGCAATTTGATCAGGAGTAGATCAGACCTGTTTACCTCCCATCAGACCAGTGCTTCTCAATTATTTTCTGTCATGCCCCCCTAGGAAGAAGAAAACGTTTTTCGCGCCCCCCGCACGACTGTAAATAGTATCATTATTTAAAAAATAGTATCATTATTAGAAAAAGGTCTGTTCTCCTTGAAAGGGAGGAGCATGCGTAGTCACATGTACTGGCTTAATGCTCACTATCGATGCAAATGTCAGCAGCGATAGCCCGATTTCTTTAGCAAGTTTGATTAATTGGGGCAGCGTTATGTTTCACAGGAGAAGGTCATTGTCAGTCATTTGAGCATCAATTGGGCGCACATCCGTCGGGCAACAAAGTAAGTGTGGACGGACGTCCCACACTAAAGATGGCTCCGACAGGCTCATGTCACAAGGGTTTTGGACAGCCAATCAGATGGTCCCGTTGTTCTCTGATTAAATACAGAGACATAAACACGGGGCTTAGCTTGTTATGACAGTGTTTGCCGAGGTCAAACGCGCCCCCTTTTATGGAGCCTCGTGCCCCCCCTGGGGGGCGCGCCCCACTATTTGAGAAGCACTGCATCAGACCAACATAAGATAGGCTTTTTTATTTACTTGGGAACAAGTGTCCACAAAATGAACTGAATGATCTTTTCACAGCTCTGTTACTATATGCTGTTTATCAGTGAAGGAAAGAGACTGTACAGTTAGTCCTCAATTTACAACCAGTGGTGGTATTCAGGGGTGGGTTCTAAATTTTTTTACTACCGGTTCTGTAGGCGTGGCTTATTTTGTGGGCGTGGTTTGATGGTCATGTGACAAGCAATTCTTTAGGATTTAGCAGAGGTACTGGTCTACCAGGCTTTTAACTGCTTGCAGAGCCATACCGGTCTACCCATTTGTTTTTGGAGCATACCGATCTACCCATTTGTTTTTGGAGTGTTCTGGTCTACCTATTTATTTTTGGAGTGCACCGGTCTACCCATTTGTTTTTGGCACACACTGGTCTATCACCACACTGCCTTTTTCTGCTGATCAGCTGTAGGGCGGCCCTTTGAAGAATGCAGCAAGAGTTTAAACAGTCTTTTGCCACTCTGCCACCATCGAGAGCATCGGAAACTGCTTGGCAGCTTGGCCTCAATTGCCAATCTACCCCCACCGAGCAGTTTACAAGGAGCGGATCGGTTCTAGCCGATCAGTTGGAAGGCTTCTTGGCTTCTCAATTTAAAGCTAAGGTGTCTTGGGTTTTTTTCCTCTTCTTTGTCAAGTGAGCCCTGATTTTTTCCTTCTAGATGATCAGCTGTGACTCAGGAGGCAGCAAATAGATTGTGGGCAGGGCCAGGCAGAGGTAGTATTTACCGGTTCTCTGAACTACTCAAAAGTTCCACTACTAGTTCGCAAGAACCAGGGAGAACCAGTAGCAACCCACCACTGGTGGTATTCACTTACCTTCGCTACTGATTTGCAAGTGACAGGACCTTCTGCGCATGCGTAGAGCATCAAAAATGGGATGTGATGACATCCAGGAGGGTGGGAGGAGCCTCCCGCAGCAGCTGCTATCGGTTCGCCCGAACCTGATAGAACCAGCTGAATACCACCACTGCTTACAGCCATTTATTTAGTGACTATTTGAAGTTACAACCCACTAGAAAAAGTAACTTATGACCATTTTTCACACTTATCCTCCCCATGGTCGCATGGTCCAAATTGAGACCTTTGGCAACTGGCATGTATTTATGACAGTTGCAGTGTCCCAGGGACATGTGAGACCTTTCAAGACCTTTGAAGCAAAGTCAATGGGAAGCCAGATTCACTTAACAACGTTACTAACTTAACAGCTGCAGTGATTCACTTAACAACTGTGGCAAGAAAGGTCATAAAATGGGGAAAATCTCACTTAATGGTCTTGCTTAGCAATGGAAATTTTGACACAGGGTTGTGGTGATCATAAGTTGAAACTACCTGTGTGACACTATAAGGAGTGATCTATTATATTTATTTATATCCTTTTGTTTTGTTTTTACAAATCCCTCAAGGAGGCAAAATTAATATATTAATATAAAAAATGTTGACAACATACAGTATTTATTTTAAAGTTGGTGGGAAAGAGAAAAGGAGCCTGGTTTAGCTCAGTAGACTAAAAGCATAGTGATCAACATCAGCTGTCTGCAATTACTGTAAGTTCGAATTTCACCAGGCTCAAGGTTGACTCAGCCTTCCATCCTTTCTAAGGTAGGTTAAATAAGGACCCAATTTGTGGGGGCAATAAGCTGACTTTGTATAAATATACAAAAGTATGAAGGCTATTGCTTAACGCATTGTAAGCCGCCCTGAGTCTCCGGAGAAGGGCGGCATATAAATCAAATAATAAATAATAATTTTAAAAAAACATACAGGCAAAGAAGGTTGGGAGAAGGGGTGAGGTTTTGGCAGACTTTCCCATAATTTAAGGACTCTGAGAATCAGAGGTAGTGTCATGCCCCTGTCAGAGTCTGAATTTGAAGGGGAAGTGGAAAAGCTGACAGAGAGTGAGAGAGTGGATTCGTTGGCTGTGGAAAAAACTGGGAAAGAGCAAAGTCAGGCTGGGCAGAGCAGGGGAGAGGTAGAACAAGGGAGAGGGGGTTCAGATGAAGACCAAGGCCCACCCCCTCCTCATCCTAGGCAGCTCAAGGAGGAACAAAGAAGAGAACAATGTGGATTGTGTGGTTTATGAGGGAGGAAAGGGACCCGATCCTCTTTACAAGGCACAGCTGCTGATGGAGTTTAAAACTAGAGGCAAATGGGAGGGCCGGTTGTCAGGAACAAACACTGAATTCATCTGGTGCTTATCTGAGTTCCTGGCATCCTCCCAACTGATTTGATTTACTGCCTTGTTACTTCACTTTTGGAATTCCCTATTTTGCTTGCCCTCCCGGATTAATTACCTTGTCTTGCCTTGTTGGATTTTTAGTTGAAAGTTTTCTTTTTTACAACATTTGGGACTGAAGTATTGTCAGCCAAAGACTATTACAGGTTGGTGGAAGAGCTCTCTCCAGGCTGGAGAGTTGAAAGGGACATTGGGGGCACAGTTGGTGATAATAAAGGGACTCATATCGGTTCTCTGGCTGTGTTGCCTTTGTGTCACACCCTGGGTCATCACAGGTGGTATTCAGCCGGTTCACACCAGTTCAGGCAAACCAAAAGTGGTGATTGCAGGTGGGGCCGCTCACCTGCCCCGGCTCCAAGTCGTGCTATTTAGACATCTTTTCAAGGCCCAGTGCATGCGCGGAAGGGGTTCAAACGAGCAAAGGGCATGCACGGAAGGCTGGGTGCATGCGTGGACAGCACATGTGCAGCGAACTGGTGATAAAGGTAAGTGAAACCCACCCCTGCTAAGAATGTATAAAATGAAGTAACTCCAAAGATCAGCTGGCTTTCCCTCTCCCCAGGTAAATACTACGAATAAATCAGGGGTGGGTTCTACTTACCTTTACTACTGGTTCGCAATAGGATCACATGCGCGAGGGAAGCAAGCATGCATGCCTTGCTTCTGTGCATGCGCACATCACAGATGAGAACATCCGGGGCGGTGGGTGGAGCCTCCTGCCAGTTTTACTATAGGTAAAGAACTATAGGTTCTTATGAACCACTGGAATAACACATGCAGTTATAAGGAATTTGTAAAGGGAAATCTTCTATGCTGCCTTGCATGGCCTGAGATGTGGCGTTCTGTGAAAATTCTAAGGGGAGAGAAGTCAACCTAGGATTAATTAAAGATCTTTATTCAAAAGGTTGAAACTGCAAGTGTTTCTTGTTCCATGGGGAACAGTAAGTTAACCCTCTGACTGAGATAGAAAGCCTTGACTTTTCCAAGAGGTCATAAGACCTTTTCAGCACCTGCTGAAAGCTATCGGGCCTTATTAAAAAGATCTTGCAAGGCTATTTCTGAGAACAATCCATAATAATTCAAGAAAAAAATGTAGCCCAGTTTATAAGCATTATAAGCTGGAAAAGTCTTGTATGAAACTAAAAAAAAATGGAAAATAGTTTTGGAGTTTGGAGTTTCTTTTTCATTTTTTAATTATCAGAGTATCTTGCTACAGCAGTAATAATAGCAAATCATCTCTGTGCTGCTTTTATGCAAATAATTGCTTAGAAACAAATGCAGATCAGAGTTTGTCCTTCATTGCCCCAGGATGACAAGTTCTACTGCAGATATAATCCATCAGAAAGCATTACCTACAAAGATACAATAACAAATAGTGTTCACTACACATTTCTAGCAAACTGCTGCATCTAGTGTAGGAAGAAGTATACATTAAAACTAGATATGCTACATCAGCTCCCTAGAGTTTTAATACAAAAAAAAGGGGGGGGGGAGAATTTACACAGATATCCCTTATTTGATGAAAACATGAGCATCAATAAACTTTCATCATAAAAGAACAGATGAACTAACCAAAATGCAGAAAGTGCAGTGAAACACATATTTTTTGCAGAATGTAAACCCTATTCCATTATTGTAACGTTGGTGTTTGATTTATGAGTTAACTATTATTCATTAAAATGCACCAGTACAAGTATGCAAATCACTTGAAAGACTGACACCGTTTAGACGTAAAGTCAACGTCCAAAATTTGGAGACAATCAATACAGAAATATAGATGCTGATTGTCTGAGTGAACTTCATAAATCTTGGAAAAGAAATAGATTTCTCTCTCTCTCCCCCCCCCTCTCTCCCCCCCTCTCTCTCCCTCTCTCTCTCTCTCCCTCCCTCCCTCCCTCC
>WNWU01000005.1:1555090-1580302 GCA_012654045.1 Ptyas mucosa
TATCTATCTATCTATCTATCTATCTATCTATCTATCTATCTATCTATCTATCATCTATCTATTTATCTATCATCTATCTATTTATCTATCTATCTTGTCTCTCACAGTTGTGTTTGGAAGATTGTTCAGCAGCTCCTAGCAAAGGGAGCAAACACAAAGCCAACTATCTGTATAAACATAAGGCTAAAAAGAAGAGAGTTGTGGAAGTTGTAAACAAGAACAGCTGGAGTACAGACTATTTTGCAATACAGTTTGATACTAAGACAATGAGCCTATTGTTCATTAGAACACAGTGCATGATATAAAGCATCAAGCTATCAAGAACCATTTGAAGTAAATACAGTACACGACATGGAGATTTGTGCACATTAAACATTTATTTTTTTTAGGAGCATATTCTAATTTGTTCTGATCACTGTCAGGCAATGAATGACCTTTCTCCAGTGGCAAACAACTGTAGGTTGTTCACTTTCTGGTACATCTTAAATAAAAATCCACTTCAGGTTTTTTTTCAAAAGCTGTCCTAGCTGATTCTTTCTCTTAGCCAGATTGGCCGTTATTTTTATTTGTTCTATTTTCTGTAAGCATGATCCTCTAGCAAGAAATATATGTGATAGAAAGCCTATTCTGGTCTATACATTTTAATTATGGGGAGAATAGGAGATGGCAGGGAAGGCTAAAGGCAATTTTTGTGTATGAAGTTAGAATTGTGTTTTATTTATTAATTAATTAAAATATGCTTCTAGGTCTGCTATGAGACAAAACAGCCCATTCTCGGTAGCTTTCAACTTTTCACAGAACATCTAGCAATATCCAATGAACTTCCCATTAGCAATGTAATGCATAACAAAAGCTAAATAATTGAACTATAACTAAATGCAGATGTTATAATCAATTGTGCACTCAAATAATTTCCATCAAACAAAGCCATAAATTCATGTGATCAATTTTAGATTTCTAATATAATAACTACAGCAGACATTACAAAATACAGACCTGTTGAACGTGGTTCTCTGGTCAAATTCAACAATGCGGATAAAACTACTGTCAGGTTAATAGCTTTGCCAGGAGCTGAGGATACAAAAAATTATGAAATTATAGCTGGTACTGAGAGAAATGGACAGATAAATAGTGTTTTTTTCTCCTCTTGTCGTAAGATTTAATGGTGGCTGTCAAAAGGGTTAGATACATTCACTATAGATAAGTTTATTAGCTAGCAATTAGATGAATATAGACAGAATGCTCCTGTATGTAATGTATTCAGCAAACAAAAGTGCTATTGGGTACTGTTATTATCATCTGGTGGACTTTCCAGAAACATCTGGCTATTGGAAATATCATACAGCTTAGCAACACTTGAATATGACCAATGAGGGCAATTGCTATTTAAGATATGGTATATAAAACCATAAAATTAAATTAATAAGCATGATGAAGAGCCCTGGTGGCACAGCAGACTAAAGCACTGTTATTAACACCAGCTGCCTGCAATTACTGCAAGTTCTAATCTCACCAGGCTCAAGGTTGACTCAGCCTTCCATCCTTTCTAAGGTAGGTAAAATGAGGACCCAGATTGTGGGGGCAATAAGCTGACTTTGTATAAATATACAAAAGTATGAAGGCTATTGCTTAACGCATTGTAAGCCGCCCTGAGTCTCCGGAGAAGGGGGGCATATAAATCAATTTTTTTTAAAAATGAAGTAAAATTAATATCCTGTTTTCCCCAAAATAAGACATCCCCTGATAATAAGCCCAATTGGGCTTTTGAGTGCATGGCAATAAGGCCAAGCGCTTATTTCAGGGTTCAAAAAAATATAAGATAGGGTCTTATTTTCAGGGAAACATGGTAGAACCAAAGAAGGTGCACCTTCTGAAGAAAATGACAGTATACCTATCATGGTCCCCTCAGATGGGTCTTTATGAAAGTGAAAAATCTGGAGAAAACAGGGTCTAACTCTGAGGAATTGACATGACTTACTTTATTCATGTCAGAAGCATCTGCAAATTATAGACATGCCTTGTTTCTCCCAAAATAAGACGTCCCCTGATAATAAGCCCAATCGGGCTTTTGAACGTGTGGCAATAAGGCAATAAGGCTTATTTCAGTGTTCAAAAAAATATAAGTCAGGGTCTTATTTTCAGGAAAACATGTTATAACAATAAACACTGAGATAATAGAATAGGTCATAGAATTTTATAGCATGTGTAAACAGTATGTAGAATAAATATGAAAACTAAATGACATTTGCCCAGTATCGGGTCATATCCACAGCATTTTCTCTCACCAGCATGTCATTTTCCTCCATACATATTGCATGTGTGAGATGGATTGTTCTTCTTCCCATTCAAACAGATTATCTTCTATAGGGAATGCCCATTTTCTTAGATTGTCCTTTGATCTTCCTTACCCCAGCACACAGTCTGTTTAACACAGTCTGCCATGATTGATCCTGCAGTTCTAGAAGTAGACAGCAATCTATATACCCAAACTGTACTGCCCCAAAAACCAGAAAGGTAGGAAAATTCCAAGCACATGGCAGAACACTTTAAGAATAGTGGCATGCCATGGAGTAGGTGGTTTTATCGAAGTAGGTTGTTGGAAACATGTAGTAAAAAAAATGTGCATGCTATCCATCAATATATGCCTCAGCTTCCACATTCATTGTACGTGCAGTCTCGGTGTTTCAGAAGACTGAATAAATACATTTATAATAGGGCACTTTTCAGGCTGCATATTAACTTATTCAAACTGCAGTAATTTTTCTATTAAGAGACTGGATAGATGGGATCTCACATGTGACAATTTTTTGTTCTAAATCCTTTCCCCATACCTGCTATTAAAACGGAGTGAATGTTTTCTAGGGAGGTGGTATCAATCCAGAATAACCTTTTAATACACTTAGTGATGCTCATTGTTCACGGAACATAAAAACCTTCTATAGCCAACTATGCTAGCTCTAACCTCACACAAATGGCATCTTCTTACATAGAGACATCAATAGATTTGCTAAATAATTCTTTTGAATGGGTTTTACAGAAGCTCTGATGAGTTTTAATTTTTACCAACTGATATCAGAGGTAAGAAAAACATTTAAGATTTCACACAGTTGTCACATTGAATAAAGCCAACAAGCAGACCGTGAAGCCTAATTATTTATAAATGGAAGTGATAAAATGCAAAACAAATTTGAATGTAAAGCTTGCTTCATTGTGCAGTCGTTGAATCCTTGCATAGCTTGGAGAACTTGGACTACAGTTATGATTTCATGCTCAATTATCATCAGATTCTAGAATTAGTTGATGCGGGTTGTTGACATCTGATTACATTGCAGAGATTGTGGGCAGACATAGTTCACTATTCTGTCTTTGCATACAAATTACGGAGATTACCAATTGTCCCATAGACACCTATTATAATTATTCTTTACAGAAGCATTTAAAAAGGCAGATCTGAGGAATACTATGAAGAGCTTTATTGTTTTGTTGACAATAAAAATCTCTATTTTAATAACACAACAGCCTCTATTTATCTACCAGCACTCTGCTGTTAATGATATAAATACCATCAAATTGCTACCATAATTTTCACTTTACACATGAATAATCCATTTCTTAGACGTAATCCAGTCAGTGTAACACTCTGTTTTATTTATTTCAATAGCCATCCCTGATCTTTCGGTAAATGTTACAACTGCTCTTGCAAAACCCTAATCTGTTTCTTTGTTATATATAGCAATGTTCTTTCATGCTTTCAGTATTTTTGATTCTGACTCTTTTTCAAAAGAGACACTTAGTCCTGTAGTCAATGGAAGTGCTCTCTTATGATTAACTATATCATCACTAATGTATACAATATACAATTCTTATTGTTTTGGGCTTTTCTGTTGCTTGAACAGGTTCCCATACAGTGCCTGCCCTCTGGAATACTTTGTCCTTGGAGATGTGGCTGGTCCTGATTCTCCTAGCATTCTGGAGAACTTTTAAATATGGCTACATTCTCTCTCTCTTTTTTTTTAAAAAAAAATATTTTTTATTAAGAAGTTTTTAATAATTTTCCTCTTTGCAACATTTCCGTATCGGTATACATCATCCATGTGTCCGTTTTTCCCTTTACATCTATATATCTATACATGTGGTTCCATTATCATTTATACATACTAATATATTAATATACTGATTTATAAACATACATTTTATGTCATATATATTTATACAGATTTATTACTATTTTCTAACTGCCAAGTCTTCTTTATTTTATATTTTCTTGACTTTTACACCTATCCTCTAACCATTTGTACCATACATTTCATACCAAATAGTACTCCGTTTCTTTATCTTTTATTTCTTTTGTCAGTCTATCCATCTCAGCACACTCCAGCACTTTTCTTATCACACTTTCCTCTGATGGTATAGTATTATTTTTCCAGTTTTGTGTATATACAATTCTGGCTATGGTTATGGCATGTAATATTAAGTATTGTGTTTTTTTTAATCATAATTTCCTGTAAGTATGCCTAATAGAAATAATTCCGGTTTCAGTTCTATTTGCTGTTTAATTATCTCTTCGAGCCACTTTCTTATTCTAGTTCAATATTTTTTTGCTATGGCTACATTCTCAAGTGTCACAGTTAGGAAGCTAAGAGGCCTATTCCTTTAGTGCTTGTTGTTGCGCTCAGTGGCTATTCTGTATATTGTTATCAGCAGTCCCAAAGGTGCTTTTTCAGAAGGCAACCGGACTTTCTTGTTTTTTCCTTTTGAAAACATTTTGCTTCTCATCCAAGAAGCTTCTTTAGCTCTGGCAGGATAGTAGGGAATGGAAGGATTTATATTCCTTGCAGACAGTTGGTCAACTGCATCCTTTTAGAGGGTTGTTGAAGCACTTCTAAATGACCCTCTAAAAGGATGCAGATTACCAACTGTCTTCAAGGAATATAAATCTTTCCATTCCCTACTATCCTGTCAGAGCTGAAGAAGCTTCTTGGATGAGAAGCAAAACGTCTTCAAAAGGAAAAAAAAAACCAAGAAAGTCCAGTTGCCTTCTGAAACAGCACCTTTGGGACAATCATGACTGGGATGGCTGAGGATCTCTACAGATTGTTATCAGCTCTCTTTTGTTATTGTTATTAATCTATTTCTATTGAATTTTAATTCTGTTAGCCATCCAAAGTTGCCGTTGTAAAATGGGAAAATACACAAACAAACAAACCTACTTTGCAGAATATTCACATTATCTTTTCCTTATAATATTATTTTGTGTGTGTGTGCGTGCGAGGGGTTGTTTTCCATCTCAATTGTTTTTTTCACATTTCTTTGAAGGTATAACAAAATGTCATGTGTGGTCTTGATTTTAAGTGTCTACGCCTTAAAAGTCAGTTGATGATTTACAAGATTTAGAGGCTGCACAACAATTCTGGGTGGCTTACAAATAAAAGAAGAAAGAAAAAAAATTATCCATGCCTCTGGATAAATACATTTCCTATAACAGAAATAAAGGTTGTATAGGCACTGTTCTCCAACATCTGGGAGAACAGCCAAGTTTTTAAGATTTATGGAACATCAGCTGTGTGGGAGCCACACACATCTCTAGATTGACCACAGCTAATGAATTATTTCCATATGTCAA
This sequence comes from Ptyas mucosa, assembly GCA_012654045.1. Classification (NCBI taxonomy): domain Eukaryota; kingdom Metazoa; phylum Chordata; class Lepidosauria; order Squamata; family Colubridae; genus Ptyas; species Ptyas mucosa. The sequence continues at coordinate 1,560,714 of WNWU01000005.1, forward strand.
AAGCTAGGTTATAAATCTGACTTAACTTTGACTTTTTAAACATTATTTTAACTGTTTGCATTAGACAATCATTGGTTTAAGCTTAAGGATAGGAAGTGGTATGTACAAAACCTCATCGCTGCACAAATCGACAAAGTTTAGTTTGAACTAAACTGAGAATCACTATTACTTCTAAAATATCATGTCAAGTAAATACGATGTACTCTGTATAATAGCAGCATTACTTATATAATTTTCCAAGTAATTTTCCAACCCTCTGTATAGTAGTCAATCAGAACAGGATACTCCTTACTTTGAAATTCAGATATATCCATTGTTATTTTCTGCCATGGGACCTAATGGATTTTTCCATGTTTTTCACCAGTTTCTTGATATTTTTATTTATGTAAGTTTGATGTATTCTTCATGCTTAAGCTATGAATTTGAGCACAAATACCTGATAGTAAATTGTAACTCTAGCTCTCCTCTTACATGCTTCTCTTCCTAAATTATTCTCGTGAACTTTGTTCTTAATTTTCATGGCACTGCTGTATAATTACTCTTTAGAACTGAGTGCTTGTAAGTATTTTGTTCTTCTGTAAAATTCCTGTGAGGTTCATCTGTTCATCAAAGTTCATCTGTAGCATTCTTGTTCTTTTTCTGAAGTCAGTGTTTCAAAATAAAATCATTCAAGGCAGTGGTGGATTCCTCCCGGTTTGGCCCGGTTCTCCCCAGCCGGTAGTGGTGACAATATGACGTCACCGAACCGGTTCTGCCCCACGCCCCCCCCACCCCCACATTATTCTTACCTTTTATTTGGCCCACCCCCAATCTATTGCTGCCTCCTGAGTCCCAGCTGATGGCTAGATGGGAAAAAACTGTTTAAACTCTTGCCAGGGGGCTTCAAAAGGCCGCCCTACAGCTGATCAGTGTTAAAAGAAAACAAATGAGTACACCGGTGCCTGCAAAAATATATGAGTAGACCAGTGCCTGCAAAAATACACGAGTAGACCAGTGCCTGCAAAAAATAAATGGGTAGATCGGTACAGCTCTGCAAACAGTTAAAAGCCTGGTAGACCAGTATCTCTGCTAAATCCTAAATAATTGTCACATGACCATCAAGCCATGCCCACAAAATAAGCCACGCCCACAGAATCGGTAGTAAAAAAAAATAGAACCCACTATGAAATACCCTCCAACACAGCCTTAAAAGTCTTTTAATTTAAAATCTTAGAAATCTACAAATATTACATAACTAAATACTCTGCTAATTCCACTTTGCTAGTAAGAACTGACATTATATCAACAGCCTAATTTTTTTCTTGCTCTATGAATAATTTGTACCTGGTATTTCTGCAAATTTAACAACCATATTTAAATCCTAGGAGTTGCACTGTACATTGACTTTTTAAAAATGGCTTCAAAGGTCTTCATTTGTCTCTATTTGCACTATCTTTCCACAATGAACTGATGAGTTTTCAACAATTTTCCCAGTTTTCAACAACGTTACCTTTAAATACCAACTTCTCTGGAGGATTCAGCTGATCTATCTCAGCTCTCCATTCCAAACATTTCTGACACCATATTATATTTATTTAGACAAACATGAAAACTGGCAGATCCAGCAAATAACAGGGACTTTATCCCTCTGTTGACAACAAAAAAAATTCTATGCTATTTATATAGCTCTGCCATTTGTTCATTTACTGTCACACTACTGTTAATGATTCAAGTATAATCACATTTGCATATTACACCAGAATAATCTGTTACCCAAAAGTAAGCAAATCACTACAATGATCTCTCAAATAGCAGATGGCAAATATAAATCTCACCGTGGACAATGGCAAAGTCCTATCCAACTTGGGGTTTCAGATGGATCTTCTCCTTTGCCCATATACCGATGAAGAATGGATATGACAAGCTACTACAAAATGTTATTTAGGACATCATTTAGAGGTCTTAAAGAAAATACCAGACTGTTATAACATGTATAAACGTCATGGTACTGAGGATGTTAATCCAATTTTCAATCTGAATTTGTCCCCCTCAAAACTACCCCAAACTACAATAAACTCTGATATTTAAAATAAGGACTCTTCTATAAAGTCAGTTTTTCATGATAGCAAGGATGCTTCCTCCTTGTTCTCTTCCAATAACATCCAAAAATGCTTAACTATCTTTTAATGCTGATAATACAACTAAATTCTACCATAATTAAAACCAAATGTTTGCTAGGATATAATAAGTTCCAAAACAAAGCTCTCCAGTTGTGAGCATATTGGTACAAACTCAATGCCATTTTCATTTAAAAAAACAAAAAAACCCAAATCACAGACATTAATATAAATCAAGGACAATTGGAGGTTTTGAAGATTAAATTCCTCATTTTCTGATTTGAGTATCATTACTACTTGGTGTTTTACAGTGTCAAATATTGACATCTTCCTTAGAAAGTGTGCATGTGTGTCAGAAGTGGGTTTCAGCAGGTTCTGACCAGTTCTGGAGAACTAGTAGTGGAAATTTTGAGTAGTTCAGAGAACCGGTAGTAAAAATTCTGACTGGCCCCGCCCCCATCTATTCTCTGCCTCCCAAGTTCCAGCTGATTGGGAGGAAATGGGGATTTTGCAGTAACCTTCCCCTGGAGTGGGGTGGGAATGGAGATTTTATAGTATCCTTCCCCTGCCACACCCACCAAGCCACCCCCACAGAACTGGTAGTAAAAAATTTTGAAACCCACCACTGATGTGTGTGGAATATTTCCCCCCCAAAATTAAACAGAATCTGCTCAACAAACAAACTCTCACTTTTTATGTAAACCTTACCATCAATTGGCCATATTAGATTCAACTATAGATTGAAGTGAATAGTTTCACTCCAATTGTATAGAAAATTTATCATATTGTAGTTCAACCTCTGCGAAATTAAGCATCTTTAAACTTACAAAGAAGGTCCCTAAATATGTTATGCATACAGTAACAACTGTTCTTCAGTCCTAGCCACCTGTACAGTATATCAGACCTTTCCTTGGCTAGCAAGAAAAGCTACTCTAAGCATATATTTCCCAGGACTCCAAGGCTCAAAATCATTCTAGCAAAGCAATGAAGCTTCATTCCTTGGCAACAATAAATCTGATCCAGCATCAGATGCAGGGTTATTTATATTATAATCACTGTTCTAAACCACTTGCTATTTATAAGTATAAAATATAACATAGATTTTTTTTCTTCTTTCTTTACTTTATTGGTTTGTATTTTGAATTTGTTTGAGATTGTCTCTGCAATTTTTTTAAGTTTAAAGATTGCTTTGTTAATTGTGAATCATAAACATAAAGAAATAAACAAAGTGTCCGATGATTTCTGATGGCTCTCTTACTTAGTGCACTGTACATAAAGGGCAGTTTTGGACCACAGATAAAGTTTCCATATGTTCTTTGGTTTGTTAATGATTTCATCTAGTATCAGGTTGTTTGCTTTTCATCATGTGAGATGAACTTTCATGTTATTTGTACCTTCAACTCTTTTTCTTTCCTCTTCTTTCTGAGAAGAGCTTAGTGCTTCTCTCTTTTACCTCCTGGAAGGTTCTTCCACTAATTCTCTACTTGTATTTGTCTATTCAAACTATGCTCATCCCAGTGGTGGGATTCAAAACTTTTTCCTACCGGTTCTGTGGGCATGGCTTGGTGGATGTGGTATGGCTTGGTGGGCATGTCAGGGGAAGGATACTGTAAAATCTCCATTCCCACCCCACTCCAAGGGAAGGTTATTGCAAAATCCCCATTTCCTCCCGATCAGCTGGGACTTGGGAAGCAGAGAATAGATGGGGGTAGGGCTAGTCAGAGATGGTATTTACTGGTTCTCCGAACTACTCAAAATTTCCACTACTGGTTCTCTAGAACTGGTCAGAACCTGCTGAATACCACCTCTGGCTCATTCCTCCCCTCCAAAGAAATCTATGTGATCAGGAAGTCAAAAGTGAGGGAAGAGGACTCTTCATCCTCTCCAGAATCTGAGAGATGGAGAGAAGTAGAGAGTCTCCATTGCAGATTCAGATATATATTCATTCATACTCAAACCCATTGTGGAAAAGTCCTATGGAAGCATGCTTGGATAGGTCAGCCCTCTGGTGGGAAGTCTACCCTCTCTATGCCCCAAATGTTTGAAGAATTAGGGGGCTGAAGGTCTGGTAGGTTGACTAGGCTTAGACTTGTGTGGTTATTGCTAATGGAACTACAAAAGAAAGATGCAGAAACATTTTCAGCTGATTCTTGGAATCTGTTTTTCCAACTATATAGCTTGATACCAAATATTCTAGAACCAAGTTAAATATGAAAGGAAATAAAGGAAACAAATCTTTAGGAGGTTCCATGCTACATTTGAATATGTGGGGAAATAATCCTACTTGTAATAATTTAAGTAGAATAGCTAAAATAATAGACTCTGAACCCATGAAATATAGTCGAAAAGAACTCGGGTTTTTTATAACATATTACAAATCTTTATCTTGTCAAAAGCTTTTCTCGTCCCTAACAAAACCACTACAACAGTTTCAAGGTTTTCAGCTTGTATTATTAAAATACCAACAAGGAATTTCATATTGTTAAAGACTTGACACCCTTTCATGAAACTAGATTGTGTATGACACACTATTGATGGTGTCACAGTCTGCAACGTTTTGAATCCATATTTAAGAATAATATTGAATGATAACTCATAATATTCATAGTGGACTTACCAGGCTTCAAAATAAAATTGATCAAAAAGGCTTGATGGTTCTAATACAAGGATTTCATTTTCAAAAGACTTAGTATAGATCTCTAAAATATAAAAGCCAAACCTTCTTTATATTTTATAATACATTGTATTATCTTTTAGTAGATAAGCCCACTTTTTCATAAAACTAATTTTTTTCCTGCAATAGTAAAAGTATGACCTAATTTTTACAATGATCTTGGGATTTCCCCTCCCCCAAATCTATTGTTTTAAAAAATTATTGTGTATGATATATGACAATGGTGGCAAGGTTCTTATCTGGCAAAGATGGAAAGAAGAATATATACCTACAATGGAAGAATGGATTTAGAAATTAATGGAGCTGGCCGAGGTGACAAAATTGTCTGTTTTGTTTATTTATTTATTATTATTAAATTTTTATACCGCTCTTCTCCCGCGGGACTCAGGGCGGTGCACAGCCGAGATAAAAAACATAACATACAAAATTTAAGAACAATTTAAAAACATTAAACAATTTCGGCCCAGTAATTTAAAACAACCCAATTAAAACCGAATTCAATTAAAACTAGGAGGAAGGGATCAAGCCAGCCCTCTAAAAAAAATTTAGAGACAATAATCCGACTAAATTTCATGAGATCTGGAGGCCATTGTTAGATTTCTTACTGAATAGAAAAGAATCAACTTTTGATTTTGGGAGTTGAAGATTAGATCACATTGGTTTTGAATAGAGAAATATTGTAGCTTTTCAAATATAAGGTTATTTACATTTAATAACTTACTATTTTCCCATCAAATTAAGAGAACGTTTTATGAATACTGTTTTTAATTCGACTATAATGTTGACCGTTATTATTTTAAGATATTAAACTTAAAGGGATGTGGTTGTGGTGTTAATATCTCTGTGGTAAAAGAAAATTGGATGTCTTTTGTTTTGTTTGTTTGATGTATATTTTTGACTTATTTTATCATTCCCTTTCCCTTTTCCCTTTATGTTAGTCTGTATTTTTCATATTTGATGTTGAAATGTAATAAAGATATAAAAAATGGACCTAAGTTTATATAGAACCTCTAAATTTAGACTATTGAGAGAAATATAATAATTGAATAATTGTGAATGAATTGTACCTCACTATGTAATATACTGTAACATGGAATCATAAATTATATATATTTCACCGTGCTGTTACAACTGTTTCAGTGAAATTGTATCTTTGTCTAATAAGCCTGATTAATATAATTTCATTTCAGAAACATGCAAACGATCAACTTCCAGATTAGCATACTGAAGTCATTATAAAATTCTGATATATAGTTTCTTGTACAATTATTCAAAGTTTTCTTAACTTGTCTTTCCAAATTAAAGTATTGTTCATGCATGCACAGTTTCGCTCGCCCATCACTCACCTCCAGCTCCTAACAGGTGTACAGGCCATGGCTGGGGGACAAGGGACTCCTGGCATATACTATAATCCTACACTGAATACTTCACAAGAGATTTAAAAAATCTCCTACAAAATCCACAAATCTGTTGCATATACTGCATGTTTAAAGAAAATCTCAATTTTTGTTGTTGTTGATCAACAGACTATAGATCACCTGATTGATTGAGTGATTTTGTGCTATCAAATTAGCAATCACATAAATTTTCCTCCGTGACAATCCGTCTCTAACCTGCTCCTTCAAGTGCTCTAAAGCTGCGCCCATTCCTGCTGTATTTTATCCACCAATCTTGTTAATGGCAATACTTTTCTTTTCCCCCCCAACATTATAAATATCTCCAGAGATTTAGATCTTTATAGAATGTGTTTGAACTATGATAATCTGAGTTCGGTCATTTGAGCCTCAGATAAGAACTCTGTTTTGATTTGTTTGATGATCTATTTGTTTATTTTTCTTTGATTCCATGGTATTTTCAGGCCTCTTCTCCAATACCAAAGTTCAAAAGCATAAATACTCTTTCTATCTTGTTTCTTCAAAGATCAACGTTCATTTCTATAGCATATCGCAGGGCAAATCATTGCTTCCACTCTTCTGATTTTAGGTGTAAAATATAATCTGTTGATGTAGATGCTTCATGGCATTTGAATGTCTTTTCCAGGGTCTTCATTGCTACTCTATCCAATACTAGTCTCTGAAATATTTCTTGACTACTAGTTAATTTACTGTTGTCAGTTGTCTAAAAGGTAGAAAAAAATTCCCCCAATTCAATATATCCATTGGAAATTCTAATCCTGGCTGCTGTTTAATCTTTGTCTCACTTTTTTTTACTGTGCTCTTTGACTTTGCTGTACCAACTGTCATGAGTTCTATCTTCTTCATATTTAATCTTAGACCAATTTTTTCACAGTGTTCCTTGGTTTTCATTACTAGACTTGGCAGAAGATTTGCATTTTCAGCTATCCGAATAGCGCCCTCAACATCTTGGTTTACAAACCAACATCTTGGTTGTAAACCAAGATCATTATAAACTGCTCAGAGTTGCCCTGTAGTGAAATGGGCAGATAATAATAATATTAATAACAACAACAACAACATTTTAATTATTGATGTTTCTTCCTCCAGTTTCCAAACCACACTAATCTTCTAGTCTCCACTTCCTCAATATTTCACAAATAGATTGAATAAATAAGGGAAAGTATCCTGGCCTGGTGCCAGTCTGTTTTATATTCTGTCTGGATTGTGACATTGTGTCCTGCGTACATGCTTTGCATGAGGACAGTTTGCATGAGATGGATTTTCCTATAAACATTTCATAGCTAGATATGATCAACACAATCAAAAGCCTTTCCATAGACAGTGAAGAACTTATTGATTTCTTAATAGTGTTTGGTTTTGTCGATTATTCAGCACATATCAGCAATAATCTCTCATATTCTTTAGCCCTTCTAAAGGCAGTTTGAATATCTGATATCTTGTCTTCTACGTAGGACTCTCATTTGTGTTGGATAATCCTAACCATTATTTTACTAGTATTGAAATTAAACGTATTGTATGATAGATGCACAGTCTGTTAAAACTCCTTTATAACAGTAACATATTAAAATCATATCATGTTATGCCAGCTTGATTATTTCTTCTAAAAACCATTGTCATTCAAGCATGATTGGATATTAAAATATAACCTATATAACTATCCAATTAATTGATAATAGGATGATTTAAGTGGCTTATGAAAGTGGCATATAATACAGTATATTATATAGAATAGAATAGAATAGAATAGAATAGAATAGAATAGAATAGAATAGAATAGAATAGAATAGAATAGAATAGAATAACAGAGTTGGAAGGGACCTTGGAGGTCTTCTAGTCCAATCCCCTGCCCAGGCAGGAAACCCTACACCACTTCAGACATCACATTGTAATGAATAAAAATACAGTACTATAAAATATAAAAACAGCATCCAAAATTCCCAAATAGGAATATTATTTGTCTCAGGAATGTTTGGAGCTGGAAAAACATTATCAATAATGCTAAATGCATCAGTAGTGTCAAAAATGCCAGTTTCCTTAAAGCTCTTGCTTAACAAATTTTCTGCAGCTAACATTTCTCCTTAGTACATAAGACAATGGTACAATAATTCTTGTTTCCTGTGTATAAACCTTCAGAGCCATTATTTCATCACATTATTCCTTCAAATAGTTCTCAGAGCATGGTTGATCTTCTATGGGACACTTCTTGAAAAGTAAAAAAAAAAAAAAGCCAGATTGAGAAATCAAGACAAAAAATAAATAAATAGCCAATTGTATTCACAATGTTGCTATGAAACTTCATGGATCTTTTCAAGAAATCACTGGGAGTAACTTGGATTCAAAGGAGATGATCATTGTATCACTTGTGAAGGCAATACCATTCTGCTCCTTATGCATCTCAGCAATTTGTATTGAAAGGCCACAAAAATCCAGTTGTTGCCAATTGCTTTTTTTTTGTTTTGCCTTCCTGAGTAGTAACTCTTCATCCTCCATTAATGTAACCAATTCTCCATTAAATCTATTTAAATAAATGGTGAGCACTATCAATGAATTTTGTCATCATTCCAGTTTAATTTTGCATTTTTGCATAACTTTTATTTTTTTCCCCATGTCTTTCCATTCAGCTTTTTGCATGACCCCTGGACCTAAAAAAATAATAAAAGAATCCTTTTGAACTGGACTATCATATAAGTCTAAGCAAGTAAGTTAGAAAGTACATTTTAATAGAACATAGATAAATGCATCTACAATGCATTTATCCCAGTCAGAAGTGACTGTAACTCAAGATTGGTCTCCTTAGGTGGCAAATTATTGACAATATTAAGAACAGTAGACTGGAGCCAAATATTAGTGAGCCGTGAGAGATAAATATGCCAACTGAAATCAGCAGAAGCCATGAATCCCTCTGTGAGGGAGATGGGCAGTTCAAAAATGTGATAAACAAATAAAAATAAATAAATAAAATGTGTTTGTGCTTCCTGCTAATTGAAGTATATGTTGGTGAGCTAAGATGCAGAAAAATATTTTAGATGGTCTATATACCTAGCCACTTAAGCTAGACAACAGTAATATTCAAAATGAATGGGTAGAGGACATAATACTTTTCTCATAAGGAAACCCTAGAAGCTTATAGTATACCCATGGAAACACTACACATATGATTGGGGATGCTATTGTTTGCACTTCATTTTTCACTTCTTCCAATAAATGTAGTCAAATCAACAGTGGAGTCTGCTTTATATCAGCAGCAGAATTCCATTATAAGTTTCCAGATTGTTTTTCACACACTTGTCTCCAGCTATTCTGTTCTATTAAATGCTCTTTAGCTGCATACAATTAACTATTATATAAATAATTTCCCTAAAACAAGCTTAACTGAATTAAATAAAAGGATGATTATAAGCTCTATTAACATCACAACTGAAACCGAGAGTAAAAGGAAGTGCAGTACTGCTATGATCTCCAAATCACAACAAAGCATAGAAGAAGCAAATAAAATAGAGACGCTAAATTACTTTTTAACCCCATTAAGAAAATAACTCCTTGAAAATTTCATCATAATCTCAGAAAGTACAAATAAGCAAGATCCAAAGGTTGATAAACTTGATTTCACCAGGAGCAGAAGAGAAGCTATTTTCAGAGCAGACTTTGAATTCCTCCTAAGTACTTCCTGATGTTTTTAGAGATGATAAATGTTGGTTTAGTTGATCCTGACTCTTCAGTTAAAATATACACGGTCAACTACCCGGTCACATTTCAAATCTGCCAAGGAATGTAAGGAAATTCCCAGACTGTGGTAAGTCATAATGTAGAATATTTATTTTTGGTTTATAAGTCATTGTTTCTTTTTTTTAATGTATTATGGGAGTCCAATTGTGGTATGTAGGTATGTGTGTATGTGTATGTTTGTGCACACATTTGTAGAGACATAAGTACATATATGTCCTTCTATACCCCACTATTCTTTCAGAGCTGAAGAAGCTCTTGGATGAGAAGCGAAATGTCTTCAGAAGAAAAAAACAAGAAAGTCCAGTTGTCTTTTGAAAAAGTACCATTGGGACAACCATGACCTGGATGACTGAGAATCTCTACAGACCTTTAGCTATACAATTTGGGATGAACACCCTTTAAATGGTGTGGGAATAAGAATGGATTTCCAGAGAAAAAAATTGCAGACTACAGGAACCAAGAGCACTACTCAGGTGACCCTGAGGACACAGATAAATCTCCAAGTGTTTCAACAACCCCCTAAAAGGATGCAAATGAGCAGCTGTCTGCAAGGAATATAAATCCTTCCATTCCCAACTATCCTGTCAGAGCTGAAGAAGCTTCTTGGATGAGAAGAAAAAAACAAGAAAGTCCAGTTGCCTCCTGAAAAAACACCTTTGGGACAACCATGACCTGGATGACTGAGAATCTCTACAGACAAGCACATATAGTAGATACAAAATTTGCTTAGCATGGTCTATAAGCTGTTTTCAATGCTGGGGAAGCAGGACAGTAGAGTTTGATGATAGTGACTTGAAACAGAGGCAGCAGAAGCAGGTTAAAGGTAAAGGTAAAGGTTCCCCTCGCATATATGTGCTAGTTGTTCCCGACTCTAGGGGGCAGGGCTTATCTCTGTTTCAAAGCCAAAGAGCCAGCGCTGTCCGAAGATGTCTCTGTGGTCATGTGGCCGGCATGACTAAATGCCAAAGGCACATGGAACACTGTTACCTTCCCACCGAAGTGGTCCCTATTTTTCTATTCGCATTTTTTACATGCTTTCGAACTGCTAGGTTGGCAGAAGCTGGGACAAGTAACGAGAGCTCACCCCATTATGCGGCACTAGGGATTTGAACCGCTGAACTGCCGACCTTTCAATTGACAAGCTCAGGGTCTTAGCCATTGAGTCACCACATCCCTTAACAGAAGCAGGTTAGGGATTAGCAATTGGGCAGAAAATTTCAACCTAGTATAGTTTTCTGCCTCTGGATGGATAAATAGCACTTCAGCTCTCAAGTGGGGAAAGGTCCATAGTATTATCTCTCTGAAGGGGCAGTTTTGCAAAATATCAGACAATTGTTGATGAATATATATAGTCAGATAAATGGATTGTGGTATGCGAGCTAGTTATTTTTTATAGAGAGAAAAGTGAAGGCATTCTTATTCATTTAAAACACAATGGATTTGATGGGCACAAAATACACAAAGGACATACAACTAATAGCTAACTTGAAAGCAGAACATTGATTGACTGACATTTCCTCTATGATTATAGTGCTATAACAGCATAGATCAAAAACTGTAAAGACAGTTTGGAAGTATTGAGGATACATTTAAATGTGTATATGTTGTAAAGGCTTACATGCTGTTCTAGAAAAATCTCAAATTGTTCAGTCCTTCCTGTTATTTATTTCTTGATGTTTCTCAAACTAAAACATTATTCTTGTATATTGTGTGACAATCTTACTATAATGTTTTTATATTCCATTGCAACCATTATTTTGGTGATTGCATCCAAGAGCCATGAATTTTAAATACTTGGGGAATTATTTTTTAAAATAATAACTGATTTCAGTGGCAATGACAATAAAATTGTTCAAGAAGAATTCTTGGTCATTATAGGCATAACGTATAGCTACAACTTATTCTAAGATGTAATTATAACTTCATACTGTATTTTTCCATTCTTCCCTTTATTTTTATTTTATTCTGTATGGTATGCAAATGGACATAACAGATTTCACTGGATTGCAGAACTTTCTAGAGATAATAGAAGAAGACTAGAAGAACCTTTGATTCAATGTATTTCTCAACATGGCCATATCCTGGTATGCATAAATCTGTTAACAGAAGTTGTGAGTGCTCCATTACTGAAGGCTTTCAAAAAGAGACTGGACAATCATTTGTCTGAAATGATATAAGGTCTTCTGCTGAAGCAGGGGGTTGGACTAGAAGACCTTCAAGCTCCCTTTCAATTAGTGTTGGCTAATTACCATCCAGTCTCCAACCTTCGCTTTGTCATGAAGGTTGTTGAGAGTGTGGTAATGTGACAGCTCCCTCAGTACCTGGATGAACCGGCTTGTCTGGATCCGTTCCAGTCGGGCTTCAGGGCTGGGTACAGCACAGAAATGGCATTGGTCGCATTGGTAGATGATCTCTGGAGGGCTTGGGACACGGGTTGTTCCTCTGTCCTGATCCTATTAGACCTATCAACGGCTTTTGATACCATCGAGTTAGGGGTGGGGGGCACCGTGCTGTGGTGGTTCTCCTCTTTTCCCTCTGACCGGTCACAGTCTGTGTTGGCAGGGGGGCAGAAATCGACCACGAGGCCCCTTGTATGTGGGGTGCCGCAAGGGTCGGTCCTCTCACCCCTTCTGTTCAACATTTATGTGAAGCCGCTGGGTGAGATCATCTGTAGTTTCGGGGTGAAGTACCATCAGTACGCTGATGACACTTAGCTGTACATCTCCACCCCGGACCACCCCAATGATGCCCTTGAAGTGATGTCCCAGTGCCTGGAGGCCATGCGGATCTGAATGGGGAGGAAGAGACTCAGGCTTAACCCATCCAAGACTGAGTGGCTGTGGTTTCTGACGTCCCGATATAGTCAGTTGGTGCCATCACCATGGAGAGGGCTCACAACTTGGATGTCCTCCTGGACTCACGGCTGTCTTTAGAAGAGCACTTGATGGCTGTGGCCGGGAGGACTTTCTATCAGGTTCACCTGATTCACCAGTTGCGTCCCTTTCTGGATTGGGATTCGTTAAATATGGTCACTCATGCCCTCGTCACTTCCCGCCTGGACTACTGTAATGCTCTCTACATGGGGCTCCCCTTGAGGAGCACCCAGAGGCTCCAGCTGGTCCAGAATGTGGTCGCGTGGGTGTTTATGGGAACGACATGGCGCTCCCATGTGACTCCCCTCCTGTGTGAGCTGCACTGACTCCCGGTGGTCTTCTGGGTGTGCTTCAAAGTTTTGGTTACCCCCCTCTAGAGCACTCCATGGCTTAGGACCTGGGTATTTACGAGACTACCTTCTGCCACCAATAGCCTCTCACCGACCAGTAGGCTCCCATAGAGAGGGGCTTCTCGGGGTGCTGTCAGCCAAACAGTGTCGACTGGCGGCCCCCAGGGGGAGAGCCTTCTCTGTGGGGGTACCTGCCATATAGAACGGCAGAGATACGGAGATACGGAGGATCCCAGATCTGTGCACTTTCTGCTGTGCCCTCAAAACATTTTTATTTCAGCAGGCCGGCCTGGCCCAACTCTCCCTTTTATATTGCTTTTAAATTTGTTTTAAATTGGGGTGTTTTAAATTTGTTTGGGGCCAAAGCATTTAATGTATTTTTAATTGGTTTTTAACGTTTGTATTACGTGTATTTTATCTTTTGGCTGTTCTCAGCCCTGAGTCCTTCGGGAGTAAGGCGGTATATAATTTTTTTAAAAAACAAAAACACTCTGTTCTCCTCCTCTCCTCTCCTCTCCTCTCCTCTCCTCTCCTCTCCTCTCCCCTCCCCTCCCCTCTCCTTTCATCTCATCTCATCTCATCTCCTCTCCTATTATTCTATGTTCAATGTTCTAAATCAGGAGTGTCAAACTGGTGGTGGGCCAGATACATCATGTGCAGGCCATGCCCACCCCAACTCCACAAAGGCAAAAAAAGTCATGATATATCACATGATGTGATTGAGTTTGATACCTGTGTTCTAAATAATATACTACACTTTGACTGTACTGGGTTGTTGGACGTCATCAGTGGTGGGTTCCTCCCGGTTTGGCCCGGTTCCACCGAGCTGGTAGTGGTGACGATATGACATCACTGAACCGGTTCTCCCCCCCCCCGCATTATTCTTACCTTTTATTTGGCCCCACCTCCAATTTATTGCTGCCTCCTGAGTCCCAGCTGATCGGCTAGAGGGGAAAAAAACTGTTTAAACTCTTCCCATGGGGCTTCAAAGGGCCGCCCTACAGCTGATCATTGTTAAAAGAAAACAAAAGAGTAGACCGATGCCTGCAAAAATAAATGGGTATACCAGTGCCTCCAAAAACAAATGAGTAGACCGGTACAGCTTTGCAAGCAGTTAAAAGCCTGGTAGACCAGTACCTCTGCTAAATCCTAAAGAATTGTCACATGACCATCAAGCCATGCCCACAAAATAAGCCATGCCCACAGAACCAGTAGTAAAAAAATTTAGAACCCACCCCTGGATGTCATCATTAAGTAACCTCCCTAAAACAGTACAGTCATAATTTCAGTTTTTTAACTAGAGACTTTTAGGTCATATTTATACTCTTTACTATTGTTAAGTGTATCAGCTTTTCAAAAAGCAAGTCCTGATAATCTCAGCAATTGCCATGCTATTAGACTTATTTTCTTTATAACCTTTGACAATTTATATTATTATAAGTGCATTAGCAACTTGCTTTAATACAACCATACATTACTCTAGGAACAAAATTGAAGAAAAAGACTCATTTGTGCATTATACTAATTGATATACATTACAGAAAGATGGTTTATTCACCATGCTAAATCATTATGTAATATGGTTAGTTTTAGTTTTGCCAATCCAGCCACTGGTGGTTTGCAAATCATGGTTTATGGCTTATGGCAACATGTGAAACTAGCCAGTTATGCTTATTTGAAGGATCCTGATTAAATAAAAGATGGCTTAGTATCTGCTAACACAGCTATAATATAACAGAACTGCAGCTATCCTGCGATAAGAACATTTATAAACTCAAACATATTTGTTGTAATTTGCTGTTGAACAAAACTAGTTAAGGAAAATACTACATCTTAAGTGAATTCAGAAACATGGTGTAAAACACAGGATTCAAAGTCAAATTTCAAGAACAAAAGTTGCAAAGCTCCAAATAAACCTGCTGGATCCATGAATCAGTTACTGCAACAATAAATTGCTGAAGTCTTGGATTTTTCCCATCCAATTTATAAAAACATTTTTTATTTAGGGTAAGTTCTCTTAACAAACAAACAAAAAAAAAGGAACAGAATAAAACAGAATAAAGTATTCACTATTTCCTATTTAAATTTGCATTGTGAAATAGTTGCTTCTTTCAGCTGTATAAGGAAAATATGGTTTCGGGGGAGGAGGAGGAAATGCCAAAGTGGATGGATTCCTTTGTTACAGCAAAGAAGTATGTGTTAAATGTACATAGAATACCATTAAGATTGTAAACAACCCTCTTAAATTTGTGTGTTGGACATCAACCAACTTTCTATAAGACATCTCCCTTATTTGTAACAAAGTAATTTGTTTAACCACCATCAAGGACACAAAAGTCCAGGGTATAGAAATATATACACAGAAACTATTCTTACGTCATACTATTGTTCAGAAATGTGGACATAAGCGCCTCTAATTTACATTGCTTCTTACTCAGAAAGAAAAAGGTTGTTGTTGTGCCATATTTTGTCTTTTACTTCCAACTTTGCTTTACTGCAGGGTTAAGCAAGCACTATTTAGCCTTTTGTGAAAGTTAACAAAACCATATGTTCTGGTGCTAGGTTCTTCTGGAACAGGGTTTCTCTCGTTTGTTTATTTATTTGATACTGTAGGACTGACGCACAAGATATCCAGGCAGGGAGCACTGTTGTATGGAGTGCCCTTGCAAAGTTTATTGTGAATTCATCTGGGAATCCTATGGCCTGAAGGGAAGAAATTACCCTGATGAGTTATAGTTTACTGCATACAGTTAAGTCATGAAGCTTTCTCTGTTATTAAATAGGGCACAGCTATAAAACCTTTTAACTGTTTTAACCACAAACCCTGAAATTTACTTTCTACTCTATAGTGCATTTTTCTATAAACTGCTATTGCACATGTAAAGAAGACAGCACACACACACACACTCAGGTGTCATCCAGGGGTGAAATTCACTTACCTTTCCCTACTGGCTCACAAATGTGAGCGCGCACCAGGGGTGAAATCCAGCAGGTTCTGACAGGTTCTGGAGAACTAGTAGCGGAAATTTTGAGTAGTTCGGAGAATCGGTAGCAGACATTTTGAGTAGTTCAGAGAACCGGCAAATGCCACCTCTCGCGGGCCCCAGAGTGGGGTGAGAATGGAGATTTTGCAATATCCTTCCCCCAGGAGTGGGGTGGGAATGGAGTTTTTGCAATATTCGTCTCTCAGGAGTGGGGAGGGAATGGGGATTTTGCAGTATCCTTCCCTTGCCACACCCGCTAAGCTAAGCCATGCCCACCAAGCCACACCACACCCACCAAGCCACGCCCACAGAAACGGTAGTAAAAAAAAATTTGATTTTACCACTGGTGCGCACGTGTGTGCCTCCTCCACGCATGTACAGAGCCTTCTGCACATGCCCAGAAGGTCAAAAACAGGACATGATGACGTCTGGGTGGGTGGGCAGAGCCTCCCACTACCGACGCTACCAGATCATGCGATCTGGATAGATCCGGCTGAATTTCACCACTGGTGTCATCTCTATACAGTTGGACCAGACTAAGAAATAGTTACCATGTAGATCTAAGACTACTTTTATTAGAACAAGAATAACAATACCATCTAAATAATAGCAAATTTAAAAATGCTATTTAAATTTTATTTTCATGTGAAATTGGAAAAGGCTGCCTGAGACAATTTTGTAAACCACTTTCTTGGTCTGGCTCAAGTTTCTGTCCTTGAAGGCCATCCTCTATACTTACTACACTGAGCCAATCCCTAAATTTTTCAGATCAAAAATCAACACCTTTGCTTCTTAAGGCGAACATACACTAGACTGAGCATATACTAGGGCAGGGGTGTCAAACTCGATTTCATTGAGGGACACATCAGGGTTGCGTTTGACCTCGGGGAGTAGGGATGGGCTTGGTCAGGGTGGGCGTGACCAGCTCAACATCACTCATGTTGGAGGTGCCTGTGGTGGCTCCCGAGCTCTGTTTTCAGCTGCGACGGCCTCTTGCAACCCTCTGCCAGCAAAAGCAGAGTTCGTGAGGGCCGCATGCAGCCCTCTTGAGCTCCGTTTTCACTGGCAGAGGCACCACAGGTCGGTCCTTTGCTGTTTCCAGAGTGGCCCTCTGGGCCAGATCTAAGTGCCTTGAGTTTGACACTCCTGTACTAGGGGATGAGCAACAGTATCTCTTTTGATTATGAGAAGAAATATGTAGTTGCTTTGGAATATTAACTTCAAGACAGTAGGGGGAAAGAAAAGAGTTTTGCCTAAGCAAAACCAAAATAAGTTTCCTCAGCTCCACTCTTTCTGTTTACCAATCCTTGTTTTGAGATGGTAGTGAGATTGGAAGAGATGACTTCCTGGTAAAATATGGTAAAAATGTTGAGCTCTGGTGGCTCAGCAGACTAAGGCAGTTATTAACATCCACTTAACATCTGCTGCCTGCAATTACTGCAAGTTCAAATCCCACCAGGCTCAAGGTTGACTCAGCCTTCCATCCTTTCTAAGGTAGGTAAAATGAGGACCCAGATTATGGGGGCAATAAGCTGATTTTGTATAAATATACAAAAAGTATGAAGGCTATTGCTTAACACATTGTAAGCCGCCCTGAGTCTCCAGAGAAGGGTGGCATATAAATCAAATTAAAAATAATAATAATAAAAAAATAGAGATTGGGGAAAATCTTGCTGGAAAATATAAATTAATTTGGGGATTGGAATAAGCCCCATGGTGAATTGATCTCTAGGAGAAACAGAAAAAGATAAACCTTGGAAAGATGGATGCCAGAAGTCCAGGTCAGGAAGGAACTACCTCCATCTACAGAAGAGAGTGAACCTGGAAGAATGGTAGTGAGGAGGAGAGCTCTGAATTGATATTCTGAAGCCTCTGGGAATGCTCAAAATGACAGATCTTTTATATGACTCTGAGGAAATAAATTTGTTTAGATGTAGATCTAAACAAACTAGATGTAAGCTAGTTTCTCTGGAGGCTGAGGGCGGGAACACCAGACAAGACCTAGAAGCTGCCAGGAAATCAAAGTTATAAGTGAAATTGTCTTCCAGCCTCTGATTTGCAACTGGAAATCTGGAGAGACAAAGTTTATTTAGAAAACTTCTGAATCACAAAGAAAGTTAGAATCCACCATCAGTATGTCTATGGAGATTCTCAGTAATCCAGGTGATGGTTGTCCTATAGGTGCTTTATCAAGTGGCAACTGGACTTCTTGAAAGAGAAAACAAAGAAAGAAAAACAAGAAAGTCCCGTTGCCTCTTGAAAAAGCATCTTTGGGACCACCATGAGCATGTTATCCTTTATTTTCTGGAGGAAAATAATCTATTTGGTTGCAGTAATTGTTGCAAGAAACTTTTATATCTGAAGTCCATTGTAACTGGTGCTGTCATGGGATTAAAAATAAAAATCAACCTTCACTAAGGCAGTCTACTTTCAAAGAATCTTCACTTACAACTTCCACAGTGCAAATTCAGTCCTGGCATTTTTGTGCCTTCTAAGTTTTTTCGTCCTCATATTTTGCCCATTGTGAATCTGCCGCCTTTTCTCCACAGCATTCAATAGAAATTGAGGATGAACGCATTGTGATTTTATCAGCACTAAATGATTTATTTCATCCATTTGTAATAATTCGGAGGGCATTTGGGCTAGAAAAGTAAAAAAAATAAAATAAAAAAGGAACTGTTCTTTTTCCTACTTTTGATACTTTTAAAAAAGTATATAATTGTACTTTTGTTTCAACTGCTCTTTAAAAAGGAGGGGAACTGTTTTCCTTGGTCATATGCCTCAAAGCTACTAATTCCAGAAGATGTCATGGCGGAATTTGTTTTCTATTATTACTGTTGCCATCTGATCATCATCTGCATCATCAACCTCAACCTCGGTTTACTGGCAAGTTAGCGGGTGTGACATCTGACAAGCTGGTGTTAAGAGGAAGATGCCAGGTCAAGGCATTGTCTTCCTTCATGAAAATGGGTGGTGGCAGCAGAACTACTATAATACTTCTGCTCGATAGCAGAGAGATAGAAAGGATCTCAGTGTGTACTCACTCCCACAGAACCTCTAGGAGGGCAGAACACAATTGATATCCTCTGTCTTTCATCTTATGAGTAGCCAGCCTTGGCCAAAGCATGCTTGGAAAGTATGCCTAAATTTTGTACCAATTTGTTTCATCAAAATATAATTAGGGGGTACAAACATTCCAACAGTGTTTTGCGGAAACACACAGAGACACACAGAAGTTGCTGTATGCATTCAAATCCTGGACCAAAATTTGTACTGATTTGTACCTTTTTCTCTACTAATCCTGGATTTTATGCTCTCCCAGGTTATGCCATAAGATACTCATAGACTATCCAATAATCAGGTTTGGGTGAAATGAATAGAATCAGAATCAGAATCAGAATCAGAATCAGAATCAGAATCAGAATCAGAATCAGAATCAGAATCAGAATCAGAATCAGAATCAGAATC
>WNWU01000005.1:1580312-1601531 GCA_012654045.1 Ptyas mucosa
GAATCAGAATCAGAATCAGAATCAGAATCAGAATCAGAATCAGAATCGAATCAAATAGCAGAGTTGTAAGGGACCTTGGAGATCTTCTAGTCCAGTGATAGCTAACCTTTTCTGGACTGAGTGCCCAAAGCATGCACGTGAATGCACGCAGGGCCCCTGCACATGCACAGGGCTCCCACACCTGACCCGTGCAGGCGTGCCAGAGCCCCGACTACCAGTTGGCTGGAGGGAGGTGAGTGTGCATGTGTGGCAGAGTTGAACTGGGGCAACGGCTCACATGTCCACAGAGGGTGCTGTCCGTCATAGGTTCACCATCACGGTTCTAGTCCAACCCCCTGCTTAGTCCAACCCTATACCATTTCAGACAAATGGTTATCCAATCTCTTTTTACAAACTTCCAGTGTTGTAGCATTTACAACTTCTGGAGGCAAGCAGTTCCACTGATTAATTGTTCGGTTAATCAGTTGATGTTCCATCTCCTGCTCTAGAACCCAAGTTCTACAGTGCTGCTTGCGGTATTATGACTTTAATGTACACTTCTCTTGTGATCATGGAAATGCTGTGCTTCAAATGTTCCTGTCCTGAAGATCTCCAGAAGGTTGGTCTTCTGCCCATTTCCAGTTGCCAGCAAGATTGAATCTGCAAATTCTTGTCTCCTTTCCTACCAGCTTATAAATGTTTCATGCTTTTGTTTTATTTTTACTGGCTCTTCTTTGAAAAGTAAATAAAACAGAAACAAATGGTGTCTTTTTGTAACAGTTTTGTAAGACAGAGATTTACTGTAACAAAATACTTTCATCAAAATGCATCTCACTTTCCAATTTGAGATGTTTTGAGATTGAAATGGATTGGCCCTGATGCCAAATACAGTACTGTTTGAGAAATGTCTCTGAAAGAGGTTTAACACCACAACAACCTTTATTTTATTTGTTTTAAAAAATCTGATCTGGGGGAACTGAAGCAGATGGGCAATATCTGGAATTTTATTTGGTAGATGTAGCCCATCTGGTTTTCTCCGTGACTGCAAGGTTAGTCTACAATAATATCAATGTTCTCAGATGCGGGTCAATAGAATTTGACAGATCTGGTCTAATTTAATATTTATTATTTTTACAACTCATCAGGTTTTGGCAAAAGCCCATAAAGCTTTGTTGATGTGTTGATTAAATCTCACAGTTTCCAAGTCCAACGCACAGAAAACCGTAGACACATAAAAGAATAAAATTAGTAGTCACTAACTCCTACATTAATCAGTTCTAGCAATTTTGGCAGCTGTCCCTATGCAACAGACGCAGTATTTAAATGATGATGGTAAAGGCTATTTTTAAAGGCATTTTTAACTCAAAGCATCAAATGTCATCCTGAGCTAGTTCTAGTTTCTCTTGGCTGCATCAGACTGCGAAAATCAAGAAGTGCTCATCTGATTATCTGAGAATATCATTATTAAAACTCTTTTAAAAGGCTAAACTGGAGGTGACATTAATTGTGTGAATACAGTTAATGCAGTTTTAAAAATAGGTGACACCCACAGGGGAGGCTGAATAGCAATGAGACTGGGAGGGATGGGAAATGAAAGTTTAACACTTTTCTTTCCTGAAGCAGTCCTGACAAAAACATCCCCTCAGCTTCTATTTCCATCAAGAGAGGGACCTACAAGAAAGCAGATGAAGGGCAGCTTTGTAAAAACATAAAATAAAATACAATTCTATCAATTTCAGTAGGCGGGATTAAACAATTTACTAACCCCACACTATGTAGTCACCAGGACTCAAAAATGACAATGTCGCAGAATCAGTCAGTCACTCAAATGAACAGACTGCTCCATGACTTCTGTTGGAAGAAATTATGGAAAGGCACTCCTCTTTATTAGAACTCCAAGCCTTAAACTATTTTTTAATAATAAGAGACTCAAAGAAGATTAATTGCTCAACACCCCCCCCCCCATCTTTCAGGCCCAAGAAACCAAGAACAGCACAAGGGGTTATTTCAGAGTAGTTTCTTTATTGTGGTTTGCCTATAGACAGAAATCTTGCCAGGGTAAAGCAACAATCTCCATAATTGTTAGATACAGGTAGTCCTTTACTTATGACCACAATAAAGTCCAAAATTTCTGTTGCTAAGTGAAACATTTGTTAAGCGAGTTTTGCTCCATTTTACGATCTTGCTTGCCACAGCTGTTAAGTGAATCACTGCAGCTGTTAAATTAGTAACCCGGTTGTTAAATGAATCTGATCTCCCCATTGACTTTGCTTGTGAGAAGGTCTGAAAAGGGGATCACATGACTGCATCCGTCATAGATATGAACCATCTGCCAAGCATCCAAATTTTATTCACATGACTAAGGGGATGCTACAATGGTTGTAAGTATGAAAAATGGACATAAGTCACTGTTATAAGTTAAGGACTACCTGTACATCTTGTGAATTGCTAGGGATGGTCTGTTTTTGGCCTTTTCTGGCATACCAAAGACTCCAAGTTTCACTGCCTTTTTGCTCTCTGGGAAAGGGGCTCCTCTCTCCTGCAACTCTGGACTACGTTTTACCATAGTATGTTAAACAAGTATGTAAACATGTTCTTCCCTAGAATAACACAGTCAATATTAAGGCCTCATACACATGCAGCTCTACATAACACCCATTCATTATTTTAAAGACATGTCACTGCTGGAATCTGCTGTTTTGCGTACAGGACTGGTAGCAGTGCCATTAGCAAGATCTTGCTACTTTTGCCATCCTGATTTTGTCATGGCATTGCGATGCTGCGTTTGCACATTAGATGTAAGTTGTAACTTACGTAGAAAAGGGCTGACCTTGTGTTGTGAATATCATAAGTTTGTTTTCATCAATATCATTCCCACTTCTTCCCATGACTGATAAACACAAGAATGTTTAACTCTTTCTTCCTTGGCTGCTTTAAAAAATAAAAAAAAAACCAGACAAAGTGCTCATCTTCAGCTACTGTTTCAACCTTGGCTGCAACGACCTGCACCTCATGAGAAATACTATGTCCACCTTACCTGTTCGGTCTCTGCCAAGAAGTTGCAAAGGAATGAAACATCTTTGATTCTCTCTGGAAATGGATATCTACAGAGTTTACTGATGGTTTACAACCATCACATCTATCACAAGTTCATATCTGAACTTTAGACTTGGTCTTATTTTTATGGAATTATGTTTGTAGGCTCCCTCATGAAGACCATATAGGACAAACAACTGTTTCAGCCTTTCTCAACTGCAGCAGATAGCGTAGTGATGAGCTTATTATAACCTCAAGCCACAGAGTTATGGGCATGAATGTTATGTGCAAAAAATACACGGGGGAAAAATAGAAATGTTGAGAGGCCAGGAAAGAAGATTGTCTGTATGCATAAGAGTTATTTCCAACTGAGCAAATACTCTTCACTTCTCTTTTTGGACACACATATATACACATACATGCATACATGTATGCACTAATTATATATTACATTTCTCACAACACTTTCTCTAAAATAGCTATGTTCCTTCCTTGCTAATTGCTATTGCAGGTCTCTGGTTGATTTTCTATTTTGTGCTGTTTATTTTCAGAAGCCATCACTGATTGCCAAATTCATACTGCTTGAATTAAGTATGTGCCAGGAACCTTGAAATGACTGAAGCTTTCTAGCAGGCAATTTTAGTTTTAAAAGGGTAGCCAGTGTATTATTTAGAGCTGGAAAAGATGCAATAATAATAAGAAAATACTAACAATGAATCTTGTAGCACCTTAATATATTTATTATGGGTTAAGGTTTCATGCAGCTTTTGATCAAATACCTAGTGTATCATTCTGAAATAGAAGTATACCTGCATATTTACAACCATGGTTATGTGCTAGTAGGGGAAATATAATAAACAGTGGGCACAGAGGGGACTGGAGGCTAAAACATATAAAGAATAGCTGCTGGAACTGGGCATGTCTAGTTTAATGAAAAGAAGGATTACGGGTGACATGACAGCAGTGTTCCAATATCTAAGCAGTTGCCACTAAAAAGAGGGAGTCAACCTATTCTCCAAAGCACTTGAGGGCAGGACAAGAAGCAATGGATGGAAACTAATCAAGGAGAGAAGCAACCTAGAACGAAGGAGAAATTTCCTGACAAAACAATTACGGTAATCAGTGGAATGACTTTCCTCCAGAACTTGTGGATGCTCCAATACTGGAAGTTTTTAAGAAGAGACCGGACAACCATTTGTCTGAAATTGTATAGTTTCCTGCTTGAGAAGGGGGTGGACTAGAAGACCTCCAAGGTCCTTTCCAACTCTGTTATTCTGTTAGATGGAGTTAAAATGTAGAGGATACAGACAGTGGTAATAGCTTTCTGGGTAACAGTAATTCACAGACACAAAATCTTAGCTTAGCTGTGATGAAGACAGATTTACACTGATGAAATAATTAATATGAGCAGAGTAATAAAGACCATAGTATCTCAATACCTTTTTCATGTGTAATCAGTTATTATATTATTTCTGTCTTCAACATTTCTGATCCTGTTGTTCTCACTGTTTATTATCCTGCAATCTCCAGCAAAATGTGCACAGCCCTAGTACAAAC
Organism: Ptyas mucosa; assembly: GCA_012654045.1. NCBI lineage: Eukaryota > Metazoa > Chordata > Lepidosauria > Squamata > Colubridae > Ptyas > Ptyas mucosa. The sequence continues at coordinate 1,584,885 of WNWU01000005.1, forward strand.
TGGTATCTTCAGAGAAAACTGCATGCCCCTGAAACAAGAGGAAATGAAGCAGGCTGATTGACAAGAATGCAAAATCCTAGCTATACTTAACTAAGAATCAGACCTAGTATATTCAGATTTACTATAAGCACACACAGGTTTATGATTGTTAAATCCAGTTTTTTATAGTTATTTTATGAGTGTATGTCTGCTTATAAGAGTTCATGTGCATGTGAGAGGGAATGGTTTCCACAACTATTGAAGATACGATTACCGTATTTTTTGGAGGTGGCAATAGATGGCAGTGGCAATGGGCAGCGATGGGCGGTGGCGATCCCCGCAGCCTGGAACAGCTGATAGGTGGTATTCCAGGAGGCAGATCCAACCACCAATCAGCTGCTCATGCTAAATCAGGCTATGCTGAAGCTGACCAGGCTGTTTGCTGTTTGCTGCAAGGAGGCAAATTGCTGAGAGGCAGAGGCCAGCAGGTGGGGGCCAGCAGGTGGGCAGGGCTTCGGCAACATTTGCTCTATAAGATGCACAGACATTTCCAGCCACTTTTTGGGCGGGAGGGAGAGTGCGTCTTATACACCAAAAAATACAGTATGTGCAATCAAATTAGTGACCACATAGATTTTTCCCAGGAGGATCCAGCCCCAACAAGGTCTTTCACGTCTTCCAACAATATCTCCATCATTGCTGTAAATGAGCATATCCATCTTGCTAATGAGCATCTTCCTCTTCTCTTTCTTTCCACCTTTCCCAGCATTAGTTTCCCAGAGGTTTGGCAGTTCGAATCTCACCAGCTCAAGGTTGACTCAGCCTTCCATCCTTCTGAGGTTGGTAAAAAGAGAGCCCAGATTGCTGGGGGCAATATGCTGACTCTGTAAAATCACTTAGAGAGAGCTGTAAAAGCACTATGAAGTGGTATATAAGTCTAAGTGCCATTGCTATTGCTATTAGAACCTACTCCAGACAGCTAAGCCTTCGCATAATATATCCAAAGCAAGATACTGTAATTTGTACATTACGTCCATTGATTCGTTCAATGATCCATTTATTTGTTTTCTTGGCTGTCCATAGTTTTTTCCAACATTATCATTCAGAAGTGTCAAGGTACTTTCTGTCTTGCATCTTCAAAAAACTTTTCCTTCCACGGAGGATCACAGGAAAAACCAAGGCATGCATCATTTGGATCTTTATAAGCATAGAGACTTCATGGGATTTAAATATCTTTTCCAAGGCCTTTTTTCTTTTTTTAACAAAGAAGTTTATGGTATATTTCTTGAGTGACAATTCTTTTTTACTGTTGACAGTTGTACCTACAGGGCAGAATCTATGCACTATTTTATTATTTTTGTTATCAGTTCTAGTTCTGGTTGTTTGTACCAACTGTCATAAATTTGAACTACTTCATATTTAATCTTAGTCTATTTTTTTTTCACTGTGCTCCTTGATTTTCATTCATTTACTAAAGTTTGTGGAACTTTTTCATTTTCAGTTATCAGAGTAGTATCATTAGTTCATCTCTAGTCCTTCCAATTCCCTATTCATGAGGTTCAGGACTTCAAAGTGATTCTGTTCTTGAAAATGGTACACGTTTAAGATGCACTGTAGAAACCAGTTGGCTTGTCTCTTCCACTTTAGCTTAATTTGGAACTTGCACATGAGCGATTCACAATCTGTTTCACAGTCGATGCCTGGCCATGTTATAATTGGGCTCTTCCACTTCCTTCTACCAATAATATAGCCAATCTGATTTCTGGTGATATCCATGTATGTAGATATAATTTAGTAATTAGCAATGGAAAAATCATTGAACTGGCAGAAATTAATACATTGTTCTGCTTCCAATCAGTGTCCTAGGCCAATGTTTCTCAACCTTGACAACTTGAAGATGGGTGGACTTCAATTCCCAGACTTCCCAGGCAGCATCCTAGCTGGGAAATCTGGGAGTTGAAGTCTATTCATCCTAAAGTTCCCAAGGTTGAGAAACACTGTCCTAGGACATACATTCCAAGTAGCTTTTCCTTTTTAATATCTCCAAATTTGATGTGCTAGACTCCAATCTTGTCTTGTGTGTGTGTTCTGTCAATTTCAAATTGAATGTGTTCATTAAACATGTCACTCTCCTCTTCTTTGATGTCAGTAGTTCGAGCATAAACTTGAGTAATAGTCATATGTGTTGCACACATCAGAAGTTTGACTTGGCTCCAGGTTTTTGAGATTTTAGATGTTTTTAATATGTTTCATTTTATAGTTTTAATATGGTTTTGTATGTTGTTTTAACTTTTGATTGGGAGCCATCCAGATTTGGTTATAAGATGGGCAGCTATATAAATGTTTTAAATAAATAAATATTACAGTGCTGTTCATGAAGTCTAATTGATATTACTTGGTCACTGATTGTAGCCCAGTACTGTTTTAATTCTTTAGGAGCCATGGTGGTGCAGTGGTTAGAGTGCAGTACTGCAGGCTACTTCTGCAGCCTGCCTGCAATTTGGCAGTTTGAATCTCACCAGGCTCAAGGTTGACTCAGCCTTCCATCCTTCCGAGGTTGGTGAAATGAGGATCCAGATTGTTGGGGGCAATATGCTGACTCTGTAAACCACTTAAGAGAGGGCTGTAAAACACTGTGAAGTGGTAGATAAGTCTAAGCGCTTATCTATTCCTGCTGTACCTTTTCTAATTATGAAAACAACACTATTCCTTCTTTATTTTTTGTGTCCTGAGTAATGAAATAAAGTAAGATATTCTACTGAACGTCCACATCTCTATTTGCTGATATCTAAGATTTCAATGTGTAGTTGATTCACTTCATCTTTCCCTGTGTTGATCTTCCCCGTGTTCATACTTCCTAAAATCCATAGTCAGAGTGTAATTCTGTCTTTGCAATTTTGAATTTTCTATTCCTGCATGACAACATCACCAAACAGATGCCCTGAAGGCTTTAATCTAGCCATATCATAAAAACCATTAGTACTCTGAAAGATCCTCAGCTTTTCCTCGGTTGCATGCTGAGTGCTGTCTGACCTGAGGGGCCCATTATCTGGGACCAATTGTCAATCATTTTATTCTTTCTCCCCATGTGGTTTCTTTCATAAAATGCAGGAGTGGTTTACTATTGCCTTCTCCGACACAGTACAAAGTGATGTCTTTGCCATTGTCAGTAAAGTCATCATGCATGTCCAGCAGCTTTCTATATTACTGCTGCCAATATAGGTACCTGCTTGCTTTAGCTGGGCAGCTGGAATGACCGTCAAGCCTTAGGTGTCCTTGCTGGGAGTATATATTGGTATAACTCCGGGTTCTTCACTCAACACTCCAAGGAACAATTTCCTTGATGACACCTTGATGACACAACACAGATGGGCTTGCGTAGGTTGGTGGATGATAGTGAAAATAGAGGATAAATTATTTTTACAAAGGGAGTATTATTTTACAACCCATTAATTTTAAATGGGAGTTATTAAATCAATATTAATTTTTTGATCCAGATCCTGGCCTATGGTCAATGTATATTATGCAACATATAGTGCGCATATACGTACAAGAGTTTATCACATCTGAAAAAATATCTTCACCTTTAGATTCAGTGGGAGATATTGACAGTCACTGGAAAAAAATAAAGAATCTGGATGGCACATTAAATTTGTGTGTGATAATAATCCTTTTTCCTCAGCCTCCTTTTGGAAGGCAGAATCATTCTATCTAAATTTGGAGTTTTTAAAAAACTGCATAGTTTTGTTACTTCAGTTTTTAGAACTTTGCAATAAACAAAAAACAACCCCCCCACCCCCCACCCCCAGAAATGTAAAAACTGAGAATTTGCTTTAGTTCACAATTAGTAGGGGCAGTATAAATCATAGATCATTTCATATTAAAATCTGAGCAAAATGTATCCATCATCAAAATGTAATTTCATACCACATGCTGCCTAGGCATAGATCTAAAAATATAAAATATTTCAAAGATTGTGTCTGTAAGTGTACATCATTCATGTACAATCAAGAGGAAAATCTCTGTGCTGGATTTGCATCAATGGCAGTCTGCATCTTTTTATCCTGCATTTGTTATTTTTTATAAATAACTCAAGGTGGCAAACATACATAATACTAATTCCTCCTCCTATATTCCCCACAATAACAACCCTGTGCAGTTGGCTGGGCTGAGGGAGAGTGAAGTCACACAGTCAGCTTTCTTGTCTAAGGGTGGGACTACTAATAGTCATGTTAAAGGAACAATTGTTGCACATAAATGGATAATGATAAGACAATTAATATAAGTTCCATGTCTATCTGAAAATGTCTATCTGAAAAGATTTTCTGAACTCAATGCAGTTTACTTCAGAGTAAATATGTTTAGAACTAGAGTGAAAATATATTACAAGGAAGCTGAATCCATTCAGAACTTGATTTTTCAGCATATATCAAAATCCATATTGGAACTCAATTTACAATTCATCGTGTTTTCATTCTCTGTTCTTATCCACTCATTTCTATAATCCGTACAACACTTTTTAGTTGTATTTAATACATTACTCATTTTGCATAAGTGTGATGGAATGTTCATCTAGAAAAACTGCATGTATGTATGTGCGGAAAGAGAATTTTGGCAATGGAGAACTTTTCCAAAAAAGAGATTAAGATTTTAAGATTCCAGATTAAGAGACCACACAGTCCCAAAATGGAACGGAGACAGTGGAAGAAGTTCGGGGTAGCCACACCATAGAATAATTCAGGATATATTTACTAAGAAAGAGAGTTACAATATTTGTTTGGCAAGATTTACAGTATATCAGGCCCAAACCTAAAGATGACACAGCAAGATCTAATTGAGTCCAATCTTTTATTTGCTTAAAACTAATGGACAGAGTTTGCCAAATTAAAGCTACAGCCTTCTAACCTACTGGATATATCCCGAGAGATTCCAGAGTGTGGCCACCTTGAACCTCTTCCCCCTTCCTGCTCAAGACTGTGCAGTTTCTTAATCTGGGTCTTTCTGTGGGAAAAACACTGTGTTGTCAAAACTCATCCCCCAACACTGCTTCTCCAGGTACACACTCCATCACATCAAGATTTGTCACTAAACCTAGACAAAGAAAGTATTTCTCAATCTCAATTATTTGTATTTATTTGAACAACATTTTTACTGCAGTAAGTGTACGGTCTATAGAAAATCATTAAAACTGCCCAGAATATCATCAGGCTCCAGCTACCAGCCCTGGGCAACATCTTCAAATCTTGCTGTTTGAGGAAGTTGCATAACTTTCTCAGAGACTCTTCCCATCCTGCTTACAATCTTTTTGGACTGCTGCCTTCTGGCAGAAGATACAGAACAATTAAAACTTGGACCACATGTCTTCTGAATAGTTTTTATCCCAGAGCTATAATTGCACTCAACAATGAACTAAAGGGCCACCAACAGTGAGCTGTTGGACAGCATTACTTGGTCTGTTGTGTGGATGTGGTTTAGGGGTGGTTTAGGGGTGGGGAATTGTGGTGGATGGGGGTGTGTTTGGGGATTGTTATGTGTGTTGGACTTGGTCTTTGGGTGTTAAGTGAATTTTGTTGTATGGGTATACTGTGTATACACGTAACATGGCAATAAAGTTGTTGTTGTTGTTGTTGTTATTTAGTCTGCATATTCCACATTCAATGGAAAGTTCTTTCATGTAAAATATCTCTGTCATCTATGTTTGTTTTTACTGTATTTCTCTTATCCTAGTCACTGTTATGGCATATACAGTAAATGACTTTCTCTGGGAATTTCAAACATATAATTTACGGTAACCCTATTTTAAGACTTTTTGTCTCAATATGATTTCTTATCTTGTCTCCTCCACCTTACATTTCTTCTACTACATTTCCTCTCTTGTAGTCCTGAAATTCAACTTTTTCTTTGTTATCTCAATTCTATTGTCAAAATCTTCTTTTGTCTGTTTTTTGCAGTATTTTCATTTCTAATGAATTCTTTTTGACTTGGAAGCATGTATGTAATCCATTTTTAAAGATCTTTGTAGCAATTTAAAGTTACTTCCACAATTAACTTTTATAACAATATATTTCTTGTATGAAAGTAGATTATGCTTTTATATTGCATCAAGATCTCAAACTCAACTGAATGTTACCTGACTAATTCATTAGCCTACAACCATAACACCAAAGCCTTTTCTTATGTTAGCACAAAAGTATCCCTGAATCTAACATGAAGGGCATTGCCACTTAATGCATATATTTATTAAACAAAATAAAGCAAAACAAAACCCTTCTCTGAGCGTTAGAACAACTTGTGAAACCAAGCTGAGAAACAGAGCCATGCCATTCTTGCCAGGACCTGGCAATGTTTTTTGATCAACCTGAACACCAATATTTCATTTTATTATTGAGCTGATATGCAGTTTTCTTCAGAATAATATCTAGGACAGTGATGGCTAACCTTTTTGCCATCGGTGCCAAAAGTGGGGGGAACGCGGTGGGGTCACACGCACATGTGCCCACATTCATAATTCTATGCGCCCCTCCCCTCCCCCCGTGCTCCCCCCGCTTTTGGTACGTGATGGCACGGTGGGCCTGGTAGGCCCATTTTTTGCTCTCCCCAGGCTCCAGAGCCTTTCTAGGAGCCTGGGGAGGGCAAAACAGCCTTCCCCACCCCCCCTAGAGGCCCTCCGGAGGCCGGAAACAGTGTGTTTCCTGACTTCTGGTGGGCCCGGAAGGCCCGAAAATCAGCTGGCTGGCGCACGCATGTGTGTCAGAGCTGAGCTCGCGTGCCCACCGATATGGCTCCGCGTGCCACCTATGGCACCCGTGCCATCACGGATCTAGGATGATAGCAACAGCACTTCACAGTGCTTTACAGCCCTCTGTAAGTGGTTTACAGAGTTAGCATATTGCCCACAACAATCTGGGTCCTCATTTTACCAACCTCGGAAGGATGGAAGGCTGAGTCAACGTTGAGTCATGAGTCTTGAACTGCCAGCAATCAGCAGTCAGCAGAAGTAGCCTGCAGTACTGCATTCTAACCACTGCACCATCACAGCTCTTAGATGATACATTCTAGCTTGTTTGTTTTATGGTTTTCCAGCTCCTTGCCCATTAGAAAAATCCTCACCTTGGGGCAGTCAGACCTTGCCCTTTTACTCCTCAGCCTATTCCTCTTTCTCTGCTTCAAATAGTGTCAGCTTGTCAGGCCACTTTCCCTAGGCAATACTCCCGCTGCCTCTCCCTGGGCAGCAACTACCACCGAGGGCACAAGAGGACCAGAGTTCCTGGAAGGTGACACTGCTAAGTGTGACAAGTCTCAAGGTGCCAACTGTGTGACCTGACTACAAAATTCTGCTGTTGCTTGGAGACTTGCTAAGTTGAGCTGAGGTGTTGTTCCCTTTCTCGGGCCACTTCCTATAGTTTTGCTCTTAGCATCCTGAGAATTTACAAGTAATGTTTTCATCTCTAAAATATGCTTGGAGGATTGCGAGACTCCTGTTCTACTACACTACAAAACAAATTAAACTGCCTCATTTATTTCATTACTGTAGGCAATTATAATGTCACTATAACAACAACAAAATTAAAACAGCATTCAATCCAAATAATAAAAACAAAATTGAAATAGAACAGAAAAATAAATAAGAACATGCAGGGCAGGTGGTGTTACTGAAAGGTCTTCGGGGAGAAAAAAAAATAGCCTTGGTTCACATCCCAGAAATGCAGGACAGGAAGAAGCCCCTCTATATATGATCTAAGAGGCTAAACTGAATCTCATCAGAGCTGTGGTCCTACAGATATGATCCTATAGATCAGTGGTTCTTAACCTGTGGGTCGGGACCCCTTTGGGGGTCAAACGACCCTTTCACAGGGATCACTTAAGACCATCGGAAAAACATATTTTCAATGGTTTTAGGAATAATTTTATGGTTGGGGGTCACAACATGAGGAACTGTATTAAACGGTCGCGGCATTAGGAAGGTTGAGACCCATTGCTATAGATATTCAGGTGTCAAGTCACAAAGAGCCTTTTAGATTAACACCGGCATAAGTAACCCAAAAGTGGTGAACATACATAATACTCCTTTTTATATTTTTCCTACTGCAATAACCCTGTCAGTTGGGTTGGTTGAGAATGCCCAGCCAATTTTTCATGCCTGAGGCAGGACTTAGAATACACAATCTCCTGGTTTTTAGCCTAGTCTAGGGGTCAGCAACCCACAGCTCCGGAGCCGCATGTGGCTTTTTCAGCCCTCTGCTGTGCTCCCTGTCCCATCACTGGCTGCAGCTGCCCTCGTCCTCCCCTCCCAGCCTGGCCTTGGAAATCTGAGAGATACAGAGAGATGCGGGGAGAGAGAGAAACATAGATATACACAGAGAGAGAGATACAGAGAGAGAAGAACAGAGGGGAAGAGAGAGGGGGGGAAGAGAGAGAGACAGAGAGGGGGGAGAGGGAGAGAGAGAAACAGATATACAGAGAGAGAGGGAGAGGGGGGAGAGAGAGATACAGAGAGAGGGGGGAGAAAGAGAGAGAGAGAGAAAGAGAGAAAAGGGTTTTGTGGTTCCCGGTGTTTTTTAACAATTGGTTCTCTGCCCTAATGACTGGCTGGCTGGGTAGGCATGGCTAGGAGGTCATGTGACTGGGTGGGAGTGAGTGACATAGAGTTGGCCATGCCCACCCAAGTTTTGTGTCTCCCTGTGAGGTTTTTTTTTTTTCCTGTGGGAAATGGGTCCAAATGGCTCTTTCAGTGTTTAAGGTAGCAAACCCCTGGCCTAGTCTAGTGCTTTAACCACAAATATTCTGCCAGCATCAGGAACCAGTTAAGACCTGGGCTACCACATTTGGGTCTTATTGAAATTTCTAGCTAGTTTCACCACGTGTAAAGTACATGGCAGTAATCTATGAGGATGGTTGCAAGAGTATGAGAGACTTCTCATTGGGTTCTCCTGGGCCAGGTTTGTTTATCTGGGCAATATTTGGGCAATAGGTGCATCAGTCAAAGCCAGGCAAAAGCTCCCCTAGTCATGGGCCGCATGATTCCACAGAAACCATGAGTTGAGAAGGACCTCCAAATCACAAAATTGCTCCTGGAAGGAATCTGCATCCATCTGCACTTGGCTTATCTTGAAGGAGCTAAACAGGGTATTTCCCTGGGTAGTACCTGAAGGGAAGAAATCATGGAGAACAGTAAGCCAACTTCTGTAACTTGTCCACCAACTTTGAGAAGTGGGCTTTAGCTCAAAACGTATTAGGCGTTGCTCGTCTTATTCTCACCTAGTCCAGTCTTAGCTGAATTGCTTTAATCTGCTCAAGAAACTTGAATCTCGGAGGTTGCAAGGGCGCAAGAGGAATTCTCTCCCCTACTTTTCTCTTTTAGTCTGCCTGACTCCCCACTCCCCAGACAAGCGCCGATGCGTTTCAAAAGTCAGCGTTCAGGGGCTTCACCTCTCCCAACGACGCGTTTTGGCGGCGATCAGCTCTCCAGGATCGCCCTTAAGAGCGGCCGAGTTTTAGGCTCTGCTGCTGCTTGTTGCGATTGGCTTGTTTGCTTGGAAAGAACTCCAAATCTTCGCTTTGGTAGGCGAGACCGAGCAGTTGCTCTCTTATCCCCCGCTGCACGCCAAAGCACCCGCTCCCACGCTGCGCCCCCCCCCTCCCCGCCGCCCCGTTAATTCGCGCTAAGCCTCCCTCTTTGGAAGACTTTGCCGATTGTTCATTGTCTTGTGACTCCTCAGGCCCCATGGAAGAAGCCGAGAGCAAAACTAACGGCGGCGAGGGCGACAGGGGCGTGTCCCTCCGCGGTCCCCTCCCGGGTGACAGCCAGGGCTTCGCCGCCTCCTTTTTTCCCCTCAGAGGCGAGGTGGCTGCCTCCCTTCACACTCCTCGCGCTCGCCGGGAGCGCCGAATCGGAGCTGGGAAACGCGAAGTTGACCGCTATGGGGCGAGCGCCTTGGCTTCCCCTCTTGCTCCTCGCAGTCGTCCTGAGCCGCTGCACTTCTGTACTGGGGCAGCCTCGACGGTCCCAGCAGCGCCCGCAGCAGCAACAAGCAGCGCCGCAACAACGAGGTATAGTAACAAATTTGGCGGCCCAGGAATGGTTCAGTAAAAGAATAATGAATCTCCGAGGGGCTTCTGGCAAGAAAAAAGAAAGAAAAAAACCAACCCAAAATAAAATAACACACTTTTTGCTGCGCCTTCCTCTCACCAACTTTGTTTCTTTCCTTCTGCTCTTCTTCCCCCTGTTGGGCTCTGGCTCTTTCTTTCCCGTGAAGATAAGTGGAAGATAATATGGCAATATAATCAATAGGAAAAGAGAAAACCATTTAAGATGTGGGGGGAAAAAAACACATCTCCCTTCCCCCAAGAAGCATCAGCGTGCGGTCCAAACAGGGACCAGGTTTTTTTTTTTCCCCCTCGGAGGAAGCTGGGCTTCCAACTTGCATCTATGGGGAAGAAGGATGTCAGTTCTCTCTGGTTTGGTTTTTAGGGGAAAAATGTGATTTCTGAAAGAAATCTCCTCTTGGGCCTGTCGGAGAACAAAATACAATTTGCAAAGCAATGGGGATTTGGCAAATAGAATGCCCTCCCTACATTAATTATTGCAAGCTGTTTTGAGATACCAACCTAGATCCATTAAGAAGGATTTTGAATTCTAATGCCTGCAGTAATAATACTAATAATAATAATGGTATGAGAACTCGGTAATTATGGAAGATTTCTATAGAAACATGTTTAGACTTTGTCCAGTATATATACACTATGTGTACCTATAAACATCTTTCCAAAGGGCTTGGATTTCAGTCAAATTCAGGCTAATTTTGATGATGGTAATTCCAAGATGTGACAGTCAAGAAATGGGAAACAAAACAAATCTTCAACTGTTACTGCCTCTATAATAATATGATTGCATTGTATCAGTTGATTTAATTGTGGATAAGGCAATATAATCAATAAGAAAGGAGAAAACCATTTAAGATGTGGAAAAAACAGCTCAAGAATGATATAAGATATGTGCAGCTTGATGTTAAGTTTCACTGCACTAAAATGATTGTGGTAAGGCTTCTTGGGATGGGGAAACTTAATTAAAATAGCTTGAATAATAAAGACCTGTGAATTTTTTTTTGTAGTAATCTCAAAGTAATCAAAAACTTCCAGTATCTGGGGTTTTTCTGCCCATCTCACATTTTTGGTGAGAGGATTAAATGGTTGTGATGTATTATCCTTTTTCAAACCCTCAAGCAATTGGTTTTCTAATACTAATTTTAACCCATAGAAGATTATTTGATTATAGATGAAGCTTTTTACAAATGTACTTGGGGATAAGTACAATTGAAATCAGTGGAAATTAATTGGAACTAAAGTTGCAAAGGATTTGGGCTGCATATATCTTAATATAATTTAAACTAATATAGAATCCGGGGAGAAGGTATCCTTCAGACATAGGGGCTACATTTGGAAATTGGATCACCGGAAAACAGGAACAGTAAGTATTTTTAAATAGCACATTAAAAATCATTGGAACATATATTCAGTACTATTGACATTTAAGCTTCAGACAAGGAGTAATTTTCAGCTATAGAAATACTTAGACATTTTTGTCACCTCTCATAGTGCTGATGTTGTTATTTATAGATCATTGTACATGGCACTTTAAAGGAGGAGAGGTCCTGGCCCCAATGAGTTTACAGTCTCAATTTCAACATGTGTGTGTTTGTGTGTGTGTGTGTGGGCATAGGACAAACAGCAGGATGGGGGAGGGGGGAAATGAAGAACTGGAAAGTAGAAGATTGTAAGCCAAGATAGGTTGTATTAATTTTAACTACATTTTAATTTATATTAAGAACTATGTAAAGTAATAGGAATCATGGAAAAGGTAGAGTTGTATGATTGAAGAAAGAGAACCATAGAGCCATGTAAGCATACTTATTTGTCAGTGGCCATCATAACCCACCTGCCAAATCTGTAATATATAAAAAACTTGAGACTGGAGATACTAACTGAACACTGACACAGTATTAGCTATGTGTCATCTGTTCCTTCTCATTTTCTTATTCTGAAATGATTGCTGTTTCCCTATGTACTGTATGTTGCATATTATTTAGTGTATGACGAGAACATGAGAGAAGAGAAGTAAACATATATACACAACCCATGTAATTCTAAATAAAACTTCTATGGGGGTATGGAAGTGGTCTCCTAACTGGATGTACAATTCAGCTATGGTATATGTTACACGATATAACGTTTCAACATTTTGCATATAAGTCATATGAGTAGTAATGAAAATAAGTGGTCATGGGAGATCATGGTAATCAATCTAGTATTGATTTTTGTTTATTGTGTGAAATCTACTTTCTTCTCTCTGTCTCTTTAGGAGACAGAGCTAATAACAGAAATCATTTATTCTACTTTAATACAGTGACCCCTATATTATAGATTTGACTGGGAAGCAGTACCCGTTCCAACGTCCCTGATAAACTAGTGCAGCTTTAGACCCATCCAGGTGACATTGACCCACTCACTGTTCCACTGTCAGCCATAGAAAGAATGGCAAAGGACTTCTGAGAAAAGTTGACATGAAAGATTGCCTAGGCATTTGCCAGAAGTCAAGACTGACTTGAAGCCCCCCTCCCCCCAAGAAAGAAAATTAAAAGAGGTAATTGCAAGAAGGCCAATCTTTAAGGGACCTCCTGGAGGCTGAGTAGGACAGAGGGAGAAATTAGCACACCTTCTATCATTTAGTGAATCTAAATAATACATGGATAGTATTTTTTATTGTTTCCAGGTAGACTTGTATCTTTTTCCACTCCTTGAGTCTTGGTGTCCACAGTGCGTCCTGCTTCTGTTATAGGATGAATTTCTGTGAAGATTCCATGAATAGATAGTTAAATACTGAAAGAAACAAAGGTCCTACCTCACCTTCTGGTTAACTAGTATTCTGAAACTTTTTAAAGATGGCGAAAGAAGTTTTTCTGAAGTCCTGCTCTCATAAAGTCTCAACATTTCTTCTAATTGTTCATTATTCTCTTACTCTTAGAAAAAGTAAAGATAATAGTGAGTTTCTTATATAGCGATTTTGAAAGCATCTGTGAATTTTATTCTTCTCATACCATAAGAAGGTATGCCGTCCCAGTTGTAAATCATGTCCTTCTAAATATAACAGTCTCTTATGCCTGAGAGTTATCCATTCTTTTAAGCATGTTATCACACATGCTTAGTAATATAAAAGCCAGTCTGATAATTCAAATCCTCCATTCTCCATATTTGGGTGGGTGGGGGAAATACCTAAGATTTATTCAAAAATCCCAAAATGGCTCTCAACAATGGAAGCCTCTACATACCCAAATATGGTGAAGTTTGAAAAAATTGTGACATATAAAGATATTTTGGACACCAAAGGGAAATTAAAATCTAAGCAAGAGGTTGAAGACCAGGGCATTATATTATTGCAATTGCAAATACAATCTAGATACGATAAAGACATAAAAAAGTACAGTCAGATATTGTTTAACTCTGATGAAAAATTAATTAAGAAAATATATAATATTTTATTAAACTGGAAAATAGAGGACGAACAAGTAAAATACACAATGACACAGTGGGTAAAAATTTTTGGTTATAATATAGAACTAGAGAAATGGCAAAACGTATGGGAAAGGAGCTATAAATTGACAATGACAACTTCTTATAAAGGAAATTTATATAAAATGTTTTATAGATGGCACTTACCACCTGCCAGGTTAGCTAAAATGTTTAAAAATATGTCTAGCAAATGTTGGAAATGTAACTCCAAAACAGGCACGTATTATCATATGTGGTGGACTTGTGTTAAAGCAAAAAAATTTGGGGCAAAAGTAGATAAGTGGTTAGAAAAGATGATAGGAAAACATGTAGATTTTAAACCTGAACTGTTTTTATTAGGAATAATATTAGAAAAACTTGATAAACAAAGTTTAATATTGCACGTCTTAACAGCAGCGAGAATTATATTTGCACAATGTTTGAAAAATGAAGAAACACCGCGAGATGAAGGGATAATTAAGAAGATACTGGATTGTGCAGAAATGGACAGACTTATACTGAAGATTAAACAGAAAGAAGACACAGAATATTATCAAACATGGACTTTATTTTTCCAGTGGTTGGAAAAAAGAGGTGGAGATTAAGAATGTAATATGTACTATTAAGCAATTACACAAACAGACAACACAATATTTATTAAGCACTAACAAATTGTAAATAATAGAAAATAAATTATATACATACATACATACATACATACATACATACACATACATACATATATGTTTTCTGAGGTTTTCGCAGGTGTTTGTATGTAGGTTCGACGAATGAGATTTCGTCAAAACGTCGCCAAGACACTTCCAATTTTACGCGGGAGAAAACCTGAATAACCAAAGATCTACATATATATATATATATATATATATATATATATATATATATATATATACACACACACGCACACGCACACGCACGCGCACACACACACCCCTTGTTTCCTTGAAAATAAGACCCTGTCTTATATTTTTTTGAATCCTGAAATAAGTGCTTGGTCTTATTGCCATGCGCTCAAAAGCATCTATCTATCTATCTATCTATCTATCTATCTATCTATCTATCTACCTACCTACCTACCTACCTACCTACCTAAATAAATAAATAAACTCTTAGTGCTTAATAAACATCGTGTTGTCTGGGTATTTAATTTGCTTAATGCAGGTTCCATTCTTATTATATATTTTTAAATTTATGCTTGTGCCTCTGTTTTTTATTTTCTATTTCTGTAGAAAACTGATAGTAAAAAAAAACAACCAACACAGAACACAACTGTAATGTAGCCTTTTCCTGAGGCTTAATCCACCAATTCTCAAGCAAGTGCACTAAGTTATGTTAAATGACAACATCCAGACTTCTTAGGTACTTCTTAACTACTATGCCAGTTTCTAATACTATATTTATGACTGTAAAACATCTGAGCTCAGTAGGCTAGGGAAAGCTTCTCAAATTCTTATCATGCGTTCAAAACCTAGTGTAATAGTTACTGTGCTTTTTCTCAGTGGGGAGACATTAATCCATACCAAAGAATATATTATATAATAAACCTATCATAGTGTGAAATGACACTTTAAGGTATTTAGGTATATATATATATATATATATATATATATATATATATATATATATATATATTGGAACCATCTTTTAGGCATCTTGGTCATTATATCGTTAAGACTTTTACAGGATTTCTGGATGGTCATTAAAACACAGAATTCCAGCACAACTCAGACAATACACTAATCTGTAATTCAACTTTTAAAGTTGTTTAGAGACATCTGTGGTCAAAAATCTGGAATTAATTTAGTATTTAGGTCATTGCTTCATATGTTATTTATTCTTTTGTTGACTGAAATATTCTCCCGCTGCCCACACTTAGAGAATTTTTAGATTATATCAGGTTGGCTTAAGAAAAATGATATTGTGGAGCATTGCATTTTTAGATCTTTTGTGTGTATGTGTGTGTCCATATGTTCTGTATCAGTTTTCTGCAGAAGCAAAAATGACACATACCCCAAAGATATAGAACAAAACATGCTGTACATTTTGTTGCCTCCTCCAGAGTATTGGAATGAAGGTTGTGGGAGTGGAGAAAATACATAATGTAGTTCACTGGCTTTAAACAATTGATATTTCACATTAAGTTATGGCATGCTTCCTAAATTTAACATTATTTCAAGTTTGAAATACTGCGTCGTGCAGCTTTTGAAATAAGAGTATTCGGTTCAAATATTCAGAGTTTGAAATAATTTATGTTTCAGGGCTTTGTATTCACACTTCGTTTGTGACATCCTGATCTATAAAGTTAAATATATGGCAGGTTATTTTTGCAAATTTTTAAAAGAACTTGGTGTCCAACTGTGAGCCACCTGCTCAAAAAAGAATCGTAATAGACGCCATTTAGGTATCTAAGTATGAATTTTATATTCAAATTATTCTGTTTGAAATCTTTGGACTTAATAGTGCTAAGGAGTATCTTATTAAATAGTCATGGTAGAATTATGTTGGTTTTTTAAAAATTGAGGTGTGTGTGTATTTTGTTTATATTGTGTTGTATGATTAATATGTGCTACTTTGAGTAAATATTTGAGTAATGTTTTTGTTCATGTTTAGTGATGAGGACACTCACTGAACACAATATGATATGTGCCCATGACTGTGAACACAGTTTTCATTCTCAAAAGAAGAAAGTGATTTCTAGTAGGAAAATCTTGCTTCGTGAAAAGCTGATAATATATTTGTTGGAAATAGCTCTTTCAGCTCATCTATTCATGTTCTTATTGGCTTTAACGTAAAACTGCAAACTTTGCATTTCCCCTTAGTGGCTAATAGGATAGGTATTAAGGTGGCCTGCTTCTGCTTCCCTATTATATAATAAATATAGGTTAGTGCAAGGTGGGCAATCTGTAAATAGTGGCCTAGATGCTACATTGTAGTAACCCATTGGTATTTTCCACATAATCTGAGATTCTGTCATTAAAATTTGATGCAAACAGCCAATTTAGAATAGAATAGGATAGAACAGAACAGAACAGAACAACAGAACAGAACAGAAGAACAGAACAGAACAGAACAGAACAGAACAGAACAGAACAGAACAGAACAGAA
>WNWU01000005.1:1609774-1633907 GCA_012654045.1 Ptyas mucosa
TTCTATTCTATTCTATTCTATTCTATTCTATTCTATTCTATTCTATTCTATTCTATTCTATTCTATCCCACCCCACCCCACCCCCATCCCTATCCCTATCCCTATCCCTATTCTATTGTGAAAAGTGTCATAGGGAAACTCTGAGGGTTGAGGAATTCAGTGAAAATTACCTTTCCTTTTACACCATGGGTGTCCAACCTTTTGGCTCTTCTGGGTTTGACTGAAGAGGAATTGGGCTGCGTATAAAATAGATAATATAGTTAATATATGTAAATCACATAAGAATGTTAAAAGTTCATAATTCTGTGGGGCCACTTTGCTAATTGTCCAGGATTTCAGATTGGACACCCATGCTTCACATGGTTGCTTGACACCCATGGAAGTATTTAAAAGAGGGGTGGGTGGGAGAGAGAGAGAAAATGAATCTCTGCTGCACACTTTTAGAAACCGAAAAACTCATTTTGTTGAAAAATCCATCAGGCTTTAATTCAACTCATGTGGACTAATTTTGCCAAACCTTAGATGGAAAAAAAATGTTAAATGCTTTGTAGGAACTCAGTCAAGGTGTAGAACTTTAATAATTCCCTAAACTTGGCAATATTAATTCATTATTTTCTCTCTACCTCCCTCACCTGGCATTTTATGCCAATGGGGAACAAGTCCTAATTGTTATTGCACACATATTTATTATCAGTCCTGTTTTGTTGTCTTAACAGTAATGTTAGGCCTTGAAAAAAGGAAATGAAGAAGTGAATGACACAAACCTTATGGATCGTTCCTTGGGGGCCTAATGTTCTTTTAAGCTAAGAAACAAATTGTAAATTTCATCTCATAAAATCTGTCCAGGAAATTATAAACTAAATAATTCTACAAGTGTCCTAGATATGCATCTGGATTTCATTACTGCTTACACATCTTCCTAAGAGAAAACCGTATATGAGATACTGGAAATCTGATAACATTACAACTCTCTGAGCGCTATGCATTCTCATCTGTACAATAGTTTCCTGTAGTATTGCTGATATGCCAGAGAATAATAAATGGGCAGCCAAAATCAACTTCCATTATTACAACTCTCTTTTAGTTCCTGTCAGTTTTGTGATTTGTTCTTAAATGTAACTGCACAAAAAATAATAATAATAAAAGCAAAAAACAAAATAAAAGCAACTGCAAAAGAAGTACAGGACTTTTCCTTTTGGATGGAAAGTTGTATTATCCAAGTTTTAGTTTAAGATGAAAAACAATTTTACCATACCTAACTGCTTGCAATTAATATTGCTTCAGTGCTGTGATTAGGTATACAAATGTTTCACTAAGAAAATTTCCCAAATAGGTAATCGCTTTTAAGGTTCTGCCTTGGGATAGTGTCAGCCCCTCCTCAATTCTAAAGTTAATTTTTGTGACCACAATTCTGTATATTAATAACCACATTCCTTACATTCTCGTTATGGTTAAAAAAAAAAGACAAACAATATAAGCAATAATTTTTTTTATTTATTAGATTAGATCTTTATCCCATCTTTATTAGTTTGTAAGTAACTTCAGGCAGCGAACATATCTTTAATTATAAAAACATATTGTGCTACTCTATATTTAACTACCGCAAAAAAGAAGTTCTGCTTTCATTGTTTAAAGACTGGGAATGATAAAACATTATTACATTATTACACAATGAAGAGATTGAACTGTGTCAACTTTTATATATAATGTTTATTTGATATATCCACAGAATATAATGTTTAAGATTAGAGTCAAAAGATTGACAGACAAGTCACAAAAGAAGAATATTCCCCCATTGCAGCAAAAGTCACAATTGTGGAGGAGACCAGAAGCAGGGAAGAATTTTGTTGCCTAGTCAACAAGGGAACATTTTAGCTCCTCTTTTTCTGCCATATTTCCATAATGAAGTCTTGGCAGTCTGAGATGAGTTGGAAGCTATAGAAATAGAGCTGAAGACACAGGGCAAACAAAGCCAATTCAAGAAGCAAGTTCAAGGCTGAAGAGCAAGCCAAAACTAATAGTTTTGCTTATTTTTAATTTGAATTTTAAATGGGGTATTTTAATTGTTGGGCCAAAATTGTTTAATATGTTTTTAAATTGTTCTTAAATTTTTGTATTCTCTGTTTTTTACCTTTGGCTGTTCACTGCCCTGAGTCCTTTGGGAGAAGGGCGGTATATAAATTTAAATTAAAAAAAATAAAAAAAATAATAGGAATTAGAGTCTAATGGAAGAGAATATATGTAGCTCAAGACTGAACTGTGGAGTCCTTGATATTCTCTGAACCTGGTTGTTTTCTTGCAGATATTCATTACCCAACTAGGTAATGTTATCAGTGCCATCATCAGAATCCAAGAAAAAAGAAGAGTTAGAGAATAAACTAGCAATACCAAATCAGAACCAAAACAACCAAGAATAACCAAGAATAAGTACCAGTGTAAAGTAGTGGTTAAGGTACTGGAGTAGGAAAAGAGACACCAAGATTCTAGGCCTCCTTCAGCTATGAAAACTCATTGCCTATCTTTGGACTAGTTAAACTTTTAGTTCAACCTTTTCCATGGCATTGTTTTAGGGAAAACAATGTTTCCATGGCATTGTTTTAGGGAAAAATATATCATCACATACTACATAAACATGTTAAATACTAGATCTGCCCAAAGGTCTTTGAGTAAGGTTAATCTGTAATTGGTAATCAGAATTAGTCTTTTGGGGAACTTAGTCTTGAAGTGGTGTACCAAAAACTTCACTCCCAGCAAGTGTGCAGGATAGAGTTTAAATTCAATTTGACATAAACAAATGAGGTACAATTAACACAGTGATTTTAATTTAATTTAATTAATCATATTTCTATGCCGCCCAACTCCCAAGGGACTCTTTTCCAGGCACTTAATACCTTACTTTTTCTGCACATTAACATCATAGTTAATGTATAGTTTGTAAGGAATTCTAAGGATACATATTCTAGTATAGTGTACTGCACATAAGCCTCTGGCCATACAGTGTGCATTGTGCATTTCTTCATGTGCATATGCTTCATTAAGAAGCTGGTAACTGGTAACTTTCCTTCACAAAGGAACCTACTATCACATGTGGTGGACCTGTCCAAAAACAAAACAATACTGGCAAATGATCAGAACACAAGTAGAAGAAATCACACAACGAAGATTAGAAATGAGGCCGGAAACATTTCTACTAGGTATAATAAATGGACAATATGAAAAGGAAATAAAATACTTAATCATCCATATAACAACAGCAGCACGAATAATTTTTGCACAAAATTGGAAGAGTAGTGACACATCGACAGAAGATCGAGTAATTAGTAAGATCATGGAATGTGCAGAAATGGACAGACTCAGAAAGGAACTACAAGATAAAGAGGAACATGATTATTATCTAGTATGGGAAAAGTGGTATACTTGGTTGGAAAATAGAAGAAGGAAAAAAGAATAGGGAGCAATTGGAGTTACAGGAACAGGAACATAAATCACTAACATAAGCTAACAGTGAACCATAAAGATAGATATATGAGTAAGACCAAACAAGGAAGAATCAAAACACAAATAAGAACAATCATTACAGTTGCAATATCTTTGACAAAATGTATATTCAAACTCTTTGTTTACATGTTTTGTATGTTTTGTTGTTACTTGTTTTGTCTTGTTTGTACTTTTAAACAAATAAAAATGTATTAATAAAAACAAAAACAAAAACAAAAAAGAAGAAGCTGGTAACTGTAGTTCAGAGATAGACAATTACTGTATGAAGAACTATTTTTTATTTATTTTTATTTTTATTTTATTTTATTAAATTTATATACCGCCCTTCTCCCCAAGGGGACTCAGGGCGGTGAACAGCCATAAATAAAAAAAACATATATATAAAATTTAAAAACCAAATAAAACCGAATTAAACGTTGGCCCCAATATTTAAAATCCCAATTTACAATATTAAAACCCCAAAATTAAAATATTACAATTTAAAATTTCTAAATTATTTTACGACAGAAGGGGAAAAGGGAAGAATTAGGCCAGGCCCGCCTGGTGGAACAGGAAAGTTTTTAACTCACGGCGGAAGGCACGAAGATCCGGGATCCTCCGTAACTCTGGGGGGAGCTCGTTCCAGATAGTGGGTGCCCCCACAGAGAAGGCTCTCCCCCTGGGGGCCGCCAGCCGACATTGTTTGGCCGACGGCACCCGGAGGAGCCCCTCTCTATGGGAACGTACCGGTCGGTGGGAGGCTATTGGTGGTAGTAGGCGGTCCCGTAAGTACCCGGGTCCTAAGCCATGGAGCGCTTTAAAGGTGGTAACCAACACCTTGAAGCGCACCCGGAAGACCACCGGGAGCCAGTGCAGCTCGCGCAGGAGAGGAGTAACATGGGAGCGCCATGTCGCTCCCATCACCACCCGCGCGGCCGCACTCTGCGCCAGTTGGAGCCTCCGGGTGCTCCTCAAGGGGAGCCCCATGTAGAGAGCATTACAATAGTCCAGGCGAGAGGTGACAAGGGCGTGAGTGACCGTGTGTAACGAGTCCCGATCCAGAAAGGGACGCAACTGGCGGATCAGGCGAACCTGATGAAAAATCCTCCCGGTCACGGCCGTCAGATGCTCCTCAAAAGACAGCCGCGAATCCAGGAGGACGCCCAAGTTGCGCACCCTCTCTGCCGGGGCCAATGATTCACCCCCGATAGTCAGCGATGGTACCAGCTGACTATATCGGGACGTCGGAAACCACAGCCACTCGGTCTTGGATGGGTTGAGTCTGAGCCTGTTCCTCCCCATACAGACTACAAACTACAAACAAATCCAGGAACCCTTTATCACATTTCAAATTAAGAAGTAAAATAAATTGTAGTACTAACAATGAATTTATCTACTTACAGTATAGATATATTGATTTATAATATATTTTCAATTGGTTATCAAAAGAAGTATGGCTTTCTCAATGAATCTTGTGCAGTCCTTCCATTTAGAAAGAATTCTGTTTCTTTGCTGTCATTTTCTTTCAAGTGGCTAATATAATTTATCAAAGTGGTGTGCTTTATTTACACTGCATACCACTTTGAAAAGCATCAAACATTTTCAAACTACTAATTAAATTTCAAGTTTGAAAACAGGATAATTCTGTAGTCATGTCATAGCTTCTCTAATGACTGGTTTCAATTATTGGATAAAAAGAAGCAGGTTGTTTGGAGAACTTTCACTGAAACATACATTAGATGTTTGTTACTTGATACACTTTATAAGATTTATGAATTGCCTTAATCTGACCAATGTTGTTAGTAAAATACCACATTCAACATGTTTCAAAACAGCTTACAGAACCAGTAAGATAATTTCCTTCGACAGCCTTCTATTAAGGATAAATTGTTTCCATTCCATAATCAGAGGAAAACCCAAACTGAAGAGATAAAAAAATAAACGAAAAACATCCCAGAAAGCATGGATTTAAACACAATTAAATACAAACCATGTAATGTAAATTTATTGTCCAAAATATTTTTGATTGTTTATGATGCCGAACAATGTACTGACTAAATTTATTGTTGAGCCAGCATTTTAAATTGTATCAATGCTCTAATTTGCTCATCGTGCGAAAACATTGTACTCATTGGGTGCACACATCATGCTATGCCGAAAGCAAGCAAAAAAACCCACTCTGAAGCCAAATGTCAAACTAAGCTAGCTAAAATAACCCATTATTTTCAGAAGAGTGTCAAGCCATATATTAAACTATAGTTTAGTTCAGTGGTGGGATTCAAAATTTTTTACTACCGGTTCTGTGGGCATGGCTTGGTGGGTGTGGCATGGCGAGGCTTGGTGGGCATGGCAGGGGAAGGATACTGCAAAATCCCCATCCCTCCCCACTGCAAAATCCCCATTCCCTTTCCACTCCAGGGAAGGTTACTGCAAAATCCCCATTTCCTCCCGATCAGCTGGGACTCGGGAGGCAGAGAATAGATGGAGGCCAGTCAGAGGTGGTATTTACCGGTTCTCTGAACTACTCAAAATTTCCGCTATCGATTCTCCAGAACTGGTCAGAACCTGCTGAATACCACCTCTGGTTTAGTTGCCTTCAATAATTCAAGGGTAATTATGAGTTATCCTTGAATTCTGGCAACTGCCCCCAAAGAAGCTTCATAAGAGCCATGGTGGCGCAGTGGTTAGAATGCAGTACTGCTACTTCTGCTGACTGCTGGCTGCCAGTAGTTTGGCAGTTCGAATCTCACCAGGCTCAAGGTTGACTCAGCCTTCCATCTTTCAGGTCAGTAAAATGAGGACCCAGATTGTTGGGGGCAATAGGCTTATTCTGTAAACCACTTAGAGAGGTCTGTCAAGCACTATGAAGCAGTATATAAGTCTAAGTGCTATTGCTATTGCTATCTATAGGTGAAATCTGTTTCTCTTCCAGACATGAATGCACTGAACTTCTTAAAAATTCAGAAAGCAGATGGAAAACAAAAGAGCCTCAATGTTACGATTTTGCATAACACGCTGTACTATAACCACACAGCATCCACTCTAAAATTTGAGGCACAGCTTGAATTCTTGTGTGATTTGAGTATGTTTCCAGATAATACAATAAATTACTATTGATTGTATCTTTCAAGTGTTCTTTTTCTTCAGCCACTGTTCTAGTAATCTTCAGGATTGTTGGTACGTTACCACTTACTTTCGCTGAAATAAAATTATGGACACACAATGGCCTTATTTGTTGGTGTCTCCATACATGATATAAAAGGAGACTAATTATTTCAGCAGACTTTACATGGCTAGAAATAATTCCATGTGTATCTGCAGGATATACAAAATGGGACATGATAGTGGAGATGTTGCTACTGAACCCGTTCCATTATTTTTTTTCTTCCTAAAAGAAACGACAAAGACTGTTGTGGCTCTTTTCTTTTCTTTTCTTTTCTTTTTTTTGATAAAGAGAACTGTCATTGCATACTTAGATGTGGAGTTTTATTCCTTTAAACAGAAACAATTTAGTGTTATTTGTTCATACTGTGTTATTGTTAAAAAAAGTTTTGATTGTCTATAAACAGCTGGTGTTCTGACTAAATGGAAGACAAACTATAATACCTGCTGAATACCTAAGGTAATTATGCTTGTGTGTGTGTGTGTGTGTGTGTGTGTGTGTGTGTGTGTGTAAATGGCAGTATAAGAACTCACATTTGGTATATATTACTTCTCACAAGATAAACCATATGTGCCACCTAGTTCTATTTCTAGAGACTGGAAACATTGTGACCCTGTGAATTAAGACTTAATACGATGTGTGAACAAAGGTAATTGAATCCCTTTTTCTATCCTTAACAATATCTGAATTTGTTAAATTGTATGTCCACTCAATTCTGGTTCATAAACCTGATTGATCTTTACTTAAAACAACAAACCAAAAATCCTCTTTAACGATGCATTTTCAATCTAATTTTTCCCCACAAACTTCAGATTTCTAAATGTAATTTATTAACCTATGCAGTTTTAAATATATTTATGATATCCCTTGGTATATGTGTTCTGATCTCTTCCTTTGAGCTCTAAGAACTGCAATGTAATTAATTTAAGTTTATTCTTTGGAATTCCATCTAGCTATTCTTGGAAGTACAGATCATATTATTTTAAAATATGCTTTGAGCAAAATTGTAGATCTCTACTAAAAATAGTGATGAAATTATTATGATCCTCAATTTTGGAAGCAACAGCAATTTGCTTAATGTATGTGAGAAGGATAATTTAACTGCAATAAATAGTTTTGTTTAAATTATATTAGTATCATTGCTAGAGCTTTTCATTTGTTTTGTCTTTTGGGGGTGTAGTTGCTTGGCACCAAATTTTTACTGCCTGTGTGTAACCTGTTTATGAACCTTGTTTTGAAATAAAGCAGTAACAGCTGTGGCCTTGGGTTTCTTTTGAGAATAGGTGTGGTTCAGAGCTGCCTCCTCAACAAGATGGCTGCATTTAATTTGGAATGAACCTGCTTGCCTTAATTGAACTTGAATACCAAAACAAGTCTGTAGAAAAGTACACATTTTCCTCTGAGATTTTCTTGTTCTTTTTCCTAAACCAGTTAGCCAAAAAGGAAGATGCACAAATTCCAGAGTGTCACAAATGAAAAACAGCTTTGCTTTCTTTCTTAAAATGTCAGCTGTTGTTCTTAAGATCACTGTTCTCAATAATATAGGGTCAGGGTATGCATTAAGCTCAGTGGTGAAATCTAAAACTTGTTACTACCAGTTCTGTGGGTGTGGCTTGGTGTGGGGGGGGTAATATGACTGGGTGGGCGTGGCCAATTTTTTTTTTTTTACTTTTAAAATCATTTTTTCTACAACCTCTTCAGTGAAGAGGTTGTAGAAAAAATGCTTTTAAAAGCCTTTGATGATTCCAGCTGAGTCGCGCGATCATCAGAGGCTTTTTTTTTACTTTTAAAAGCATTTTTTCGGCCGAAGAGATTGTAGAAAAAATGCTTTTAAAAGTTAAAAAAAAAAAGCTTCTGATGATTGTGCGGCTCAGCTGGACATGGGGGGGAGGCCCAGGGATTTTTGCTACCGGTTCTCCGAAGCACCCACCTTCATCGCTACTAGATTGGACGATCCAGTCCGAACCGGGAGCATTTCACCCCTGATTAAGCTCTGTAAAATGGTATGGTGAATATGAATTTAAATATTTTGACAGAACAGAAACATTGTTTAATCTTAATTAATCATAATATGCAGTCTGAATAACCAATAAAGTAGCAGTTCTTAACAGCAAAGGGGTTGCTTTTAATGCTGTATCCTTTCAATGCTAATATCAGAAATTAAAATTGAAAAGTTCCTTTTCCAGGGACCTTTTTCAGTCAGTATGATTTACTGCTGAGGCAACACCTTTGTTTAAAGATAAAAGCTGCAAAATGAAAGAGAATAACATTTTCTAATGCTTTTGTAAAATCAACACTGAATGCTAAATTTACTACTCATCATCAGAATTATTTTACATACAAGCAAACACAATCAGCCGTGCATAGCTTGCTACTCATTAAGTCCTATGTAATTCATCAGTTATTTATTGTGACTTGCCGGATTTCAATCCCCTTTTCAATTGTTGTTATATCAGATGTGCTGAAGAAACAGCTATTTTAGAAGCCGTCACAACCACCATTATCTTGTTGGAGATGACATTAATTATTCATCTGGCTTTTAATGTGAGCCCCAACTAAATCACTTACATTTGTAGGCGATTTTCTATTAATGTTATACTATTAACTAATGGAACAGAATGTTGTAAAGCCCAGTCTTTCTTCTGAAATGTGATAAATTTCCATATTTTACTTTATTTAAAAAGCTATAGCACAAAATGATAGGTTTATCAGATATGAACTCCCAAAATCCAAACGGCTATTAGATGAGATCAATGAGTTATGTTTTTCTGTAACTCTTTGCTGTGGATAGTGGATGTCCAGACTTTTGCAGCTCAGATCTGGCACCTTATCACCTGCTAAGGAATATAAATCTATTTCAGCATCTACTATTACAGCACCATTGAGAGTGTCCTGACATACGGCATTCTTGCATGGTATGGGAGCAGCTCTGTAGCAGACAAAAAAGCTCTACAGAGAATAGTTAAAACTGCCCAGAATATCATCGGGCTCCAGCTACCAGCCCTGGATGACATTTTTGAATCTTACTGTTTGAGGAAGTTGCATAACATTCTCAGAGACTCTTCCCATCCTGCTTACAATCTTTTTGGACTGTTGCCTTCTGGCAGAAGATAAAGAACAATTAAAACTCGGACCACACGTTTTCTGAATAATTTTTATTCCAGAGCTATAATTGCACTCAACAATGAACTAAAGTGCCACCATCAGTGAGCTGTTGGACAGCATTACTTGGTTTGTTGTGTGGATGTTTGGGTGGTTTAGGGGTGGGGAATTGTGGTGGGTGGGAGTGTGTTTGGGGATTGTTATGTGTGTTGGACCTGATCTTTGGGTCTTAAGTGAATTTCATTGTATGGGTATACTGTGTATACCCATACAATGACAGTAAAGTTATTATTACTATTACCAAATGGCAATACTGCAACCATGTTTTTTTTAACTCCAGAGAGTATAATGACATTTAAACATGTCATATTTCGACTTAGTGTAGACACTAAGTGTAAAACACATAATATTTTGCCTTTACCAACAATTGCACTGTTCCAATAGTATATGCAGAGAACAGCCAGGGTTATACATGCACAGCAGGGCTGAAACCACACCAATTAGTTCTTTGATTGGAAAGAGTGATTTAGAGGCTTAAGAACAGAATGGGATAACTTGCAATGGTCAACTCGCCATGGCCAACTTTCAGCTGGACAACTTGCCAATTTGCCCTGGGACAACTTGCCATAGGAAATTTAACATATACAAAAGTTAAATTAATGTTAACGGAATCATGGCCAATAATAATAAAATGGAGAAAATCAATCCAGAAATACAAGAGCTACCATAATGTCAATAAAAATGTGGTCACCAATAATAACTGAATGAAATGATTAGTATAGCATTGAATTGTCCCACGGCAGTTGGCCATGGGAAATTGGCTGTGGCGAGTTGTCCTAGACCCCTTAAGAAGCTTATATTACTGGTCTTCCCGCATTATCTCCAAACTTACTTATAGGAAATTGACTGCTGTGGCTAGACAAAAGTTTAAAGGGGACAGTTGGCCCATGAAATAATATACAACCAATTTCAGACTTAAGTTATTTCCAATATGCTGGTGTTCCTTATTCATTGTGTGATTTTAGTGAGTACTTCCCATGGACATGTACAATTTAAGTAGAAGTAGTATTAATGCTGGAGCCTAAATGTCTGTCATATCCAGTTCTATAAAGGTTACCTGCAGAGAAATACACTTTAGTTGAAGTTTCACAGCAGGCCTATACTTACTACCCTTAAAATATGTGGAAAAGTGAAAAATCTGATTATATTTTAGTGACCTATTAGTAATTGACTTCAGTCTTAATGATCAGTGTGTTATTGACTATAATTACAACTGTTTCATTAAACATAGTTTTTAAAATGGTACTTCTTCTGATTGACTCTTGTTTCTTTCATAGATATGTCTTCTTTGGAAGACAAATTACTATTGACGTTTTTCACATAAAGCAATTTTCTTCTTTTAAATATTATGTTGAAGATAAAGAGCTTTAGCCTCAAAGTTAAAATTACTAAGTACAAAATAAGAATATTCGAGATAGAATAGAAAATAACTATGAGCACAGGACTATTTGGGGGGGGGGGGAATTCAGTAATAAGCAGAAAAATATTTGAAAAGATAGATTGTTTTGGATTACCTTTTACTAATTCTTTAGACCTCGTTAACTTTAAAGTCTAATCGGATTTAGAAAAAATATTGTCCATTGATCTTTATATATCATGTTTAATCAACCTAAATATCTGTGTTTAATGGAAAAAACACTTGATTTTAAGCTAACTTCTAACCAATGGGGATTATTTAGAATTCCTTTAAAATACAATAGAAATTTAATTAACAATTAGATACAATACAAGTTTAATTAACAATTAAAGTATATGAAAATATTAGCCAAATTTATTTTTTTCTGTCCATTTTTTGTAAAGCTAATTCATCTGCGGGGCTCTCAGAAATATTTTGTTAGTTAACTGTTTTCATAGTTACATTCTTAAATATGATCTAAATAATGTAATGGAAAAGTGTTTAAGCTATGCAAATTACTATTTGTACAAAATTAGATGTTTAAATATTGAGAAATTGAAAAATACAAGATAATTTCTGAATAAAGCATTGAATTAGATTCAATATGCTATACTAATTATACTAAAATAAAAAAGAAACGTCTAATATTTACCTTATTTTAACTTAACTGTTTTAAAGTTTTCTTTACTAAGTTAGCAAATACACCAAATATTATATCTACTGTACCAATTTCAGGCAGTGTGATATTTTCTAGAAGATTCCATTAGTGAAGAAATATAATCATAGCTCAAATTTTATATTACAGCAAAAAGATCAAATTAAATGTACAAATCTGGCAAAACCCAGAAAATTGGCATGAGATGCATTTTCAGATGTACATGTTTTATCATGTTAGTTTCTAGATCTAAATGCGAGGAACAGTCAAAATTCACAATAATGCCAAACATCTTCATAATAAAATGCTAAAAAGCAGCTGTTACTGCACTTAAACTCCCAAGACATGTAGATGTATCTCTTGGCTTTAGATGTATTTAATATTTCCAAGCCATAGTTCTTTAACAATATGTTTTGAAGAATATGAAAGAAAAGTATAATGTAGCATAACAGTTTTAAGGGGCGTACAGTATAGACAAGTGTGAATAGGATAACTTTGCAGAAGTCAGAAATAATCTTTCCATTGCTTGCCATAGCTGGAGTTTGTAAAAGATAAGGAAATAATACAAGGTGTAAGACTATTGCACAAAATTTTCCAAACACTTTCAGTAATGATCCCAAGTCTGTAAGAATAGAGAATACTATAGTTTGTTTCAGTGTATTTTTAGTGACAGTTCTGCCACTTTCTCCTGCTTTATGATTAGCTATTCAGTGCTTTGTACACAATATTAACAGAAGTTCTAAGTACAGAACTTAGCTGCCAAACACAAGAACAGAGGAACTCCTTCTTAATTAAAGATGTACAAAACTCTCCAGTTATTTTCATCTTCCCCAAAAGAGATTGAACATTTTGCAACTGTGTATAACACAAGGCATTTTCATTGTTGTCCTTGTACAAACCGACCAGCTTATAATTGCTTTCCATGCTGGTCATTTTCCCATGATGTGATGCTGATTTAATATATTGCATGGCATTATTTTGTCTTTTATTATATATGCAGTTGTCTGTCTCTGAAACAAAAATCATAAACCTCTCCCTCTCTCCTCTCTCCCTCTCCCCCCCCTTCCTCTCTCTCTCTCTTGTGTTTGTGAGTATGTGTTGCACATGCATACTGGATTAGCACTCTCACTGATTATCTAACTCAAATGTTAGGCAATCTTTTCTAAATCTTTTCTAAAAGCATACAAATAGTTTGGAAGAAGTTTGTAGTTAAAGCTTCTACCTGATACTGACATGTTTTCAATATATTTTACAGACATAAAGCTTAGATCGCCATAGAAATTTATATGCAAGACAGGTGTGGGTTCTAAATTTTTTTACTACTGGTTCTGTGGGCGTGGTTTATTTTGTGGGCGTGGTTTGATGGCTGTGACAATTCTTTAGGATTTAGCAGAAGTACTGGTCTACCAGGATTTTAACTGCTTGCAGAGCTATACCAGTCTACACATTTGTTTTTGGAGACACCAGTCTACCCATTTGTTTTTGGAGTGCACTGATCTACCACCATACTGCCTTTTAACACTGATCAGCTGTAGGGTGGTCCTTTGAAGCCCCGCAGCAAGAATTTAAACAGTTTTTTTCCTTCTAGCCGATCAGCTGGAACTTGGGAGGCAGCGAATAGATTGGGGGCGGGGCCAAATAAAAGATAAGAATAATGTGGGGGGACGGGAGGGCCCAGCTCCCGAACAAAGAGAACCGGTTCGGTGATGTCATATCATCACCACTACCGGCTCGGCTGAACCGGGCCGAACCGGGAGAAACCCACCAGTATTGCAAGTTAATAGGAAATAAAAGAAGTTTGTATCTGCTTTTTAATGTCCTCATTCCATTTTTAAAAATTGTGTGTCTTATCTTGCGGCTATTTTGAAAGATTTCTGTATCTTTCCACTTTAATGTTGTGCTTTATTAATGAGAACAATGCAAAACAAAAACCCAATCCTAATGGGTTCCTACTTTGATAATTCCATATTCTATGTCTATCAAAATCGTTAGCTTTTCCATTTATATTGTTTCCTTATTCAAACCCCTATGTTCAGAAATGAGATCAGCACTTTAAATCTGTTCAAGATACAAATTATTATCTGGTGCAGTGGCTGAAATTACACATGATAATGGGATGAATGTTCACATTCGATTACCCCAGGTGATATTTTCCTTGAAATAGAGTGTAATCAAGTGAAACAAACTGAGTTTACAGATTGTTGTTTGAATTCTGAGTGAAACATATATTTTATTAAACATCTTTAATAATTATATTTATATTCAGGATGTATGGTATTGTGGGAAGCCACCCCTCTTCCTAGAAGAATGAAATATTGTGAGGAATATTTTATAAAGGCGGGACAAAATATTTCCCCTAAAAGAGAAATAAAAAATCTCAAGGGAGACAGAAACTCAGAGTTCCCTGCCCCCAAGCAGATACTGAGGTGGGGCAGCTTTAGAAATGCAGATTTGGTAATCCTTTACTCCTTGCAGCAAAGTCTGAACAAAGGCAGATTAGCCCTCACCCAAGAGCCAAAACAGGGTAAAGCCGTTAATTATTGCATCACTTCAGAAACTTCAACCAAACTTAGGTTCTGTAGCTGTGGTTCTGCTTCATCAATAAATGGACCCTCTTTCCAATCAGCCTCAGCCTCCATTTTGTCTCCAGTGTCTTTCTCCCAGCTTGGAACTGAACCAGATGGATATTTCTTCCAACAATGTTCCACAAGAACAGTTATTTATTTATTTAATGAGAAGTAAAGTGTCATGGAGGTTTTTCCGCTTCCGGTTCCGCGGGCGACAGACTTTGATCGGGCTAGCTCTGGCCCCAGAGTCTGATCCCCCCCATCTGGAGGCCCTTTGGGCCAAGCGCCCCATTATTGGGGCGTTTGCCGTTTGAGGGCGGCTCGCCAGGGGTCCCCTGCCTCACTTCCAGGGGCCGGGAGGCCGATGCTGGCGCGCCCGAGGCTCCAGAGGGGGTGGGAGGCGATCGGCGGCTTTTTTTCGAGGCCGCGGAGGCGCCACAGTGCCTAAGGGGACCGGTGCTACCTAAGAAGGCACAACGGACTGTACTGACTGATTGCAGAGTGGAGCGGGCATCCTGGAGGCGAGAGGGGGGGGTTGGAGTTTCCCCCCCCCTTGTAGCTGGAAAGGTGCCGTGGCAGAAAACTAGGGGGAAGGAGATGGGGTGAAATCCCTTACCTTTCTGACTTTTCCTTGGAGGATGGCTGTGGCAGAGTTTCTTGGAGAGGTCTGGTGGCCCCTCCCCCCGGCAGGCAATGGCGGCGGTCTGACTTCCTGCTTCTTTATTTATGATTGAAGACAACATTCTCCTCTGGCTTCCTGTTTGACCTACTCTATACTTCGGACTCGTTGCTCCTGTGAGCGCCCACTGGTGGACAGTTGAAAAATTACTTTGATTGCTAATCCTTCTTTCTTCTCTGGAGGTTTGCCCTTTGATTTCTCATCTTCTACTGATCTAAGATGGCTAAGGGCCACAAATCAGCAGCAACTGACATGGGGAAAATTTTGGAAAGACTGGCAATATTGGACCAGAAGTTGGACAAGTTAGATGACGTCCAAAAAGGATTATCTGAAATTAAATCTGAAATGACACTTATGAAAAAAGATTTAAATGATGTTCAACAGCTGGCAGAGCAAAACAAGAAGAAGATGGGGGGTCTGGAGGGGGAGGTACGGGCACTCCAGAAGGTGGAGGATGGGAGAGGAAATGCAATGTTAACCTTACAATTGGATAAGATGTCTTATTTTCTCAGGTTCCAAAATGTGGAACAACTTGACCAGGAAAATTTGAGAGAAGTGATGGTTAAAATGTTGGGTGAATTTTTAGAAAGAGATTTGGAGTCTATTGGAAGGGATGTGGACTTGGTGTACAGAGTAAACTCACAATTTGCAATTTTACATAATCTACCAAGAGAGATTCATATTAAATTTGTGAGAAGGGAACTGAGAGATGAGATATTGAGAAAACAAAAACTGGGGGCGCTGGTGTACAGGGGCAAGGAGATCACCATCCTGAAGCAGATTCCCAGACAGGTACGAGAATTAAGAAAAAAATATTATTTTTTATCAAATAAGTTGTACCTCAAGGGAGTAGGTTTTAGGTGGTTGATTCCGGAGGGTTTGATAATTTTTTGGGAGGACAGTAAGAAGAAAATTAATAATGTAACGGAAGCTAAGGCTTTTTTTGACCAACATAAATCCTTCCTAGGTGGAGAAGATACAGGAGCCGAAGAGGGGGAAGTATTAGATGATCAAGGAGCGGAGGCGGACGGAGCTGTTGCGGCCCGGGAGGGGGAGGGAGGCCAGACCATGGTTTTAAGAGCCAGAACTAGGAAATGAAGAAAGGAGGGGAATCTATTGTTTAAGGTTTTTTTAATTGACTTTTTTTCTCTCTCTCTTTTTTTATTGTATTTTGTATAACACTCTTTTTTTTGTTTATATAATTTTTATATAACCTGGTTGTTTGTTTTGATTTAAGATAATAATGTCTGTTGTGTGAGAAATTAAAAAAAGAAAATAATAATTGAAATATCTTTATATAAAGATATTGAAAATTCAACATATTGTAAACTATAATATTGTATATTCTTAACCAATAAAAACTTTTTATTATAAAAAAAAAAGAAGTAAAGTGTCATGGTGTTGGAGAAGACTCTTGAGAGTCCCTTGGACTGCAAGGGGGCTAAATCAGTCAATCCTACAGGTAAGCAACCCTGACCATTTGGAAGGACAGATACTGAAGATCAAATACTTAGGCCACCTAATGAGAACAAAGGACTCATTGGAACACATCCTGGAATGTTGGGAAAGATTGAAGGCAAAAAGAGAAGGGGACATCAGAGGATGAGATAGATAGTATCATCAACACAATAAACATGATTTTGGGCAAACTCCTGGAAACAGTTGGAGACCAGGGTGGGCTGGCGTGCTCTGGTTTATGGGGTCATGAAGAGTTGGACATGACTTAGCAACTGAACAACAACAACAAAACTGTCAGGATCAGTTAATTCCTTGTCATATATTTTCATTGAGATGCTCTTCTACCGGGTCCCAGTTCAAGTAAAGTGCTGCCAAATAAATGTCTGTGGAACTGCTCAGCAAAGACAGGAACATTTGGAATGTGCTTCTTTTTATACATTGTGTTTATTTTGGACAATAAAGAGGGGGGGGAAATCAAATTTTAAAAATGCAGTACAAAGAAAAGTTTTTACAACAATAAAATCCCAGAAAGTCAGTCATTACACGGAGTCCTGCCAAATGTCTCAGAAAGAGAACATATTTTCAAGGAACATACATTGTTACAAGGATTATTCCTGGCTTCATATTCTGTCATGTTTAGTAACTGTTTATCTGTTTGCCCTAATTAACCAATTGAGATTTGACAGGATTGTGATTACTGTTTTAAAAATAATTCTATTAAAAATGTATTATCAATTTTGTCCCATTTTATTTTTTTTGTCTGTGGTTCTATCACTTTTGCAATATAGTTTCTAGATTCCTTTACTGCGTTTTTTTTCTTCTCCATACCAGTGTTAGCATCAGAAATGCAGGTTTCACATTATGATTATTGTTCTACATGATACAAATTATTAGAATGTGTTAGCTTCCTAAGTGGCTTCAGGTAGCCTTGCATTCATGATCAATATTGCCTGAAGGGACATTGTCAATTTTTATATAGCTCTCAATTTAAAATGGACAAACTGCTTATTGCACAAGGGATTGTTTGAGCAGGAAGAGTCTAATAAACAAAGGCAATATCCTTCTTGAAACAATATCTCTAAATATTATTTATATTTTGGCACAATTTTATACTAAGAATCTTAATTTCATCTGGCATTAATTGAAAATTTATTTAGTGCAAATTTTTAAATGCTAGTTTCCAGTTTGCTACTTTATAGCACAGTGCCAATTTTTAATAGGGCTATGCAGTGATCTGAATTCAGACAGGAAAATGTGATGAAGAGCATGTGTGGATCAGAGATGGGTTTCAACAGGTTCTGACCAGTTCTGGAAAACTGGTAGCGGAAACTTTGAGTAGTTCGGAGAACCAGTAGTAAAAATTCTGACTGGCCCCTATTCTCTGCCTCCCAAGTCCCAGCTGATCGGGAGGAAATGGGGATTTTGCAGTAACCTTCCCCTGGATTGGGGAGGGAATGGTGATTTTACAGTATCCTTCCCCTGGAGTGGGGTGGGAATGCAGTTTTTACAGTATCCTTCCCCTGCCACACCCACCAAGCTACGCCCACCAAGCCACACCCAAAACTGGTAGTAAACATTTTTGAAACCCACCACTGGTGTGGACATTCACATAATATTTGCTTAGAAAACCTTAAACCAATTACCTTTTCCTGTAGCATGAATCTGCAAAAAGAGAATGTTAGAAGTATTCCTTATAGATGCTACATATGTGCTTCAAATCACATGTTGTGCTTTGAATCTGTATTGTTACATAAGTCTAGACTTTAAATTTACATTGTGTGAACATCTGCAGTATCTGCCAGTCCATGAAAACTTGGCTTGGAAGGCCTTGTAAAAAGATTTCTATAATTATTATTTTGTTCGCTTATTAAAATGAATAGTCCTTTAATGAGTATGTTTGCTGAAATCAAAATTATATTAGTTGAGGCCAAACTAGTAATGAGCAATACAGACACAACAAAAAAAACCCACCTGTGTCTCCAAGCCAACTTGTATAATTAAATCATAAAAGTTCCTTCAGTATTGCCAGCACATATTAATGCTGTGAGGCAATGTCAGGTTAAATTAACAGAACTTGAGAAGTTGATAAAATTAGGTTTATCTTCTTAGCCTTGGATTGTTGTTTTTACATTGACAGTGTAGAATAATTGGTAGAAATGTTTTTTTTCAACTGCTTCAATTCCCATGCAGTTATTTCCATTTCTTGAGCTTAAATCAAGAAAACTTATTGCCTAAAATAACCTTTTCTGAGTTAAACTAGATGAATTTAAGCCGCCAGTTCCTCCAGTACTGAAAATTTTTCCTAGATCTGAGCAAAAAAAAAAAAAAAAAAGGGGGGGGGTGGACGACTATTTTTTTCTGAGGTACAAATAATGCAAAATATACATTAAATAGCTTTCTAAACAGGTATAAAGTTTGTATATTCCAAAGTAGTAAGATATACCATCTTGGTGATTACAATTTAAGGATTATGCTTTATTAAATTCCAGTGTAATAAATTTGATAGATATGGTTTTATATAACAATCAGTTTTAGACATTCTTTGTACATATGAAAAATCATAATTTCTGTTTTAAGGTTAAAAAGATAAGAAATTCATGCCTGAATTTAATGTGTCTAGACTATCACTATCAAAATATTTGTTTGGAAATTATATTCAAAGACACTGAACAAGTCATAGTTAGGAAAGTTTAAATTATTTCTGGTTATGTGATTAAGAATGTTTTCATTTAAATTATGAAAACTGAAATCATTTACAGTTGTCTGTGGGTAGACATTATTCAAGCCATTCTTATGCAATGTTTTTGAAATCTGGCAAGCGGAATTGGTGAATCCATATCATATGTAGGAATGATTGTACTGCTTATGTGGTTTAAATTGGCTCTGTAGTTTATAATCTACTGTATTTTTAGTCAAATATAGCTTTTGAATCAAATACCACTTTTCCCAATTGAGGTTAGCTAGTGTGGGATCAATCATCCCATGCCTACAATTTGCTTTTAAAAAGCTATGCACACACTTTCTGTTGTGCATGTTGTTTACTTTAGTTTATGTATACAATGATTTCAGGAAAAGTATGTCAAAGAAAAGTATATATACACACATGTACATACAGATATATATCTACAGTTTCTCCATCTAAATTGCTATACAGTAGACCCTTAAGACCTCCAAGAAGCCGGATTGTAAATGATTATACCATATTTGCCATGCTTGTATTATAGAACAGAACAGAATAACAGAGTTGGAAGGGACCTCGGACGTCTTCTAGTCCAACCCCCTGCTTAGGCAGGAAACCTACACTACTTCAGACAAATGGTTATCTAATCTCTTCTTAAAAACTTCCAGTGTTGGAGCATTCACAATTATTGGAGGCAAATTGTTCCACTGATTAATTGTTCTAACTATCAGTAAATTTCTCCTTAGTTCTAGGTTGCTTCTCTCCTTGATTAGTTTCCACCCATTGCTTCTTGTTCTACCCTCAGGTGCTTTGGAAAATAGTTTGACTTCCTCTTCTTTGTGGCAACCCTGAGATTTTGGAACACTGATATCATGTCACCCCTTGTCCTTCTTTTCATAAGACTAGACATATCCGTTCTTTATATGTTTTATCCTCAAGTCACCTAATCATCTTTGTTGCTCTTCCCTGCACTCTTTCCAGAGTCTCAACATCATTTTTACATCGTGGCAACCAAAATTGGATGCAGTATTCCAAGTGTGGCCTTACCAAGGCATTATAAAGTGGTATTAACACTTCATGTGATCTTGATTCTATCCATCTGTTTATGCAGACTAGAACTGTGTTGGCTTTTTTGGCAACTGCTGCACACTGCTGGCCCATATTTAACTGATTGTCCACTAGGACTTCAAGATCTCTCTCACAGTCACCACTATTGAGCAAGGTACCACATATAATGTACCTATGCATTTTGTTTTTCTTGCCTAAATGTAGAACCTTACTTTTTTCACCATTGAATTTCATTTTGTTAGATAGTGCCCAATATTCAAGTCTGTCAAGATTTTTTTGTGTCTTAAGCCTGTCTTCCGGAGTGTTGGCTATTCCTGCTAGCTTGGTGTCGTCTGCAAATTTGAAGAGTTCCCCATCTATCTCCTCATCCAAATCATTGATGAATATGTTGAAGAGTACTGGGCCTAAAACAGAGCCCTGGGGTACTTTATTATTTTAAATTATTCTTTAAAATAATTTAAATCCCTCTACCTGTATGTTCCATTTGTGAGTTTCATCTCATCAAGTTTCCGCCACTACCTTTGTCCTCTCCACTCCCTCTCAGTCTTCCCTACTCACAACCAGCAGCTCCTCCCACCAGCCTCTGGGAAGTTGAAAATAGTGTCACACCATACATTTTTTGATGGTCATCACGTTGTCACTCTGGGAATTAGCCATCAAATTAAGATTGTACAATTTTGTGAACTCTGGTGACATCATCTCTAATACTTTTCAGAAAAATAGTGGCGTGATTGAAAATAGTTAGTAATTTTGTTCAGAACCTGCCCTATACTGCTCCACATTTTGTCAATACTCCAGGCTGAACCTTTGCTAAGTGATATAGCAAGATCTAAAAGAAGCTACTACTTTCATTTGAATAGGAATAGAAATCGAAAAATTCAGATCATGACAAAGTAAGTCTAAAGTTCCGGCCTTTCACTCCACTGAATGAGGACTCTCAGGGAGTGCAGTGTATACTTCATAGGTTGATAAGCTTAATTAGTTTGATTATATTCATATCCCACCTTTTGTTTAGGAGGTCAGTGTGACATGCTGCCTCTGCCTACTTTTCCGCACCACAGCAATCAATCCTGTGATGTAATTTGGGTTGAGAAAGAGTGCATGGCCCAGATTCATACAGTGAGCTTCTATAGCTGAGGGTCAGCTAGAACGTGGGTCTCCACACATCTTGTATAGATGTACTTCATCTCACTGGTTCTCCAGTTGCTTCATCTCACTGCTTCTCCAGACATCTGCTATTTGCAAAAAATGTTTCAGGTTGTGTGGTAAATATTATAGATTTTTACGGACTTATACTCTGTAAATGAAGCTACAGCTTAAGGAGGTTGGAATTATCAGTACCCTGGAAATAATTTATTTGATTGTGTACTTGTGACTGAAAAAAAACAACTGTGGAGATAAAAGAATGGAAAGTAGTTCCCTTTGAGGTCACTACACATGAGAACAACCTTGCCTGGTGTTAAAAAGAGAGAGGGAGAGGGAGGGAGGGAGGGAGAGAATAGTGTTTGGATTCAGAGCACTTGGAAATACCAGGACAGGGTAATAAAATATCTTAAAAGAAGTCAAAGACAAATCATATCCACATTACTGCTAGGAAAATCTTATAGATGTATTCATGAAGTTTTCTGAACTGAAGTTCAACTCATGTGGGTCTTTACTTTTTTTACCCTATCCTAAGATAATTCTTTTATTGAACCAGAATCAGTTTTTACATGAAGAACTTTAGAGGTACCTTTTGTTTTATATCTACGCTATCCCAATGTTTACAGTCAAGAAGAGGAATAGTTTTGTGTAGACTACTTTATTGTCAGATACAAGTTCATGGAAAAAATGGCCCAGAATTCTTAAGAAGAAAATGATTTTTATGTCAGAATAAAAATCCTGAAATAGCTTCTTTAAAACTTATTTAGCAAACTGCTATCTAACCCCTTACAATGTAAAGATAATTTTAAAAATAATTAATTGTTACAAGTTTTGTTCTCTTCCAATAGCATCCTACAGTTTTTAAATAACACAAATAATTAGGAATTTTTGAGTTGGAGATACACATCATTGCTTAGTGCCTTATTCTAAGTATTTGTGTAAAAGACTTGCAGTACTTTAGAATGAATTATTTATTATTCTGACACTTTCCACTTTGATTTGATTCAGACAGTCAAATTGCTGGCAAAATGCATGTGCATTTATGCAAAAAAAAGAAGCTCGGGACAGTTTAAGCGTGGGAGATAAATACTCTTTGGTGATAGCAGACTCTGTCTTTCAATGACTGCTTTGTGAATAAACTGATACACTCAAAAAACAGAAGGGAAAGATACAGAAAAACTCTTTTCTGAGCATTTAATGTGCTATCATTGTCATGCAGAGATACAGTAGATTTGCACCACATTTCTTTGACAATCATTCTATAATGGCTGAGTTCACATATTGTGCTTAGTAATGACTTGCTTTAAGCTTGGCTTGCTGAACT
Source organism: Ptyas mucosa (assembly GCA_012654045.1). Taxonomy (NCBI): domain Eukaryota; kingdom Metazoa; phylum Chordata; class Lepidosauria; order Squamata; family Colubridae; genus Ptyas; species Ptyas mucosa. Next base: position 1,632,547 of record WNWU01000005.1, read on the forward strand.
GTCTGAGTTCACTGACTGTATATAGGCATAGCAAAACAAAACAAAACAAAAAATGGCTATAAACCTAGTCACTGTAATCTTTTTCAGAGAGGCAAGTTGTAATAAATACCATAGCTAGTGTAATGAATTTCACTAAGAGGCAAAAAAAAAGTACAATAAAACCACTAAAAATGAACCTGCTGAAGTTATTACAGTAGCTGAAGATCTGGACTTGAATATCAGAGGAACAGCTTGAAGCTGCCTGTGTCTCCAAGGGTGGGGAGATCATCCCATTTGCTCATATTTGGAAGCAGATATTCTGGCTTTATTTCTTGCAAAGACTTTCATGATTAAGGAGACCTCTTCTCCCCCTCCCCCCCAAACATAATGATGGTTCATAAGATGTTTTCCTTCTAACGTCCTTATCTGCTAAATAAAAACCCTCATCACAGCTTCTCAGAGACAGCAATGCAATACTGAAAATGTGGAAAGTTTATAGATTCCATTTTCTATCTATGGTCGAACTATGATAATGCCCTAAAAACAATTCAGATATATCATTTATGGTCTGTTGGGATAACTTGTAGAAAAGCTAGATAGGACATTTCTTAATAGGATTATTTGAGAATGAAAGAGTATGTCTTCTAGTTGGTGTTGACTCTTGGCAACTGCTTGGAGTAGTCCCTGCAGTTTCCTTTCCCAAGTTTTTTGGGAAGTAATTTGCCATTTTTTGCTTACTTAGGACTGAGAAAGAGTGTTTGGGCCAAGGTCAATCAACTGACTGTACCTCAGATGGGGCTAGAAGTCATGTTTGACTAGTTTCTAGGCTATGGGTCTTAAGCACTACACCAACCTGTCTTCTATTGAGGACCTGTATACTGCACGAGTCAAAAAGACAGCTGTGAAAATATTTACAGACCCCTCACATTCTGGACATAAATTGTTTCAATGCCTACCCTCAAAATGACACTATAGAGCATTGCACACCAAGACAACTAGACACAAGAACAGTTTTTCCCCGAATGCCATCACTCTGCTAAACAAATAATTCCCTCAACACTGTCAAACTATTCTCTAAGGCTGCATTACTATTACTATTAGCCTTCTCACCCATCTCCTCCCACTATGACTGCATGACTGTAACTTTGTTGCTTGTATCCTTACGATTTATATTGATATTGATTGTTTCCTGATTGCTTATTCGTACCCTATGACTATCGTTTAGTGTTGTACCTTATGATTCTTGATGAATGTATCTTGTCCTTTCATGTACACTGAGAGCATATGCTCCAAGACAAATTCCTTGTGTGTCCAATCACACTTGGCCAATAAAAAATTCTATTCTATTCTATTCTATTCTATTCTATTCTATTCTATTCTAT
>WNWU01000005.1:1633917-1700264 GCA_012654045.1 Ptyas mucosa
ATTCTATTCTATTCTATTCTATTCTATTCTATTCTATTCTATTCTATTCTATTCTATTCTATTCTATTCTATTCTATTCAAGCTAGATTTCTAATGTGGTTTAATTTACCATATTTATTAAACACAGATCAGGCCCACAAGATGAAACCATATCTTGTGACAATACATGCTGCTCACTGAATTTCTTAGAATAGAGGTGTCCTAGGTTTGTGGTCTATGCCTTATTATAGCCAAGTTCTGCAGCTTCAAGGGATTGATACGCAGGTGCTAATCAGTTTTTTTGGCGGTGTTTCCCCTTGTGTCTCTGCAAGGGTTTCTCAATGCTTATTAAATCTTCAAAGCTCAGAGAATCTGACTACAAGACACATTACCCAATATTGCTACACTGAATGCTATATAAAACATATTTTCTGCAACTTAATAAATAAAACTTTATTAATCAATAAACAAACTTCAACCTAGGAAGGATAGCATTGCTAGAGGCTACATGCAAACTTGTGCTTGGGTGCTCTGCAATGAAACTCCAGACATGAAACTCATTACAGAAATATTCCTTTCTGCTAAGTGTCAGCAAGAAATGCTGTCAAGTTTTTCCACACCTGTCATCTGCTCTCAAGTTTAAAAGACATATCAGACTGGGTACAGATTCTAAAAGATGTAAGTGAACCTGTTCACTGTGGGAATAATCTCCTGACATCTTGTGTTATGCACGTATCTATAGATGTATTTCCTGAGCAAAGGGTTGGAAACTACTTGAGGAATTTCTCTGAAGTTCTCTTGGTTAAAAAAAAGTGTGAGTTCCTGTATTGATTTCTATAAACAAACTTAAGACTGGGGTGAATGTTTGTATTCTGAGGGGCATATGTTTAGACTGAAAGCCCACTCTCGGTGGTATTTATTGAATCTATTTGTGGTACTTCATATTCTGTTACACAAAAAGCAACCAACAAAAGCAAAGTTTATAATAAAACATAAGTTGGCTGCTTTACAACATCATATTGTTTATGTTTAATTAGCACTTCAAGAGAGTCTGGGATTATTAAATGGTTTTGTATACTTCCAACATAACATGTGCTAGATATATTCTCTTAAATAATAATGCACATCTATGAAATATATCTTAAACAGAACTTTAACTCACAATACGCTCCAGTACGCTCCCATAGAGAGGGGCTCCTCTGGGTGCCGTCGGCCAAACAATGTCCACTGGCAGCCCCCAGGGGGAGAGCCTTCTCTGTGGGGGCACCTACCATCTGGAACGAGCTCCCCCCGGAGATACGGACGATCCCGGATCTGCGCACCTTCTGTAGCGCACTTAAGATTTTTCTATTTCATCAAGCTGGCCTGGCCTAAATCTTTTCCCCTGTTAAATGTAAATTTTAATTTGTTTTAAATTATTGGGTATTTTAAATTTGTCTCAGCCAAATTATTTAATTCGTTTTTATTCTATCTTAAATTTTTGGATGTTTTCTTTCCCCACTTAAGAGTTGGTTGGCAGAAAATGGCCATCTACTATACAGGAAAGAATTTGCAGAACCTTGGGCTGCAAATGCTATTTTGCCATGAGGATTATGCATTATTTTATTTATTTATTTGGAAAATTTATATTGTTGCCTACTTGCTCAAGGTGACTCAAGGTGGCTTACAGGAAATAAAAACACAATATAGAAGAAATAAAAATGATAAAATAATACCCCCACCCACCCAACCAGCTACCCAGGTGAAGACATACACTCATACCAGCCAGAGGTGGTATTTAGCAGGTTCTGCCCAGTTCTGGAGAACTGATAGTGGAACTTTTGAGTAGTTTGGAGAACCGGTAAATACCACCTCTGACTGGCCCCACCCCCATCTATTCTCTGCCTCCTGAGTCCCAGCTGATTGGGAGATAATGGGGATTTTGCAATAACCTTCCCTGGAGTGGGGAGGGAATGGAGAGTTTACAGTATCCTTCCCCTGCCATGGCCACCAAACCATGCCATGCCCACCAAGCCACACCCACAGAACTGGTAGTAAAAATTTTTGAATCCCACCACTGATACCAGCCATTTAATGGGCTCCATCCTGATCTTAGTTCCCCAGGCCTGCTGGCAGATTGATGTCTTCAGGGCCTTCTGAAAGAGTATCAGAGTGGGGGCTAGTCTAATTTCTGGAGGGATGAAGTTCCAGAGGGAGGGAGCCACCATAAAAAGAAGAAACCATGGTGGTAGGTTTTTTTTCTTTATTTCCACAGCATCTTTTGGCAATCAGATACCTTCCTGACAGTGTTCAGATTACAATTCCTAGAATTCCTAGTGAGCCAGTATTTTAATTTCAATACTTTTGATGGATATCAGACTTTAAGTGTGATTTAGCTTTCATTTTTATTATTAGAAAAAAATAAAGTTGAGCAAGAAGATTGATTTTTTTGCTTCCTGAATTTTGGGTTGTTTTTTTTAATCTAGTATTTCTGAACATTCAAGTACATGCATATTAGCTTCTTTTACAGCAAACAAATGCAGAATTTTAGGGTGGATGCATTTTAATCCTACAATCACCTGATTAAAAAAAATGTATTAAAAGGTACTGATTGAACATATGATAAAGCCTAAGGCTAATCTATAGACTCATAGATTTTGGCTTAATTCAAAGCATTTTCTGGATATCTAATCATTGTGGTTTATGAACATGATTTATGAGTTAGCATCTTGAGCAAACCTAGCCAGTGGAGGTTTATTCATTAAACTGTGACTAAACAGTCCATTGCCTAATACAAATTGCAAGCAAAGCAATTGTCTGTTAAGTAAGAATATACATGATTGCGCACTGCCTAGAATTTCAGAAACAAGTGAGATCTTTTACATATATATTGCTAGATATACTGACCCATGAGAGGATATACACATGCATACTAAGATGAAAGATGATTTAAAAGTCTGGACTTGTCAAACACTCTTAAAACAAATGTGAGTTCAAGTTTAAACTTATTGCATTCCAACTATGATGGGTAATACAAGAATAGAAACATGATGCTGAGCCTAAGTCTTTTACTCTCAGGCTTATCTATCAATGTACTAGGGACATAATTACAGTAACAAAATAATAGGATGGTGAGAAGCTTCGAGTCATATCCATGTATAACTTCTGCTTTTTTTAAAAAAATGAACGTTGCAGGATTGTGTTACTCTTCTCTACAAGTATAATCTGCTAGCTGCTGTGTGCTCCTCTGAATGATCTTCCTAAATTATCTGTAGGGGGAAAGTTTTCACCAGGAACAACATATACTTGGCAAGCATCTTCGGTTACTGACAATCAATATAGGTAATAAAAAATAGATTCCTTTCATTATTTTCAGAGCTATGTCACATGAATAAAGCTGCAGGGTGTGTGATTCTCTGTGAGGATTGGTATTAAAAGCAAAATGAAATTCTAGCAACTGCGGATTACTAGAGGGAATGAGAGCTTGGAAAAAGCTAAAAAGAACTTATGAAAAGCAAAGGATCACATGGGAGATGAACTTATTCAAGGAACACATTAACTTTTCTTGCAAGAATAAGCTGTGTTGCCCTTCCAAGGCTATTGTCTGTTACTCCAGTAAATAGCACCTAGAGTTACAATAGACAGCAGGTCTAAATCATTGGCCTTGCTTTTTTATTCTGTAGCCTAATTTAAACAGGCATCGTGTTCTATGAAAATTGATTTGCCCGTTTCCCATTTTCTGAATTTTTGCATATCTTTGCTGCTGAATGTTATCAGAACTTCATACGTTGATCAGTCATGGGAGCCAGAGAGCTTATTTGCACTGCTTAATTAACCACTTACCAGAATGGGACAGTAGCATTTTTTGAAAGCAGGGATGGATGACCTTCCTCCCATTCTAAATTTGATCTCCACAAGTTCACTCTCTAGTTTTCCCATTGCAGTTCGAAAATATTCTGTGTCCCTTATGTTGCATTAGGTGCTTTTTTCTGTTTTTGCTTTACCTCTCTACAGCCTACTCACAATAGTTCTTTACTGGCATATAGCCGACTCCCAATAGTTTATGGGCTATTTTACAAAGGAAGGAATATCCCTTCTTACTATGCACTGTAACAGTTTTCATACCTCCTTTTACCATCACTGCAGAAATAGTTTTTTTCCATGAAGAGTAGGATATCAGTGTAGAAAAGTGTATGACACAGTTAAAAGAGATTTTCAATTTTAAAAAATCACTCTGGATCAATGTATATTCCTACTGATTAAGTTATGGACATGGCTTAGTCCATTTTAATGGATATTTTGATCATGTTTCGTTAAATGAGGCCTAGCATTGCATCAGTCAACCAAATGTCATACAGACTTTTCTGTATTTAATGCCTTGCTCTTTCACAAACCTTATTACAATAGTATGAGGTATGTAGCAGTAAAGTTGAATAGATTCATTTCCCAGCTAAAATGCTTTGTCCACAAAAGTGAGATTGATTCTAGTACAGTCATTGCATGTTATCACAAAGAAGTTCATTTTATGTGTCCTCCATATTAGAACATTGGCTTATTTTCAACAAGTTTTTTCTCCTTCTCAAAGTTTTGTGCATTTCAACAATTTGCTACATTTAAAAAAAAAACCCAAAAGGATTTGTTCTGATTTTTGTGGCATTGATTTTCTTCAGATAATTTCAGAATGGAATCTATATAGGTCACCCTTTCTGTCTTTAAAGTACAACATGAATATTGGCTTCTAGAACCTCCCCACACCACTACCATCATGAAATAGGATTGTTTGGAAGGCTTCAAAGAAAACTTTCAGCTTCAAAGAAAACAAGTACTATCATCAAAAATTATTTGGTTTTTGGTAAGAGAAGTATGGTTATGGTAAAGAGCTTTTAAAGCAACTTTTAAGAGTCAATGAGACCTGGTGGTGGTGATGGAATTGGTAAAGCTGGAGTGTGGGTGCCTGCCATGAATTGAACTGTACAGGTAGTCCTTGACTTACAACAGTTCATTTAGTGACTGTTCAAAGTTACAACAGCACTGAAAAAAGTGACTTATGACCATTGCGGCATCCCCATGGTCATGTGATTTACATTCGGATGCTTGAAAACTGACTCAAATTTATGATGGTTACAGTGTCCTGGAGTCACACGATCACCTTTTGCGACCTTCTGACAACCAAAGCCGATGGGAAAACCAGATTCATTTAACAACCAGGTTACTAATCTAAGAACTGCAGTGATTCGTTTAACAAATTGTGGCGAGGAAAGTCATAAAATGGGGGCAAAACTCACTTAACAAATTTCTGACTTAGCAACACAAATTTTGTCCTCAGTTGTGGTTGCAAGTTGAGGACTACCTGTATTTTCAGCTTCACCATCTTAGGATCCAAGGGAGTATATGCTGAAGCAGAACCAAGTGACATTCTGCTCAGTAAAAGACTTCAGCTAATGAGTCATTCAACAAGAAATAAAGAAGAAATGAAGCAACGAGAGAAAAATAAATGAATAGCAGAGAGAGGAATTAAAAGCATATTGCTTCTCATTCAGCAATGGTTGCTCATGTAGATGAGCCATGCTGAATTGCATCAGTTTTTTTGCTGACAAAACTCTAGCACATCTGTGTTTTTCTTGCAGTGAACAAGCAAAAAACATATGTGCTGCATATGGTGTGAAGTAGGCTGAGACTTGGATGTTTGTCCTTTGTTTAAGAGGAAATTCTTTACCACTATATTATTTCCGGGGGATTTCTAATGGAACAGTAGGTCAAACTAGGTGAAACATAGCAATTATACATCTTATTAAGCTCCACATGGTATTTACTAAAGGGATTACAAAAGCCAAAAATGACTATGCCAAAATGTGAGGATAATCAGATTTCATTCATGTAAACAGCATTAGCTCCAGCTGCATAATAAATCTTGGCTTTTGTGAGCCAGACTGCAAATCTTCTAGAAGACTCTTCATTGTTTTCCTTTCATATACTATATAAGTGAGACTTATGCTGATCTGGTCAGTCAAGACTGAAAACAACAACAATGGTGTCAAATAGCACTGTCAAAACAGTGTTAGTGAAACCAATAGTTAATTATGTTATAATAAAGAAGACTCAATTAAACCTGGAAATGATGTCTCAGCTTTCAGTATTTTCATGTACAGTATCAAATATTCATAAGCCGATGACAGCCATGATCATATATACTCTGGGTCTATAAAAGGAGTGGCAGAGTTAAAAGAGGGATCAGCCTAGAATCTCTACATAGCCACAAGTGAACAAAGTCCAACTTCCCTTGAATTCCATTGACCCATATCTAACCCCAAGCAGGTGGTAATCATTAGTTGAGAACATTTCTATGCATAGACATGATTAGCAATAAATCAGTTTAATTGGACTTTCGGGTGTGAACCTGATCTTTCACGCCTGACAGCATCTGTGTGACTTTGTCTGTTTGTATATATATTAGGTAGACATTTAAAAATTATGAAATACATTTATGCGATGGAATAGAGGGAAAAATGTGGTTGGAAGGACTGAAATGTACACTACAATCTTAAAGCATATTTTTATAAAATGAATGCCGTTTGTATATGACACCAGAAAAATGTATAAAAATACTTAAAATTTATGTTGGAAATGTGAACAACAAAAAACAAAAAAACATTTTATCATACTTGATGGATGTGCAAAAAAGCTAGAAAATTTTGGGTTCAAATATATATATATACTGATTCAGAGGATTTTAAAGATTAATGTTCAACTGAAACCAGAACTTTTCCTCCTGGGACTGATGGATAAAAAGTTATGGAACTTTGTTTTTATGTGTGATAACTGTAGTGAGATTATTGTACACACAAAGATGGAAAGATTCGGCAATGGGTACAACAGTTGAAAATGACAGAACTCACTGAAATGGCCAAACTAACTGTTTGATTAGAGAAAAGATAAGCATCTGCATTTATTGGTGCCTGGAAATCTTCCTATGAACTTTTTCTGCAAAAAAAAAATTATGGTTTTGATGATTTAATATGATATAGGAAGAACAGAGTATTTTACAGTTTACAATTCGCTGTGTAGGCAATAGTAATTAGTTTTACACTTCATACCGTTCTGATTTTGAAATAATTCTACTGTAAGAATACAGAATTTCTGTTTTTTAGCTGTGAAACCATCACAGCAAAAGGCTTTGAATATGTAAGGAAAATTGGTTTAAGTCTAAAAATAATCTTTCTTACAATGAAGTTGGAAGCCCAGTTTGTTTATTTCTAACTGCCTAAATCTTCTCTGGACCCCTGAAAAGGAAAACAGTAGGGTTGCTGCCCCTGAATACCTAGCTGATGTATGAATCACCTTTTAGTCAATAATTGTATTGACTACTTTAATTCTTTAAGGAGGATTTATTTCAACAGAAACTGAAACGAGGGAAGGCAAGACTGGTCAAGAGCACTGCAGTGGATATAAACCATCCAGTCTATTTGTAATATTACAAATGCAATATCATCTAAAGTCTAGACTTTTAACTAGATAAAAGGACTCATTGGAAGAATTTCACAAAAAAGGAAGAGGACAAGGATGACAATCATTTAATAAAACCTCTTTTCCAGACTCTTGAAATCTTAGGAGAAAGTTGAGAAACTAACAGGGTTGGTAATTAAAAAGCACAGACACTGTTTTGTGCTGCACAGATGGTTGATTTAAATGGGAAAAAATGCTAGGCTCTGCCAACTATGCTTTGCTTGTTTTGTTACCAGTGGGTGCATTTCAGTTTTCCACTATTCCTACTCATAAAAGGCTTTGCATTCTCATATTGAATACTGTTTTTGTTACTTTTCTGGGGATGCTATTTTGTTTACCCTATAGGTGTTGCTAGACACAGCCACTCACTGTAGGCTAATTACCAATCTTTTGCAACACTAGTTGAACATGTAGTTTGCTAGTTGCCCATTGCTTCCTTCCACTTCAGTCCAGGACCTTTCTTCATTCTGAGACCTGTAATGTGTTATATTTTTGAACACATGTTCAATGCTTTTTCAGAAATGTGCAGAAACACCCTAACTTTCAAGTTACTGAGGTAAATGAGTACCTCAGCATCTCAATCCTGTTGGTTAGGCAACATGACAATTGGCTAAACCAGCTGTTTAAAGCACTCACTTAATTGATTATTACTCCACCCTGCATTTCTTATCGGGTCATTGGAAATATCTTCACGGCCAATAGATGATACTTATTGGGACATGGAAAAAAAGCCAGAAAATTCTTCTGGTTGCTTTTCTTAATTTGTTTTGTATAAAACAATAAGGGCAGCACCATTTGTCATTCTTATTAGTGAATCATAATAGGGATTGCAATGAAGGTAGCATGCAGATGAGAGAAAAAACATGTCAGCATGACTATCAAACTGTATCCTCAGTATCAAATTTTTTTGGTCTGATTTTTCTGGTTTCACTCTGTAAATTTTGGGTTATAATTCTCTAACGTTATTTAAAAATAGTGATATATATTGGCCTGCAAGGTACAATAAGCAATTACTTTCTTTTCTGCAATATCTATAACAAATTAATATTACTTTTCTGAGAACCTCCATCCTGATACCACTTTTTTTCATCAAACTATTGGTGATAAAATCTGAGTTACAACAGTAATTAACAGCATGATCTTTAACCCTATCACCCTTCTCCAGTTTATATTTGAGATTCTATGAGAGTCTCTCGGTATAGATCAGTGAGGTATTTGTGAAACATTTTGTATTCTTATTTAAGTCATTGTGATATGCTACTACTGCTACCCTTTGTAGAATACAGAAAAACGAGCTTCATAGAGCTTTATTTTGACTTGTAATAAGATATAAGAAAAAAGGGGGTAAAATATAAACATTCATGCAAAATCAAAGGATTATATACAGAAACAAATGTTTTGATAACTGATTTTAAATTATTAGGACTGAAATGATGAAAACTATTCAAGTCTCTTCTGCATATGTTGGGGATAAATTTTGTAATGTAGTCTAAGCGTGCATAAAGCAATAAAGAAAAATTAATTCAGCTTCATGTTCTGGTCCAATGAGAGATAAAAATGTCCCAGCTCAATGAAGCTTGACTCCTGGTAATAATATTGACATGCCTATCTAGTTTGTTGGCAGAGAGATTAAAAAAAAATTCCCATTGCTGTCTTCTATTTCTTTTACTGTTAAGTCTAGCCTGCAACCTAATACAGGTAACCTTCGATCTACGACTACAATTGAGCCCAAAATTTCCATTGTTAAGCAAGGCAATTGGTAAGCGGGTTTTGCCCCATTTTATGACTTTTTCGCTACAGTTGTTAAGAAAATCACTGCAATTGCTAAGTGAATTATGTGGTGGTTAAGCAAACCTGGCTTCCCCCAATTGACTTTGCTTGTCGGAAGCCAGCTGGGAAGGTTACAAATGATGATCCCTTGAACCCAGGAAAGTCCAACTGTCATAAATATTTTCCAGTTGCCAATTTTGAGCATGTGACCATGGTGATGTTACAACTATCATAAGTATAAAAAATGGTCATTTTTTCGTGACATTGTAAAATCGAAGGCTCATTAAATGAATGCTTATAAGTCAAGGACCACCTGTATTCTATACTAGTCTTACATCCAAACCTCACTTACTCTTTGGAAGGGTTTTTTGGGTTAAAAAAAAGAGAGAGAGAGAGAGGGAGGGAGGGAGGGAGGGAGGGAGGGAGGGAGGGAGGGAGGGAGAGAGAGAAAACAGAATCTTCTTCTACTGTATGGTAGAGGAATTCGAAAATTTCAATGCCAGCACACCTATTATATGGTGTGCTAGAATTCAACAGGTTCCAGATGTCCAAGTTAAAAAATGTTTCTATCCAAATTGTTAATTAAGGTCCTATCCATTCTAAAAGTTAGGGTTGCCTGTAAAGGTGGTTTTGGTATAACCCATCATCCCTTACCAAAAGACCCTTAACAAAAGACATCCTGGAGTTACATCCTAGAGTACTGAAGACATTAACTGAGATGACTGCAGAACTGCTATCAGAAAAATTTCAGAACTGAAGAACTAGCGGAGTTCAAAATATCTAAAGGGTTGCGACATAAAAGAGAAAGTAAACTTAAATGCCTCAGAGCCCAAGACACCTTCAATTTTTAAAAATTGAACAGCCCTCCCTCAACAGAGGGGGAGGGATATGACATCACCGATCTCCTGTCTACAACATGGTCCTTTCACAGTCCCAGGTAGGTTCCACACAATTTTCATGAGATTCTGGTGACACGGTGGATACAGATAAACCCCAAAAGGCCTCAATAACTCTCAGAGAGCTAACAACCAGATGACTGTATAGAATATAAATCCTTCCATTCCCCACCAGTCAGTTAGAACCAGTGGTGAAATCCAATTTTTTTTTATTACCAGTTCTGTAGGCATGGCTTGGTGGGCATGGCAAGGGAAGGATACTGCAAAATCTCCATTCCCACTCCACTCCAGGAGAAGGATACTGCAAAATCCCCATTCCTTCCCCACTGCTGGGGGAAGGATATTGCACTCTGGGACCAGCCAGAGGTGATATTTGCCGGTTCTCCGAACTACTCAAAATTTCTGCTACCGGTTCTCCAGAACCTGTCAGAATCTGCTGGATTTCACCCCTGGTTAGAACTGAAGAAGCTTCTTGGATGAGAAGTGAAATGTTTTCAAGGAAAAACCCAAGAAATCCAGTTGCTTTCCGGATAAAGCACTTTTGCTAGAGATTTTCAAACAGAAGAGGGATGGTCATCTTTCAGAGTAGATACTGCATTGGGCAAGAAGTTAGATGACTTTAAAGATCCTTTCCAATTCTGATTGTATGGTTTTATAATGCACTGATTTTATTATTCTGTTATTAAACTGATAGAAAATGGTTGAAGCAAGAAATGTATAAATTCAATCAATCTTAATTGCAGTATTAAACAAATTGTTTTTCAGTTATCTCCTGTATTAACATTTCTGTTGGAATGAGTGAATCCACAGTATTGTTTCCTTACCCAGAAGAATTATACTCCTTTTTTTTGAACCATTGCAATGTTAAAGAACTGAATTTCTTATCATTTACTTCATTGATGTTTCTCTCCCACTAACTCTACATCTAACAAATTTAATTAGACGGCAGAACCAAATTCCTGTTTTTATTATCAATTCGGTGACAGAATATCCCATTTTTAATTCTTTTGATGTAAATCTGAATGCTTTACCTGCAACTTCTATGCTCCTCAGACCTGTCTTTCTGCCCCTTCTTTGTTCCTAACACATTTCATTCCTTCCTGATTTATGTCTGATTTACATTTGTGTGTGGCCATGAATTTTAAGTATATCACTATGAATAAAAAATAGGTCACTTGCTTGTACAGATTTTTTTTTAAAAAAGCACAGATGTCTTTTTAGATTCTTGTTTGAAAGACCCAAGTTTAAAATACAAATCAGTCAAGTCTGACAGTACCATGATCAGACAGAATTCCTGAAATAGATGTGCAGAGATTCCTATTCCTTTTCTTTCCTTTTAATGCTCAGTTACAGTAAATCAATTTTTTTGGTGTATGTGTATTTCTTTTAACAATTTCTGAGATAGAAAAGGAGGTGATAGGTAGTTAAATATAGTTATAACGTTCTATTAATGTCCACTGTCACAAGCTAGTCTTCTCTTATTGGTTTTATTTTATTTCAACTGGATTTACTCCCAGTGCTGAAATCCATTGCTAGCTAGAAGCATGTATATCTTAAGCTGCACAATTCTTAAGTAGGTCTCTAAAAAATGATCAGAGGGACTCCCTGTTGTCAGATACTAATTCATTCAATTCCTAGTTGCAAAGCAATTGAATATTTTAAATACAGATCAATTTTGTCAGATTTTATTAATTGGTTACCCATTTATGACATTATAAATGTTTTCCCCCTTTTGTTTCTTAAATAGCAGTACAGTGTCTCAGGTACTATTTCATATTTGATAATATACTTTTTTTAAACAAGTTGCTTGAACAGCTGTGGCGCGTGATTGTCAGAGCCTTTTTTTTACCTTTTAAATGCATTTTTTTACTACCTATTTGGGCGAGCCAGTAGCCTTTTTTACTACCATTTTGGGCAAACCGGACTGAACTGGAAGCATTTCACCCCTGCTTTAGAGGAAGCGAATTATCTAGATACTTTGTAATTAGGATTCAGATCCAGGCATGAGATGGAAAGAGATTCATTTTTCTGGTGGATGACCTGTGCTAAGACTTTGAGAATGACCATAGTGCAGGTTCTTTTAGATCTTATTAACCTGCCAGTAATGATAAACATAGTATAAATACCTTATTGCAAGAGATGCAGGTTGGAAGCACCAATCTGCAGTAATTTGGTTCCTACTTCAGTAGGAACAGGTAGTGATGGAGAAGCAGTCAATCTAGTGGGTGATCCTGCTAGGTTATTGCAGGGCTGAACTATCCCCTTTATCATTTAACATTTCTATGAAGACACTGGGAGAGGTTACAATATCTGTCTGTTTGGGGTGAGGAATAATAATAATAATTTCAAGCAGCAAAAGTACCTGCCACATTGCAGGCTTAAAAATGGTTGATAGGTAATTCAACAGTGGTTGTTGCTGTACTTAGAGACAGCAGAATAGAACTGGAGAAAATCACAAAATACAAAAACCTATAAATAGAAGTAGAACAACTGTGGCAAAAAGAAAGCAAAAGTAGTACCAATGTACCTTTGCATTGTAGTAGTACCAATAGTACCAACAGGCACCTTTGGTGCAATTTTAAAACTTCTGGAGCACCTCTTGAACACCATCAGCATAAACAAAATCACCATCAGTCAGTTGCAAAAGGCAGCTTTGCATAGAACAGCTTACATCCTAAAACAATAGGTGGATACAAATGCCAGATTTAGTTTGGATATCTGGCTGACTGTGCGACCAATCGTAATAATATCCCAGGTTCTAGGGAAAGACTCAATAGGTGGATAAAGTGACAAATTTAGACTAAACATCTGGCTGACCATGTGATCAATTAAAATGTATTAAACTTGTATGCCACCTGACTCTTATGATTCTGGGTGGCTAATACGCTGATAATACCTAAATTTAGTATTGCAGAAGGGGAGATGTTATGGAAATTTTAATTCCTTGTGTAGAGGCTGTGCAGTTCAGGATGGTTAGATACCTGATCAGAGTCAGTTCTGGAAAGATGGAATCATTGTTTGTCCATTGTTTGTTCCTATCCAAACCCTAACATACCCAGATACTAGGCCAGTCCTTCCATTACAACTGGCTCAGGCCAGAATGAACATATATGTCTGGGTAACATCAGCCTAATTATTGTATTGCACTCTAAACTGTCCTAGAGACTTTATATAAACAGCAGAGGGTAGAATGACACCCCCAAATGAGCAGCGATATGGATGACTTCTTTTCTTTTGTTTCTTCATATTAACTTTGAGGGGTTATGGGTTGCAAGTTGGAGATCCCTGATGTAAGAGAACAATAGCAAAGCACTTAGACTTATATACTGCTTCACAGTGCTTTACAGCCCTCTCTAAGGATTTACAGAGCCAGCATATTGCCCCCAACAATCGGCTCTCATTTTACCAACCTCGGAAAGATGGAAGGCTGAGTCAACCTTGAGCCTAGTGAGATTCGAACTGCCAAATTGCAGTCAGTCAGCAGAAGTAGCCTGCAGTACTGCATTCTAACCATTGTGCCACCAGGGCTTTATAGTACCTTTTCTAAAAGAATGCTTACTTTTACAGAATAAGTTACCATTCTTTGGGATCAACACAGTGCTTATAATTTGATGATAGCAACATGAATATCCTGTATCTTAAGTATTCAGGGGCATATAGTGGTAATTCTTCTGTATAAATTCCACACAGAATGCATTCGGTTTTTCTCCCAGAAGACAACTGACTGAGTCAGAACATGCTTAGTTCATTTTTAGCAATATCTTCATTCTCAAGATATATAGATATGCAGCTATAATATAGAGGTGACTCAAAAGCTTTGATTATACTAAAGTTGTAAGATATATGGTTAGTATTGGAAGGATGAATCTGCATTTGATTTATTGAGTAGGTTGCTGGTACGTGTTTTTCTTCTACAGTTGAATGAATCCTTTTTAATTCAAGAAAGAAGTTAATTCAAGAAAGAAGAAGATTAATCCAATCAAAATATTTCACTTGTTTTGTTCATGATATAAATTTCTACAATTTTTTTTCTTTTGTAAGCTTTAATTTTGGTAGCACATTATTGTTATTTCATATACCGTTATGTGTCATTTTAAAAAATGCATTCATATCACTATTATATTTCATATGAATAACCACAACAACACTTTAATGCATAACTAATGTTTCTTTCTAATGGATTCTTAAACGTATTGAAAAGGGGCTCTTGAAAAATGTTCTAGTTGGAATTGGCACCTCACATACTAAAATAAAGCTTCTGCTTTCAATTCTTGCAGCATTATTATGAAAGCAGCTGGGTTCTTTCCAAATGAGAATGAAAACTTCCCTACTTGCATAAACCCTACTTTACATTCAGATTGTTGGAAACTGTCTCGCTCTTGCCCATGATTAGAGTAGTTTCTTTAATACGCTGCTCCCCTAGCAGCAAGATGCTTTATTTTTTTGTAGACTCTGACTCTTTTACATCAGGAGAAAGAAAAGGGGGGGGGGGAGAAATCTTTTCCTGAAATCCATGACATCAAAACTAAATTCCAAGTGCACAAAAGATGGAATTTATATCACATGCAAGCAACCCCTTCCTTAAGAGAAATATTTCAGTGAAAAAGGCTTCCAGAAACAGAACAGCCATCAAAAATGGTTCCTACTTCCATAAAATAAATGTCTGCCTACTATATAAAATCCTATACATACATTTTACTGTAAATGTATGTATTTTAACAGTTGAGTACAATTGCATTATTTCTATCTGATACTTGAACTAGGGGTGGATTCTACTTACCTTTACCACTGGTTTGCAACAGAGCCGCACGTGTGCGCTTGCTTTGCTTGCTCGCGCATGCGCTCTTCTGCACAATTTTGATGACATCGGGGTCGGTGGGCAGAGCCTCCTGCCGGTTTTACTACCGGTTCTATAGAACCGGTGCGAACTGAGGGCAACCCACCACTGACTTGAATCAAAGACAGGAATAGATCATAGATTTATCTCAGCCATATAAACTCAATGTATTTGCCATCTTGTTTTATTTGAAATCATTGTAAAAATAAGATTTTGCAGTCAGTTAAAATACACATGGTTTTTATATATGCAAAAATTATACTCTGCTAAATAGGGATGGGGAAAATTGTTGGAATGTTCCACTATTTTAGGGAATATTATGAATGGGGAAAAAACCACAATATAGTCCCCCTGAAAATTTTGTGCCTCACTAGAAACTCAATTGTCCTATATTAAACAGGCACACTCCATATTCACAAAATTATTGTGTTTCTGGAGAAAAGATTTAGCTGAAGCCATTAAATTAAGCTTGAGACAGTTGCAATTAGAAATGGATAAAATGGAACACAGATAGTGGCAGCTGTGTAATGCTATAGATGACCGATGGAACAAATCAATAAGGACAGGCAAGAAATCTTTCTAGGACATCTTAGGGATTTAAAAAAAAAGTCACATGGAAAGAGCAGCAAGTTGTGTAACCTTTTGCAGGGAATGGGGGGAAAAAATATTGAAGAACAGACTGCCTGGGGCACAACAGAGACGACACTGCTAGCTGGACTGAGCACTTCAAAAAGAAATGGGTATTTTCACAGATGAAATTTCAACTGATGGCTATCTATGTTTCCCATCTGCTGCAAGAAGATGAAGGTATCAAAAGTTGGTGGGGGTTTTTTTGCATAAAGGAGTGAGCCTAAATTATCAAAGACCTAGCTGGACATGTAGCTTTGGGTTTTTGAAATAGTGTTCTGGGGATCCCCTAAGATCCCTTTAAAAGATTAAGGGCAAGTGAAAATTCCCTTTACCTGAACACAATTTTCTATCATTAGAGTTTTACCTGTTGGCCAGGGTTTCTGGAAAGAATATCTTTAGCTGACAGATTCATGGCCTGCAAAAATCTAAAACTTCTGATCTAGTCAAATTATTGAACCCAAAGCAGTTTATTTACTGTATGAAAGTTAAATAAACAATCAGCCATGAATAGACAATCAATCCTGTAACGAAAGTCTAAGGTCAGATTTCAGAACGGTGAACTTATACATGCTCAGCCAGCTGTTCCAATTCTAGGTACCTCATTAAAGGAAGACAGATGGATATCAATAGCAGTAAATACAGAATGACAGACTTTGCATCACTGTATGCATACTTAATTTAGCAGGTAGATTAAGGATGCTTGGAGTGATGCTGCTGAATGTGTTGGAAATATGCACCGGTAATTTTTGCTATAGAAGAGTATAGAGATTACCTTGAAAAAGATATTTAACTGCTATCATAGAAACACCTGTTTGTGCCTGGGAAGGGAGGAAGGAGCAGAAGAAAATTAAGATTGCCTGGACTTGATGCTTTGGTATAAGAGGGAAGAGAGAAAATCTTGTGTTGGGCTTTCAAGATTCTGCAACAACAAAGTGGAATTTGTTTCTTGGCCAGGCCTACTTCAAAAGGCTGACATACAGAGACCTAGCATCATTTCTCAATCTGCTTCATAGACTATATGCTGTCAGAAATGGCTTTCAGATGATTGGGATTTAGGAGGCAAATTGCCACAATTTCCAGGAGATGGAAAGCAACTCACTAAGCCAAAACCGGCACTAAATTCAGCCTATAATCCTACAGTTTCTCATGGGCATCACTGCAGTCCTACAAGACTTACTAAGAAGAGCCATGGTGGTGAAGTGGTTAGAATGTACTATTGCAGATTAATTCTGCTGACTGCCAGCAGTTCAATCCTGACCAGCTCAAGGTTGACTCAGCCTTCCATCCTTCTGAGGTCAGTAAAATGAGGACCCAGGTTGTTGGGGGCATTATGCTGACTCTGTAAAATGCTTAGAAAGGGCTGTATAACACTGTGAAGCAATATACAAGTCTAAGTGCTATTGCTATTGCTACTGCTATTCCTACAAAGATGTCATCTGACTCTTTAGAGTTTTAATTTAAGAATTGCTGTCACTGCCCTCATTAAGTGGGGAATGGGCAAATTGTCAGGGGGGGGGTCCACTGAGAGTTCCTGGGGCTCCACACACCCCTATGCTTATTCTTTAATGAAGGGAAGAAGGAATAGAAACAAGTGAAGGAAGCAAGTGAAGGAAAGGGAAAGAAAAGAAAAACACTAGTTCTGGGTTTCTGTTAGGGAGCTACTTTTGGAAGACATGGGAACAATGGGTTTGAGTGATAGATTATGGAACTCTGTAGATGTGCATTTGTAAATGGATGAGTGTGTATAGGTAAAAGAAAAATGGGGGAGCTGATGGCTAATCCAGAGGGAGAAAAATAATGGCTTTGTCTGTTGGTATGAGGGGAGATGAGCTTTTGTGTATTGACAGCATGACTGTAAGTATATTTTTAGATGTTTGGGGGAGAATTACTTAGGAGAATGATTTAGGATTATGCTTCCAAGAGAAGAGAGTAAATTACTACCATAGGGAATAGTGCTGCAGTGAAATCAAAACTTTCTATTCAAAATAATCTTTGCTTTGCTCTTCCTGATAAGAATCTCTTGGTATTTGTATGCACATCTACACTTCATGCTATATTAATGTACCATTGGATGCATTCTCTGAATGGACAAATCCTTTCTCCTTATCTCATACTGGCTATTATAATGATGGATTTTGTTATAAATAAAAACTTTCTGTTGTTGCTGATTCATTGGGTAAGTCTGGCAGCCTGATCCTAAAACCTACAGTCTTACTAAATTCAGCTAGAATTGCTTTTCCAAAATAATGCTTAGGATTGCATAAAGTGATGAGATTTGCTGTGACTTGAACAGTTAATTCACCTTACAGCTAAACTCTTTATGCAGCCACAGAATAACTTACCTTAACAAAACTGCACTTCTGCATTCCCACATTTTCTTAATATTTTATTCTTGTTCTTACAATAGATTGGAATCTTTAAGAAATTGACCTTCACTGTAACTTGCATACATAACTCATAAAATGCATACCTCTAGAGAGTGATGATAATGATGGCACAATGTGCTTTCTTGATTATATAGCAAGCTTCTTTCCCCTGCTCAGTTCCCATAGGATATTGAAGGTTCCCCTTGTTCCACTTGCTTGATTGTAATAGCAAAGGAAACCAATTTTATCTGAGCTTATGGCAGGCCTATTCATATGCACCTGTTGGCTAGCAGTAGTTAAGGTTTATTGCATGAAAAAGGTGGCAAAAAGTATAGCTCAGAATTAAAATGGCTACTAAAATGGCTACTAAAAGGTTTATCTGTTTCCAGAATATACAGCTAGAGGGATTTAAATTGCTTAAAAGAAACAGACCTAATAAAAGAGGAGATGGAGTTGTGCTATATATAAGAAATGACTATATCTCTACACAAATACAACAGAACAATGATGAAAACCATCCTGAATTCATTTGGATCAATATAAAAAAGAATGACATTGCCATAGGTGTATACTACAGGTCATCCAACCAAACAGAAGAAATAGATGAGTTTTTTGCTAGTCAGTTAACTAAGGTATGTAGAAAGCACACCCCAATAGTATTGGGGGTTTTATCCTGACATCAACTAGGAGACAAACTCTGCACCTAGTGGAAGATCAAACAAATTCCTGACAAACTTAGCAGACAACTTTATCTCCTGCAATGTAGAGAAGGGAACTAGAGGGTCAGCCATACAGGACTTAATTCTCACTAGTAGAGATGAAATGATAGAAAGTATTGAAGTAACAGGAACCATGGAGGGAATGACTATGCAATATTGGAATTTAACATTATGCAAGCTCAAGCAATAGAACAAAGTCAAAGTAAAGTCTTGGATTTCAAGAGCTGATTTCAATAAACTTAGAGCTTGAGAAGGATTCCATGGATGACAATCCTCAGTTGGAAAACAAGAAGCTTGGGAAACTTTGAAAAGTGATATTATAAAAACTCAGTCTAGCACAATTCCAATGAAGAAGAAAAAAAGAGATCTCGGAAAAAACCAGAACACTCTCATAAACTGAAAGATAAAAAAGACAAGTATAAAAAGTGGAAAGAGGGTACATAACTAAGGAAGAACATGAGCAAAAAGCCCAAACTTGCAATGATTAAGTCAGGAAAGCTAACTAAGTTCAAAATGAACTAAGGCTTGCCACAAAAGTCAAAAATAACAAAAAAAGCTTCTTTCAATGTGTAAAAAAATAAGAAAAAGTAAAGAAAATGATTGTCCATTAATGGGAGAAAATGGCTGAAGGTGGTGAGCAGCAGGGAGAAAGCAGAACTGCTGAACTCATTTTTTTCATCTATCTTTACTCTAAAGAAAAAAACAGACCAACCTATATATATAAAAAAAAACCACTGTAAAATGCAGATTAGGAATGCAAGTCAAAATAAGCAAGAAAATTATAAGAGAACATCTATCCACTCTAGACAAATTCAAATTACCAGGACCAGATGGATTACACCCCAAGGTTCTGAAGGAATTGGTGGTTGAGATCTCAGAACCACTGAACCAGTGGTGGGTTGCTACCAGTTCTCCCCAGTTCGGGAGAGCCGGTAGTGGAAATATTCATAGGAGAGAGAACCGGTTCGCTATGAATGTCAGTCTGGCCCTCCCCCCTGCCCCCGCACTATACCTACCTTTATTTCCTTTATTTTTTTGTCAGCTATAAGATGCGGCTGGGTGGATTGCCATGCCTCACCTATTTTTTTTCTAATGCGCTTGCGTGAAGCGCAAGTTTGGCGAGTGTGCGAGCGAGGCGAGCAAGCACGTGGTGATTGCGCACGAAGCATGTGTGTGATGCAAACCGGTGGTAAAACAGATTAGAACCCACCACTGCACTGAACCATATCTTTCAAAGATCCTGGAGCACCAGGGAACTACCAGAGGCTTGGAAAAGGGCTGATGTAGTTCCCATCTTCACAAAAGGGGGAAGAAATGGATTCAGGAAACTACAGACCTATCAGCCTGACATCAATACTTGGAAAGATTCTGGAAAAGATAATCAAGCAACAAATCTGTGAACACCTAGAGACAAAGTTATAAGCAATAACTAACATAGATTTGTCAAAAACAGATCATGCCAGACAAATCTTACTGCATTCTTTGGCAAAGTGATAAAATTAGTAGACCAGCAAAATCTTGTGGATATAAATTACTTGGACTTCAGAAAGGGATTTGATAAAGTTGACCACAACATAATGCTTGATAAGATATAAAAATGTGGGTTAGACAGCATCACCACCAGATGGATTCATAACTGTCTGACTAGCCATACTCAATATGCAGTCCTTAATGGAACTGCATCTCATGGAGGGCTGAAGAAGTTTCTTAGATGAAAAGTGAAACATCTTCAAAGCAAAACAAGAAAGTCCAGTTGCCTCTTGAAAATGCACTTTTGGGACATGGAGAGAAGTACTTGCCAGGAAAATGGCAGGGACTAATTCAGGCTATTGTCAGAAGTCAAGATTAACTCAAAGGTACATTTGCATGGAAAAACCTCTAGTAAAATCAGTTTTGTCTATTTGATTCCTTTGGGTCTCAAGGAGAGGTTTTTGCTATAACTCAGTATCTTATCATTTCTATTATAGCATTAGCAGCATCCCAACAGAATGTACTTTTCATTCATTTCCTGCCTTTTCTGTCAAATACTTGAAAATGCTAAATAATCTGCTCCAGGGGCTTCGTATAGAGGCTAAAAAGTGGGGGAGGCTGTGGTACCCCACAAGAGACTGACTACAAGAGAATGAGAACCAATCCCTGATACTGACCACTGAGCTGACCTCTCTTCTCCTCTTACCATTGAAGGAAGAGTGGAAACTTTGTAATCTCCAATCCTTGAAGGCAAATTAGAAGAATACCATGGCTGATGATAGTGGAGGCTGCTAGAAGATGTGAAAGGACCAGAAAGGATCGTCTACCAGAGCATACCAAATCTGTCCTGTATCAAGGCCTGAACCCTGGATGAAAGGAATTCAGAACTGCTTTTATTATGAAGCATCGTAGCTGATTTGTTGCACATTTCAACAATTTTACCTAACAAGGAAAAGGTGGAGATCCTGGGAGCCAAAGTCCAGCATTATCAGGGTTAACAAAGAGAGCTTCTGTGCTGTGCAAATTTCAGCATTTTTGTGATAAATTTATATTGATCAACAACTGCTGTATGATTAGAGACAACACTTTAGTGCCTTTGGCTATGCTGACTGTAAACTTTAATCCCCACACACCTGCAGGGACCACTTAGGGGAATCCTGTTCTGGGGTCCCAAACTAAAAAAACTCAGTCTATTGCCAAATAACTTTGCTTGCTTAAACATTTAAACAAGAGTTTCAAGAAGGATGCTCTAAGTTAATAATCACAGTGAACAGAGTGGCAACAATTGGAGGGGAAAAAAAGGTAGCATTAGATTCTCTTCTGAGGTCAGCCATGGTTCCTGATTGCCTGCCTGGGTATTTCAGTCATGCTCCTTTTTCATCTGTATCTGGTAACAATCAAAACCAATATACTGCTTCTAGGAAGCAGTGCTAAACTAATGTTAACTTGATACTTAGTTGATGGAGCAGCTCTTGCCTCTTAATTCAAGCTCTGCCTGAAACTCAGCAGTTAGAATATTTGATTTTAATACTTCACACTTTTTTCCCCTTTTGCTCATCTCAGTCCTCTGTGATCCATAAAATGTATCGCTGGAGGAACGTAAATACAAATGGATGTCTTTAAAACAACTGTGCTATTTATTCTAAGCCCTTTTTCTCCAAGAACTGGAATTTGAAACTTGAAAATAGCTTCTTACGATAATAAATCAGAAAAATATTATAGTAGAAACAGACCAATACATATCAAGCAGGATCATCTTGTGAGACAGTAAAATATGTTTTAGATGTGTTTAAGGTGCATTGTGTCATTTCCATGAATGGCATCCATTTGTCTAACTCACTATGGCTGTGACTGGCTAAAGTTTACTCTGTGGTTTAGTTGAAAACATTAGAAGAATAGAAAGTTAGTTCTGTTATAAATGCCAGGAAGGGTATTTGTAATGAGTGAATGAATGAATAAAAGGTATAAAACTTAGCAGTAATAATTATATAACTGCTTTTTTGTGTGTGCGTGTGACAATATCTGTTTCTGCCACTGTATATCTCTAGAATTAAATAATGATTTTATGTAAATATATATAATGTCCAATCTTTATCACAAGTATAAATAACTTTGGTAGCTTTTCACTCCTGATAAGGTGACAAAGAAATGTTTCTTCTGTTTTATAGATAAGAGACAGGTGATAGTTATACTTAGCTATAAACAAAATTTATGACATCAACTTTTCAGTCCTCATATCAGCAAAAACTTCATAAAGGTTTCTAGAATTTCATAAAAGCATATCTTATTTTAATCTTGATCAAATAAGCTAACTTTATATTCATTACTTTACTTATAACAGTCTTAATTTTTAATTAATTCAAATGTAGACTTAGAGTTTGATTTATATTTGATTCTTCTTTATCCTATTGCACAGACTTCTTTAAGGTTTTAACAAGTCTCTTTTGTAGATCCAATAAGAAAACATTTTCTGAGTCAGTCTCTTAATTTGTCATCTGTAATTCCCCTTTAATTTTTAAAACAGCAGTCAGTTTCTTTTGTATATCCAAGAATCTCTTTCCAAATAATTGTAGTTCCACTTCTGGTACTTCACCTTGTCAGACAAAATTTGTTCCACATCTGTCATTCCCTCATTAACATATTTTGTTAATAGTCTGTTCGCATTATTATTAGCACAGTTAACATTCCAATTACTAATTTCAGGTTGTATTCTTCAAAACTCTTCTTTAAAATTTCCAATGTTATGAAGTTTGCATCGTTTTTGTAAGTCCCAATACTAACAATTTTGCGATCCAATAGTGAATATAATGGTATTCAGAAATATTGCAAAAAAATATTTAGTGTGGAGCCTGTTGGTTTTATCTGGTATTTATGTGCATAACATGCAGACAGTTGAAATTTAAGCAACAACAGGGACCGAAAGCTATCTCCATGCCATGGAAATGCAAATGCTCCATTGGATATCGGGCATTTGCCTTCTTGACCACGTCACAAATGACACTATTCGATAGCATTTTGGTGTGGCATCAATTATAGAGACGATGAGAGAAGGCTGACTCTGCTGGTATGGGCATGTCCAGAGAGCAGCACCTTCCACATGGCCAAGACTGCCTACCATTTAGAAGTCAATGGCCAGTGACCTCACGGGCATCCAAAACAGAGATGGCAAGACACCATCAATAAAGATATGTAACCTGCAGGCCTGGCCCTGGAGATGCAACTGACAGTGCAAAGTGGCGTTCAGTGATCCAAAAAACGGACCCTGCACCTGCGAGAATATGCTTCATATGATGAAATCAGCATATGACACGATTTAGTGTTTTTTAACCTGATGCTTTCCAGATATATTACACTTCAGCTGGTCAGCTAGAATTAAGAAAGTTGCAGTCCAATACCTATTATCTCACCCATCCCATTATTGGTGGAAAGTCTCTTTTCACCAATAATGCAGTGTTTTGACAGAAAGGACTAGTCAATGTCTGTAATAATCAGATCTAATTCATACTTACCTATTTTCTTCCTTTATAACTTATTTGCTAATATGGGTAAGAAGTCAAGGATGGCAATCGAGGAAATTCACTGAAAGAATAATGGGAAAAAATGAATTAATCCGCAGATACACCAGATAATATATTGCATCTGCACGCTTATAGATCTCAAGACATAAAGGTTGTTTTTGAGGAATATTTTAAATTGAGGTCCAATATTTTTAAAGGGTACAAGGTTAGGGAAAGTCAATGTAGATGTTAGGCTTGGAATGATAAAATAGACTGTGATGAGAGTTGATAATTTTCACAATTATTATATCCTTATTAAATAAAAAAATGTAAGATATAAATGCATCCTGTATAATAAGAGGAATCATATTACTGGCTTTACTCAGCGGTGCAAGGGTCAAAATAATGGGTGCTGTGCCATATAGGATTGAAGTTCAAAGGTTGAAATGATTACAGGTAATCCTTGATTTACAACAGTTGATTTAGTGACTGTTCAAAGTTACAACGGCACTGGAAAAAAAGTGACTTATGACCATTTTTCACACTTATAACTATTGTAGCATCTCCATGGTCATGTGATCAAAATTCAGATGCTTGGCATATTTACAACAGTTGCAGGGTCCTGGGGTCATGTGATCAGCTTTTGCAACCTTCTGACAAGCAAAGTCAATGGGGAAAGCAGATTTACTTAACAACCATGTTACCAACTTAACAAATGAAATGATTTACTTAACAACTGGGGCAAAATAAGTCATAAAATGGGGCAAACTCACTTAACAAATATTTGACTTAGCAACGTCAATTTTGGGCTCAATTATAGTTGTAACTCAAGGACTAAGTATAAGAGCCTGAGTGGCGTAGCAGGCTAATGCCTCCTATTAAGGCAGCATTTAACATCCAGCTGCCTCCAATTACTGCGAGTTCTAATCTCACCAGGCTCAAGGTTGACTCAGCCTTCCATCCTTTCTAAGGTGGATAAAATGAGGACCCGGTTTGTGGGGGCAATACTTTGTATAAATATACAAAAGTATGACTTTTGTATAGATATACAAAAGTATGAGGGCTATTGCTTAACGCATTGTAAGCTGCCCTGAGTCTTCGGAGAAGGGCGGCATATAAATATAAATTTTAAAAAAAAATGGAGGGTTCTTGGGCCAGAAGGCCCTACGGAAGCAAAAACTCTTTCCCTCTCTCTCTCTCTCTCTCTCTCTCTCTCTCTCTCTCTCTCTCTCTCCCTCCCTCCCTCCCTCCCTCCCTCCCTCCCTCCCT
Organism: Ptyas mucosa; assembly: GCA_012654045.1. Taxonomy (NCBI): domain Eukaryota; kingdom Metazoa; phylum Chordata; class Lepidosauria; order Squamata; family Colubridae; genus Ptyas; species Ptyas mucosa. The sequence goes on from WNWU01000005.1 coordinate 1,658,833, forward strand.
CTCTGCTACAGTTCTTTTTGTGCCTGCAGAAAGAAGGGAAAAAGAAAAATGCTTGCATCAGTTGACTTATTCTAGGAATGCTGGAGAAATCTATCAAATTTCTTTTTAGGCAGCATGTTGTGATTTGCCAAACTTTACTGAATGAATAAAACCTTTGATATCTATCTTGAGATACTTGTTTTGGCCTCAAATTGCTTAAAAATGCATATGAGTGAATAACTTGCTCATAATAAAATACTAGGGAAAATTGCATGCAGGATACATGCCAAATGGTTTAATAGTGAAAATTGCAGAGTTTGAGGCATTAACTCCCTTTCCACTAATAATGCAGTGTTTTGACAAAATGGACTAGTCGATCAATGCCTGCAATAATCAGATTTAATTCATACTTTTCTATTTTCTTTCTTCATAACCCATTTCTTTATATGGGGTAAGAAGTCAAGGATAGTAGTTGAGGAAGTTCACAAAAATAATGGAAAGTATGGATTAATCCACAGAGACACTGAATAATATATTGCATCCGCTTACAGCTTACAGATATCAAGACATAGAGGTGGTTTTTGAGAAGAATAACTTACATGAATAACTACTGACAACAACTCAGCCACCACTGTTACTGATCCAAGATTTCATCTTCAAGTAGCCACAGGCACTGTTTTTTTCAAGAAACTATATATCACATATGTAAAGAATCATTTTCTGGTTTGTTTCAAGTTTCTGTTGCCTTTCCTCCCAGCTGTATATCTGGGTGAGATAATTCATGAGTCTATGGATTTTTGTGTGCATTAACCTTTGACTTAGGGTTTTACATCTATCTGCATAAAAAGTTAACTCTGGTAATGCATGGTCTGCCTTTTGATGCGTTAGCATGTTTTAATTTGCTTTAAGGATGAATAAAGCCCTTGCTGTGAATTAATAATTTCATAATCTTTTCATTTGGTATGGAAGCTTCATTTTGTCATTGATTGAGATATCTGCAGTTTACTTGAGTGCTTTTTTGTGATTGAGCTATGCTCATGAAATTAATGAGGGGGAGTAACTATAATGAGAAATACACCACAACCATTTCTCAGTAGTTCTTCTACCAAATTAATACTGTATCTGTACTCAAGGTTCAACATTTAAGCATTATTGGTGCTGTGGATGTGTGTATTCTCATGGTCAGCTCTTTAAAGGAGAACTCTTTCTGTGGGTTTCTTTTCGGCTTTGCATATTTTATATCAAATACAAAACTATACAGTGATTAAGGACTTGGTATCTGTATTTGCACAATCCTTTTTCCTGCAGCCTGAAGGTCATATCTAAAAAATGTCACTAAGTTATATAGTTACATTGCTCCTTAACTTTTTGTAAAGGATAAGATCTGACTTGGGAAGTTGCTGTTTTCTGCACATGAGTGTATTAATTACAGGGATCCTTGCTTAATGACCATTTATTCAATGGGTGTTCAAAGTTAAAGTAGTGCTCTCAACAAAGGGATTTAAGACTAGTCACCAAAGTTACAGCCATTGCAGCATCCGCAACAGGTTTCAAACAAACTGGGAAGAACAATATAAATGATTTGGGGATTAGAACTAAAATACCATGAAGGCAGATTGAAAGAACGTGAAATGCTTTGCTGTAGTAAGAGAGACTGACAGGAATATAATAGCCTCTTCTAATATCTGAAAAAATGTCACACTGATTTTTTTTGTGCCAAGGCTAGATGATGGGCTTGTAGGAGAGTGTGAGTGTGTGGTGATGACATATTGGTGAGGGTTTGGAAGCTGAAGAAAGGATTGGAGAACTTTTTGACTTGTTCTGGGTTATGAGCCAACACAGCAAATTATGCTGATTTTGGACGCTAGTAAAGAACAGAACTTCAGAAGTGGCCTTCTGAGAAAGCAAGGAGGCAGTTCTCTCTTCTGGTCTGTGAAGGAAAAAAGACCAAACTGAGATGTTTACTGTCTGGTAAGCTGATGGTTGACAGTAGCATTGCTAGTCAGTGTTCCCATGGCACAAAATTCCCGTGGCACAAAGTGCCATGGATTCGCTAGTGAAGATTTGGCAGCACAGTAGTACATTGGTGACATTCTTTGCACCTGGCCTGGCCTGGTGTCCTGGTTGAGCGACAGTAGAAATAATGATAAAGGAATACCCACCCTTGGTATATTGGAGGGATTACGCACCCAAGCAATACTAATGAACAGCAGTGAGAACAGTTTGGTGGTCTTGCTAGAGCAGAGGTCTTCAAACTTGGCAGCTTAAAGACTTGTGGACTTCAGCTCCCAGAATTCTCCAGCCAGCTGGCTGGAGAATTCTGGGAGTTGAAGTCCATAAGTCTTAAAGCTGCCAAGTTTGAAGACCTCTGTGCTAGAGAGTTGAACAATAACCTATGGTAATCATGAAGCTACCCTGTTGTTCAGTGGCCATCTTGGTGATCTCATCCACTCTGTGTTATAGCTGTGAAGCTCAGGGAAGTATGTCCTGCTTGTTTTAGGCTGCAGTGATTCTGGGAATTTTATATCTATATTTTACACCTATATTTTACAAGCAACTGGTGGATAGGACTTGGAGTACCCTGAGTTGGATCATTTTTTGATCCTCCCTATCTGAGGGAGAATAAAGTTGGTGTAACAAATGTTTTTATTCTGGCTGTTCACCGCCCTGAGTCCGAAAGGAGAAGGGCGGTATAAAAGTTTAATAAATAAATAAATAATAATAATAATAATAATAATAATAATAATAATAATAATGTACTATTTGTGTGGGGGGGGGGTGGGGGGGGGTATATTTAGGCTAACTGGCCAGATTGCTGACGATTATGAAGAAGTATCCCAGCTGCCTGGACTGGGCAGTTATTTGGAAGGCCATGCTACCTACTTATATGATTTGTTGTTGATACCAACAACAGGCAAAGCTCAGTGATAACCAAAACCTTTTAGTAGGTGAAAGTCCTTTTCATCAGTATCTTAAAATGGCAACTATAAACACAACCAGTAGATTTAGTACAGGTTAAGACTAGGAATCCCCATAAACAAATGATAGCTTAACGGTGAGCTGGAATCCAGAATTCCAAGCATGGCACAGGAAGGTAAACACAACAGTGCTAATGCTTGATAAATTGTTCTCAGCATCTGCTCCCAGGGAGGGAGACCAATAAATGCTGAGCCTCCATTCAGTAGACAGCTGAGGCACTTTAATCCCTGGCTTTGGCTCTTCTGTTGGTTTGTTTCTTATCAAGTCTTTCCGATCTATGAAGTTCTGCTCTTTAGCCGTTGAATATTTATTAGGTGTCTCTGCTTCAGACCAGGTGGCTGAACCTGAGAGTCTGAGAGGCTGTCAATGGATGTGGGCAAGGAGTACTTGGGGATTGCTAGATCTGCGGACTCAACCAGAGTGGAATTATTAGCTTCACCACGGCTGGAATTTCCCTTGCCAAGAATACTGTCCTTAGATGCCCTTGATTCTGTTTCTTCCATATCTGAAGTCAAGTTCAGCAGTTCATAACAGTGGGCTCTTGTTCTAGGATGTTATATTTAAGTTATTGTTTATTGTCTAGCACGCTAGAATGCTTCTATGTATTGTCAATTGCTCAGAGTCACTATGTTGAGATAAATCACCACGTAAATCAAATAAACCAACAAATAAACGATAATACCTACTTTTTATCGCTTCATGGGACATGATATGAAATACCAGATTTCAATTAGGTTCTTGTATAGATCAGTTTAATAGCTTATGGCTTTTTCCAATTCTTGGATGATTCTATTACATTTCAAAGAATATACAGTTTTAAGTGTGGAATTGGCTACCATATCATAACATACTGGTTATATACACAACTTGTGAACAAAGTGCACAAATGAACAACAGATTTTCTGCCTCCTTCCATTTCTGGTTCTGGCTAACGTTGTACTGAGAAGATTGACAAAAAGTTTATCTCCTTGAATTGCCTAGCTTTCTTGTTAACTAGCTACCACACTAGAGAATATGAACTTGAAAAATTATGGTTAGCATAACAATACAAATACGCAACATATTTTTGCATAACAACACCCTTCAAGGCCCAGACAGATACTCGCAATGTACTGAAAATATTCTACCTTCTTTCAGAGCTATGGTTACTAAGAATTAAGTTTACAGCTGGCTAAAGGGTATTAAGTACAAAAGAATCATCATCTGATTTAATATATTTCAAAAATTAAAAAAGAAATATTGTTTTTCCCAGGAAGAAGCAGATTGCTAAATGTATTTAAACTAAATATTGCATGAGGACAAGCCATTCTCATGTAATGTTTATATTATTCTGCTGCCAGAATGAGCAACATCTGGAGTTTGAATTTGCCTCATATTGATATTGCTGGAGGGTTAGAAGAGGCATGAATGACCTTTCAGAATTTCCCACCCAATTTGTGGACAGAAAAATGCCAGGCACCAACATACATATATAAATGTATGAAGTCGCATTTTTAATAAAAAAAAGTTTACAATATCAATTTATAGAAATAATGATTTTTAAGTATCCTAAATTGCATAAATGTTCTTAATGATTTGCATACATGACGTTCTATTTCTTTGCCCATAGCATTGATTGAATTCATACATACCCTTAAGCAGTGGTGAAATCCATTTTTTTTACTACCGGTTCTGTGGGTGTGGCTTGGTGGGCATGGCAGGGGAAGGATACTGCAAAATCCCCATTCCCCCCCCCCACTCTGGGGCCAGCCAGAGGTGGTATTTGCCGATTCTCCAAACTACTCAAAATTTTCGCTACTGGTTCTCCGAACTGCTCAAAATTTCTACTACTGGTTCTCCAGAACCTGTCAGAACCTGCTTGATTTCATCCCTGCCCTTAAGGTGTATGTATGTCCATGTGTGCATCTGTCGGATGTGGGTGTATGTATATATACTTCTACCTGCAAAACTAGTTTCAATCAATATTAATGCCTTGAACTGGTTTCTAATTCAAAAATTCTGCTGGAGACTCTTTAGCATTTTATTTTACTGAATGATTTATTAGGCTGTCTAACAAGTATAATCAAACTGTCCTCATTTACATAAATTGTTCTATATTGTAGGAAGACTTTTTTCCCTTTCATTTCTTACCTGAAAGAATGCTTGTTTTACATCACAAATGAATTCTTTTTAGACCATGCTATTTTCTGATTTGCTTTTTATTGTCTGCATGCACTAAAAATGCAGTATATTCATTTACATATATGATTAGCCTATGCTGAGGACAAAGGGGAGATGAAAAATTTTCAAGTTAGAAATTCTTTCCAATCCATTTTAAAAGTAGTCAGCTGTCTCTAATAAATCATTGAAGAGGAAAGGGAAGTTAATTTTTTCAGAACAAAAGACAAGAAAAACCAAAATGAAAACCTGTTGAATATCTGGATTTTTCCCCCTCCTTTCCCAAATAACACTTGAGAAGCCCCGGAATATAACGCCATTCATACTATTTGCTTCCAGTAAGTTTAAGATAGCCTTCATTGATTCATAATTACAGGTAGAAAGAAGTCCATAAAAAATAGCCTAAATTGAAAATTTTCTAGGACCTTCTTTTTTTTAGATAAGTGTTGACTCTAGGGTGACTGGCTGGCGAAGTCTCTGCAGTTTTCTTAGCAAGAATATTGGAAGTGGTTTGCCATTGCCTCTTTCATGAGGCCGAAAAAAACTGTTAGCCTGAGGTTACCCAGCTGGTTTTTTGCATAAGGCAAGACTAGAACTCACAGTCTTTTGGTTTGTAGTCTAATGCCTTAAACCACTTCACCAAACTGGCTCTCTCAGTATCTTCTAAAGCTTCTTGAAGATCAGTTTTACACAGTCTGATGTTAGAAACCACAGTTGCAGTCAAACGGTGTTTAGTTAATGGTTCACTATGATCTATGGATCCACCTATGCCCAATTCTGCACAATGAGCAGGAAAAGACTCGGGAAAAGGTGATTAGTTTGTTCCTGTATATTTACTATATCTAAGAACTAACTAGGTTTAAATCTCTGCTACTGTGTTTCCATGAAAATAAGACCCAACCAGAAAATAAGCCCTAGCATGATTTTTCAGGATGCTTTTAATAAAAGCTCTACCCCAAAAATAAGCCCGTTAAGATCATCAGCCCGGGGGAAGGGGGGATGGCCAGCTTGACATCGTCACGCAACCCCCATGTGCTCGCTGTCTCTTGTGAATGCACTGAGAGTAGGGCATCCATCCAGGCTAGGCCCAGGGCAGGGCAGCGGGCCAGTCCCTCACAATCACCCTGATGTCGTATTTCCCTGAAAATAAGTCCTAATGCATGTTTTGGAGCCAAATATATATATAAGACTGGATCTTATTTTCAGGGAAACATGGGTAGCTTTATTTCTTCACCTTTCCCTGTGCTTCTCCCACTTTCTCTGAACGAGGGAAAAAGAGTATTTTCTGAGAGGAGGCTGAGACTAGGTCTTGATTCAGCCAGGTTCCTAACTGCAAAAATAAGCCATTGGCCAATGAATTACAAAGGCTGTTGCTGAGATACCATGGAAAAGGCAGGACAACTGGTTTTAAGAAATGTAATCTTCAACTATTTCTTTACCACAGCAGGGCTCTCTGATGTTTTCCAGAGAGCATTTCTGCAGGGAAAGAACAACAAGGAGAGTTTGCTATGTTCAGCATTCTTGCTGTGAGCTTTTCCAAACCGGGTGACCTGGTAAAACAATAATAAACTAGACCCATTCTGAGAGTGGTAATAAAATTACTGTGTAGCCTTCCCTTTAAAACATGGATGATACAGTTCTTGTGTAGTGGTAGAAAGTGCTGCACTACAAACAAGCCTTTTATATATGGCAGAAATACTTACCTAATAATAGTTGGGGACAGCATAAATATTAGGGCAAAATAAGTGAATAAAATAAATATCTGGTTCATCCACAGCAGTTGATGCTAGCAATTAGGAAGCAAGAGTTGACTGCCTCGTATTGTGCTTGCCATTAAATATTTGATTGGCTGCTATAAAAAGAAAGAGTTGACCTCTGATATACAGATTCTTGGCTGGATCAAGTAAGATTCTTCTTGATATCTGTTGGTCATTTCTGAAACATTTCTTAAACAGAGAAAATCTTCACACACACACACACACACACACACACACACATCTATATCTATATCTATATCTATATCTCTCTCTATATATATATATCTTTGGTTATTCGGGTTTTCTCCCATGTAAAATTGGAAGTGTCTTGGCGACGTTTCAATGAAGTCTCATTCTTCATCTTCAGGCTGATGTTTTCGGCTTCGTGCTTCTAGGAGCAATGTGTGATCGCAGCTGTTTCTTCCTTTTAACTGCCAGTGGGGGTGTGAACTGATTGGGTGGGAGCTTTCTATTCTATTCTATATATTAGACATATAGGCATATTCTATATATCTAATATATATTAGATAGAATTCTTCATTGGTCAAGTGTGATTGGACACACAAAGAATTTGTCTTTGGTGCATAAGCTCTCAGTGTATATAAAAGATATAAGTGATAAATTTTGAAAGTATGTTGCATAAGAAGCAGCTGTGGAATTAAAATTTAACTGATTTCCATATTATGGTAGATTCGATATCTTTAGGACTACTTTCCTTCAATATAGAGTGATAATGTTCAAGGTTCCCACATATCTGAGTTGAGAAGGACCAAGGATTGTGACAGTGTTTTTCTGTGGTGGCTCCTGCTTTATGGAACATCTTCCCCCAGAGTTTTGGGGGTACCTAGCAGGGGCAGGTTTCAAAAGCCATCGCTACCAGTTTGCTTGTGGGTGTGGGCACACTCACTTACCTTTGCTACTGGGTCAGAACTGTGAGTGTGCATGCATGCTTGCTTCGCTCATATGTGGTCCTTCTGTGCATGTGCAGAACCTTCTGTGCATGCGCAGAGCATCCATAATGACGTCTGGGCAGGTCGGCGGAGCATCCCACCACTACTGCTACCAGTTCGCCTGATTCGGGGCGAACCGGTTGCAACCCACTACTGGTACCTACTCTGGTTTTATTTATTGGCACCTACACTGAAAATGGATCTTTTCCATTTTAATCTTTGAGGATTGTTATGGCTATTGAAACTGGAGTTGGCATCTATAGCTGTTTGTTCTATTATTTCATATGTTTGTAAATTTTACTGTGGGTTTTGTGTTGTAGGTTGGCATCTGTTGCATATACTACTGAACATTTTTATTGCAAGCATATTTAACTAGAATAAATAAATAATAGTATGAGCAGCTCACTTTTGGCTTAATGTAATGTGTCAATATATCTCTGTGGTTTACAAACCATGTTTTATGCCTAAACCGTGTGAGAATCTGGCTTTTACAGTTTGTCAAGAAACTATGTCAAAGAGGACCATGCTTGGCATGCTGTATGAACTGACATTGTACGTCCATGGCAGCTACCATTATTTATCGTTCTTCTAGTTAGAGATTTTCACGTCATCATGGATCTAGGAGAAAACAATCAATTTTTATTAGATTGTGATTATAGAACTACTAATTATGATTATTGTAATATATAATTACTAATTATAGTTATTGTGATTATAATTACCATCATTTTTATACATTGTCTGAAAAAGCGGAAGTAGTATGCTCCGTTCCATACCTGAGTAGACCAGGTTGCCCTGATAGACTGGTCTCACCGGGGAAGAAAAACACTTAGTCTGAAAAGATAGTAACAAATAACATTATAAAACAAAAAATACAGATACAAAAGATACAGATTTGCAGAAAACAGCATTATGCTGCAGATATACTTGGATCCAAATGTGTATTATTTTAAATGGAAGAACTTCACATTTAATTAAGAGTATGAAGAGTTAATTTGGCACAACATTGAAAAAGAAAAACCTCACCAATGATGCCAGATTGGGAGACCAAAATTAGAAAACATCTAATGATAGAAAAATGAATAGCTCTATTCATAATATAAATCTAGTCAAAATGGATAACCATTTGTCTGAAGTGGTGTAGAGTTTCTTGCCTGGGCAGGGGATTGGACTAGAAGACCTCCAAGGTCCCTTCCTATTCTATTCTATTCTATTCTATTCTATTCTATTCTATTCTATTCTATTCTATTCTATTCTATTCTATTCTATTCTATTCTATTCTATTCTATTCTAAACAAGAATGGCTTCCTTATATACTACACATTCCACAGCAAGGCAACTATAAACACAGGGTTCCTATTGTCTCTGCTTGTTGCAAGTCAACTATGGAGTGTGCAAATGGTGATCACATGACCATATGACAGTCATAAGTACAAGGACTGGTTGGAAAGCTACTTTTTCAATATGTTGGTAAGTTTGAACAGTTGCTAAACAGGGAATTCGTTAAGTGAGGACTAGCTGTAAAGATTCAAACCACCTTCAGCTTTCATTTTCTGAAGAATAGAGGGAAAAAATAGGAAAGTAGACCCTGCAGAGGACATTAAATTGTAAAGTTTCAGCCAGATCGCTTCAAGGGTTTCATTGCAATTATTTTTGAAATGTTTACTCTGCACCTTTTTTTAAACAGCAGGGATAAGGAAAGGACAGCTCAGCAACCTTCAGATCAGCCAAAAAAAAAAAGAGGAACCTACAAAGAAATATCAAGGTCAACTTAAAAATAAAAACTTTCAAAAACCGTGCAAACGTTTAAATACTCTTTTATGCCCTTACTGCTTTCTTTTGTGGGCTGGAAATTCTAGCAAAATTTCTGAGACTGCTTGCACAACAATTAAAGTCTGAGAAGTACATATGTTGTTATCACGAATGCATGTGTAATACAATATGATACAAAGAATATAAAGTTTCTTTCTCTGAGAACTAACCAATGAACTGTTGAGGTTAGCTTGCAACAAACTGAGGAATTCTGGACCACATGGATAGGGGCACTGAAAGCAACGTAACAGGGAAAAGTATACTTTTGAAGTAGAAAAGAGAAACATGGCCTCAGGTCACTTTGAACTTTTTTTTAAATTTATTTTTTATTGCTTTTTAATGAATAACACACAAAAAAAGAGCCAAAGACAAATGGAACAGTGATGGTGATATGCATTGTCAAAGGGGGAAAAAAGAACACGTAAAAAGTGCTTTAACAAAAAAGGTGAAAGAAATACAACAAAGAAAAAAAAATAATGTCATCACAATAATAAACAGTTACAATTCTATATGTCCTTGTCTAATGCAAATATTCAAATACTATATACTTCTAATACATACACCCAAGTATTTTTAACTTAGTGTCTTCTGTATAAATGGGTCCCATATTTCATTATACTTATTTATACGAAGTCTGTGTCTATAGGCAATCCGTCAACTGCAGTCAAGTTTTCAATCCATTGAATAAATGGACCTATGCATTTATCTTTATAATGCTGCAATATTTTAGCCATTGTAGAGGCACAGAGAATCCATTTACGTTGTCCGATTGTCAAATTTGGTCACTTTGAACTTAAGTGAGGGATTAATAGATGATGTCTGCTTTTATTGTCCAGAAGTAGTTGCCTATCCATTCTGATTGCAGGGCATCGGAGCAGTGCAGATAAATCCATAATCAGCAGAATAGCATTTAAATATGCAGGGTTTGCAGAGGTGATAAAACTCATTGGCTAGCTGTTCATGTAAATATTAGAGAACCAGCCACAGCACTTAATGCTAGTCCGGTTTTATTTTATATATAAAATTAAAGCTATAATAAAGCCAGACAGCACATCCAATCTTTGAACTGCCTTTGAAATCTCTCCAAAGTGCTTTGAAGGGACCTGATTTGTTTTGACATCTTAAATTGATTCAAAGACTTGATATGATTCAGCTAAATCTCATTCTGATCAAATCACCATCTGAAGCTTTGTACAGCCCTAGTGAATACAGCATTAACAAATATCTAGAGGAAATACTAGAGGAAGTGATTTAACAGCAATTCCCTAGATGTTCTCCCCCACCCGAAGCTTTACATTGATGTTGAAAAGAATAATAAACAAGATAAAACTCCATGGAATCTCATAGTATAAATTTATAAGGGCTGAAACGGTATTTCCTTTTATACATTCTGGAAATAACCCACCAAAATGCCATAACCTTCCATCTCAATTCAGCAACTTATTGTTCAGATCAGTCCAAAAAGTTTCTTATAGTAAGGTTCCCACTAGAAGCAACCAAGATACTTTCAGTACTAAAATAAAGCCGTAAAACCTATTGAACTTGATTTATAGAGATTTCATAATTTAGAGAGATTTTTTTAGAGTGACTCTGAAGCCAAAACAAAGGAGGTCTTTGTTTTGTTAATATGATTTATTGGGTTAGGGATTTTCTATCTTCACTGTGAGTTGTATTGTGTTGAGGGGGTGCACTGAGGGAGCTCAACCAATCTCATTGCACATATGTTGTGCACTGACAATAAAGATTTGAATTGGTCAGGCAGAGCAAAACCATTGGAAACATCTAACCTCTTTTAAAGGGTAGAATTCTTTATTGGTCAAGTGTGATTAGACACTCAAGGAATTTGTCTTTGGTGCATAAGTTCTCATTGTACATAAAACAATAGTGATAGATCATTATCATAGTCATTGTAAAAATACATTCATCATAAAACATTAAGTGCAACACTTAGTGATAGTCATGGATACTAAATAAGCAATCAACATAAATCATACTAGTATACTAATTAAACAATTTAAATCTAAGATACAAGCAACAAGTTATAGTCATAAGGAGATAAGGTGATAGGTAATAGGGAAGATGAGAATAATGATGGTAATACTGCCTTTCTAGATAGTTTGTCAGTGTTGTGGGAGTTGTTTGTTTAGCAGAGTGATGACATGGGGGAAAATTTGTCCTTTTATCCTTAATCTTTTATGAAGAGATTCAAGGGATGTCCCATGTTATCAGGTACAATTGTCTGGCAAAAATTAGTCTCTCTCCTCATAAAACTAATCTATAGATAGTTTGAATGAATTTATCTCTGATAACTTTTTTTAAAAGTTCAACTATAGTTCCAAGATAAATGTGTACAAAAAAAAAAATACAGGCAAGAATAAACAAACAAACAAATAAATGTAGCTGAAGAAAGCCAGTGAAAAGTAAGACTTATACTTGCAAAATGTTTTTTTTTTGACAGTGATGTCAAATATGTAAATAGATGAACTTTTTAATTGTACAAAAATGAGAATAGATTTGCAGATGTTCAGGAACAGAAAAAGTTGACTGGAAAATGCAATGCAAAAGAGAAAACAAAATTAAATTGATATTTAGGCTTAAGATATCAGTGTATGTTAATACAAACTCAAGATACCTGGAACAATTATCTTAGATGTTTCAACTCAGATGTCTAATATTCTCTAGTATTTAAATTTAGATGCTATTTCCCCTTCACCCTAGATAAGTAAATTTATTAACCTGTAATTTTCTGTTGAGTGATCTATAATTGATGGTATAGAATTTTTTTCATTGTAGAAGAAGATGTTCTTATAGCATAGAAAAGACAAAGTTGCAACTCATCAAACTTTCAATGATTTGAATACTATCTAGTGGATCTGTCAAAGGCAAGACAAAATGGTTAATCCATAGATAAGGATTTAGGGGGAGGGAGTCAGTGTAAATATCATACTTTCAGAAGATAGACCATTCATTTATTTCTGGTCAGTCATTCAAAATACGATGGCAACACCCTATTTTGAATGAACATAGAATGAAACCGCTCCTACGTGAGAGCTGAACACCTTTTTAATATTTCTTTATTTATGGGTTTCTTGGCTTCATCTATATGTTCATCTAACATATCTATTAAATATGTATAAAATGAGAAAAATGATATTTTCAACTGTACCTAGTATTAGTGGGGTTAGAGGATTTAGGCTACAATGCTAATGAAGGTATTTAAAGTTCTGTGCTGACCATGTCCAGGTCAATAATAATAAAAAAAATTGGATAGGGTGAAGATAAGATAATGTGTCCAAAATAATGAGGAGCGATAATAGATTTTTAGCTACCTATTTATCTAAAAATAGGTAAAAGAGATAATTTAAGGTCTCTGGGAATCTTAAATAGAATTTAAAATAACCATTAGTTAGTCCTACTAATAAACTGAAATCAGGCCTAGAATCTTCCAAAATATATTTAAGAGAAAAATATTTGCTTTTTGAGAATATTAGAATTATATTAGAATACAGTATGTGGATTTGGCTGATGTTGTGGCTATGTCATTTTTTCCCCCCAGCATTAATAGAATATAAATCCACACATTCTCTTTCTAAGATAAATTAATGAAACAGAGTACTTAATTTAAGGTCCTTGAAAGACAAGTAAAACTTAATCCAGGAAGGTGCTGGCTAAAATGATAACCATCTAATACTCATCAATACTAAAATAAACATGTAGTATTCAGTATAGCGTGACAGTGTTTCAAGCCAGCTGTCTGTTGGCATTTATAGGCAGGACTTCTGTACTATTCACCAAGATGCATTTGTTTATTAGTTCTTATCCATGTTATGTTGTCATTGCTTTTCTGACAGCCATCTGCTTCTGAGCTCTCAACACAACTGATCCTCAACACAAGTGGGGTTGGGGAAGCAAACGAACAGTTATTGCATTATAAAATGTTCTGGTTTCAGCGGAATGATCAAGAACTGGGTTAGCAAAGAAGGAATTAGGCAGCACATTTCAACAGCTGCACCTCTGTTCCACTGCTACAAAAAAGGAATTCTCTGTATAGAATGTCTAAGCTTGTTTATGAAAATAAGTGAAAACAGCTACACGGAACACTATTCCTATCACCCCTGACTACTGTACTGGCAATACTTTTTGAGACTGATGGGAGCTGACCTCCAGCAATATATAGTGGATCAGATCTACTTCATACCTGTTGTAAACAAAGCAGGCATCCTTGATAAAAGTCCCTCTTGCCACAGCCTTTATTTTCTGTCATAATGAAAGTGGTGCCAAAATGTCAGTTTCTGTAAGTTCAATATTAGAGGCAGAGTAGGGTTTTGGATATCGTTTAGCTAGAAAATAGTAAAAATCTAATGAATGTCTGTGTGAGTGAGACACAGATAACAAGAAGGGGAGAAAACGAACATATCAGAGGAGAAATATAGCTGAAAGACTGGAGGAGGGGAGGGATTGCACAGCCTAAAAAAATGAAGAATTTTTAATAAAGTGATCAGTGGGTGAAAGCACTGATCGGTGCTCTAACCTAACAATAGAAATGTGTCAGCCCTCTTTTAAAAAAGAAAAAATGCAGTAGATGTTAATGGTTTAGGAATGATTGAACTGAAAGGGTGTTAATACTGTATTTTCTTTGCCTCTGAACAAACATTAACTTCATGTTTTCCACTCTGCCCATACTATTGTTGGGTCTGGGCAGTGATACCTACAAATGGAACTTATTTTCTGGCTGTATAAACATGTTGTTTTCCATGGTGGATTGAGTATATTAAATTATTCTCTATGGGGTACTGTAGGAAATTATCCTTGACTGCAACAATATGTTTGTTTCGCCCCATTGTTTTCATGTGCTTGCTCATTGTGTTGCCATATTCCAGCACTGTGTTATTCTACAAAAGACAGTACTTTATATCTCTTCTTGAAGAAGCTTTTTAGAAGGTATGAAATTTTCAGATCTTTATTGCTGTTGCTACACCTGATACACATTTAGTACCATTTTAAGATTTCTCCACAAAGCTTAAAAATGAATTTTGAAAACCTATGATGATATGCACGGGGATAGTTTTTATTTACTTCTTGGCAGGGTTGAATGCTAATTGCAATAGGAAGTAGCAATATAGTATTGGTAGTATTTTAGTAATTACACCAATAATAATATCTTAAGGAAAACTGTGGAAACTTTGGAAATGTAGCACTAAATGAGCAGAAGTAATGACACTTTGCCTTTCCATTGCCATGATGTAGGCTCAAAGTTGAACTTGTATCCCTGATCAGTCAGGTTGACTACTTGTCTTTTTCCTCTTCTTGCCTAGCATTGCTTCTGTCATTTCAATTCCCAAATTTTCTTGATAAACCAAGGGAATAGCATGAAGAGAAAAACCAATAGCAATCTCATCAAAAGCTTGGTTAACTTATCAGCAGGTAACATCGTATTTAACTGAATTGCCTAGATTTATAGGAAGCACCCCAAGTGTCTCATGGAATCCATCCAAATCCATAAGACCCCGGGGAGGTGGGGGTGTCCATTATAATTGGTCTCATCTGGATCAGGAAATGATTCAGACACTAGAGCTGTGACTGACGTGACATTATACATATCACTGAACAACTGCTTTGCCTAAGGGTATGTTTAAGAATTTTATTTAAAAAGTATGTATTTGGAAAAGTTTCATAGAAAGCAATGTATTGGGTAGCTGCATAAAAAATAATACACCAATCAGAAAATACACCAATCAGAAAAGCCATGCATAAAAATGTATATGTTGTGGCAGAATTTACTGTATTTTTCACACTATAAAACACACTCCCCCCCCCTAAAAATGGGTGGAAATGACTGTGCATCTTATAGAGGGAATATTGTGGCAGGGGGAGGGGGTTAGTGCAGTGGCATGTTGCCGCCACCTGTCACCGCTGCCGCCATTCGCTGTCGCCTGGGAACACTGGAGCCTTAGCTGCCGACCAGCTGATCGGTGGTCGGAATACCACCGATCAGCTGTTCTAGGTGGCGGGGATCACCATTGCTGATTGCCACTGCCACCAATTGGTGCTGCTGAATGGCAGCGGTGGCAATCGGCGAATAGCAGCAGCAGCAATTGGCAACGGTGAATTGCGGTGGCAGTGAATGGCGGCAATAGGCAGTGGTGAATGGCGAACAGCAGTGGTGGTGATTGGTGGCAATTGGTGGTGGCGAATGGTTTTGGTGGCAAATGGCAGTGATAAGCGGCAGTGATAGGTGGCAGCGATAGGCTGCGGTGATCCCTGCCACCTAGAACAGCTGATTGGTGGTATTCTGAGGGGCTGATCCAACCGCCAATCAGCTGCTCGGCACTGAAGGCTCCAGCGTACCCCAGCACTGGCAGCAGCTCAGCTCAGTTGACTGGTGGTGGTCGCAACAGAGTGGAGCCCTGATGAGCCATGTGCTGGAGCTGCAATAATGTGCTGAAGTTGACCAGGCTGTTTGCTGTTTGCTGCAAGGGCGCTAGCCAGATGAATACCAGATGGATGCTGGGAGGCAGAGGCAGAATTTATTTTCTTCTTTTCCTCCTCTACAGCTAATGTGTGTTTTATGGTCTGGTGCGTCTTATCATGCGAAAAATACAGTATATAAAATCTATTGGGCAGCAACTATAGAATTTCTGGATGTGTTTAAAAAATCATCCTGTCAGAAATAAGGGTGGAATAGTATGTTCGAGGAATATGAAATCATTTTCTATTAATCTGTATATAGTGAACTGCAGCAAGGAGCTTAAGTTTTTTTCCACTCCTGTTTTCCAAAGACATTATCCAGAAGTGACATCTCCAATAGCACAAAAGAAGAAGAAAGCAAAGACTCTAATTAGTACTGAATTACTTTTGTTTGCCTGGCACTAGATCATATCAGTGGTTAACAGAGACAAATGTAACCGTGCTAGGATGGCTGTGATTCCTTTTGTTTTATCAAGTTAAAACAATATAAAGCAAAAGTAATGGGAACAGAAAAGCAGGATTACAAAGGGCTTTACAAAGGCTACCAGTCTTGGTTAAGCAAAAATGTGGCCTACCATCAGATGGAAAGAATAGGTGTTCTCTGTAGCTCTTTGCTGTGATTTGAATTGTTTATGTTCAGATCTGATAGTCCTGAGCCCTTGAATCCAAAAGTTAAAAAATGCCAGCTCAAAGGAAGGCTTGGCAATCTACACACCACCACCAGCAATTCAGGATTTCACTTCAGAGCAGATAGGAGTTCATGTCCCACTGTCTGCTGCTTCTGTGTTGTGCTTTCCATTTCTGCTCATGTATGCCAGCAGGGGGTTGAATAGGACAAGATTCTTTTTTTAAAAAAAACCTGACACACTGACAGTGCGTCCCTTGCATCTAAGATTAGTTGCTTGTGTTGATGCAGATAACAGGTTACATTACAGGGTCAAATTTTGTTCTTGATGAATGACATCACATCGGCACAATGGAGAGCAATGTTTTCTTCCCATTGAGCTTGGTAAACTGTTCACAACCAAAGCATGGGAGCACATCAGTACATGGATATATGCCTTCGTAAAATAGCGCACGGGTACAGTAATTTCTAAAGTGCATATGATTAACTATTTGGGGAACATTTTAATTTCATTTTAGCTCAGTTTATTGCGAATAGCTCATCAGATATTCCATTTTAAGTGTAATTTTAAGTATAGTCTTGATAATCGATGCCCACTTTAAAAGGAAGATAAATACTTCCTTTCCTGGCAGATACAATAGGATAGGCAGCCCACCTCCTCTGCCAATCAGTGGGGAGAGAAAATAATGTTGCAGAAGCTATCAAAGACTTTCCTACTCTAAATTTACTCACTGATATTAGCATAATTTGAGTTTATAACTCATGCTAATAAAGAATTTAGGTTCTTTCATAGCATACTGATGATACATCATCCCATGGCTATGGATGATTCACTCAGTGGCAACATATACATGTTAAATAGGAGTGGAGAGACATCGAACCCTGCAGCACCTCAAGGGTGGGATCTGCCCTCTCCATAATCATTGAATGACTATAATTAACCCCTAAGAAAGGAAGTGAATCAGCACAACACCAGGTTGCCCACCCACAATCCTCTGAGCCAATCCAGAAGGCTACCATGGTTGATTGTATCAAAAGCCACCAAGAGGTCAAGGAGGGGGGGATGGGTGCAAAATCCCCATCCTGCCCATGCCAGACATCATTCAATACCATGTCCCCTCTCATACCTGATCTGAACCTCAACTGAAAAGAATCAAGACAATCCTTTATAAAAAATTTAATAGAGCCGTGGTGACTCAGTGGTTAGAATGCAGTACCACAGGCTACTTCTTCTGACTGCCGGCTGCCTGCAATTTGGCAGATCAAATCTCACCAAGGTTGACTCGGCCTTCTATCCTTCCTGGGTGAGTAAAATGAAGACCCAGATTGTTGGGGGCAATATGTCGACTCTGTAAACTGCTTAGAGAGGGCTGTGAAGCACTGTGAAGCAGTATGTAAGTCTAAGTGCTATTGCTGTTATGATTAAAACTTTCAATTTTTTCGTAACAGTTAGAAGAAAAGCAATTAAAATAAAGAAGTTATCTCAAAAGATATTTCCAACTGAATCTTTTAAGTAAAGATTACTATTCAGCTTAACAACTGATGAACATTTGATTCAGGACCAGATTTACCAAATGGCTTTATTTTGCTATTGTTGATCTTCTCCCCGCCTCCCACATCGACATCATTAGGACTGCAGTAAGAATGAATCTCTTTCATTAAAGCCATCAACACTAAATTTCATGAAAGTCTCTTATATTCAGTTGTATATCAGATGCATCTCTGCTGTGAGACATGCTTTAAGAGCAACCTGACATCCTTTTCAAGGGCACAGTTCCTCATGCCTGGCATATTACTTGGATACTATCATGCTACATTCAAGATTTCAGCAGGAGAAGGGCACAATATTGGATTATAGTCATGCCTGGAAAGATTAATACTGCTCAGTCCCCTTGCAAACCAGACTGGTAAATCTGAACTTCAGCAGCAATACTAATTCTTGCAAGATGAACTAAGGCTATTGATTGACAACAGTTTGATTGTTTGTTGTCTTAAATAAGCCAAAGTTGGCATATTTTTGTGGTTTATTTTAATTCTACCATGCTGTTGCCTTTATCAATGGTACCCAAAAATGTTAATATGTACACTTACTGGTATAGTTTTTTCCACTTATGGCCATGTTTTTTGGTTGAGTTTAAGTGGATTATACTCGATCTGAGTTACTCATAATATGCATTAAAACAAGTGATGTGAGCTTAAATGGCCTGCTATGGCTGCTCAATTACAATCCTTTTAATTTATTTCAAAAATGTCTCAAATGAATAATCAATGTATTTATACTTACACACATATGGATATATTGAGACAAAGAGTGAATATATTAATTAAGATGGCAGATACTATGCTGTATTAAACACCAGCTGCTTTGTTCTCAGATAATCATGAATTGACTACCAAGTTTAGGCAAAAAAAAAATCCAGTTGTTAGGAAAAATATTACCCAATTTTTGTGTGGTGAGTTTCCTTTCTGTTTTGTTTTATACCACTGGGAAATTTAATAGAAAAAAACAGAATAACAGAGTTGGAAGGGACCTTGGAGGTCTTCTAGTCCAACCCTCTGCTTAGACAGGAAACCCTACACTACTTCAGACAAATGGTTATCCAATATCTTCTTTAAAACTTCCAGTGTTGGAGCATTCAGAACTTCTGGACACAAGTTGTTCCACTGATTCTAACTGTTCTAACTGTCAAGAAATTTCTCCTTAGTTCTAGGTTGCTTTTTTCCTTGATTAGTTTCCACCCATTGCTTCTTGTCCTGCCCTCAGGTGCTTTGGAGAATAGCTTGACTCCCTCTTCTTTGTGGCAGTCCCTGAGATATTGGAACACTACTGTCATGTCTCCCCTATGCTTCCTTTTCATTAAATTAGACATACCCAGTTCCTGCAACCGTTTGTCATATGTTTTAGCCTCCAGTCCCCTAATCATCTTTGTTGCTCTTCTCTGCACTCTTTCTAGAGTCTCCGCATCTTTTTTGCATCGTGGCAACCAAAACTGGATGCAGTATTCCAAGTGTGTCCTTACCAAGGCATTATAAAGTGGTATTAACACTTCATGTGATCTTGAGTCTGTCCTTCTATTTATGCAGCCTATAACTGTGTTGGCTTTTTTGGCAACTGCTGCCCACTGCTGGCTCATATTTAAGAGATTGCCCACTAGGACTACAAGATCCCTTTCACAGTCATCACTATTAAGCGAGGTACCACATATACTGTACCTGTGCATTTTGTTTTTCTTGCCTAAATGTAGAACCTTACTTTTTTCACCATTGAATTTCATTTTGTTAGATAGCGCCCAATGTTCAAGTCTGTTACGATCCTTCTGTGTCTTAAGCCTATCTTCCGGAGTGTTGGCTATTCCTGCTAGCTTGGTGTCATCTGCAAATTTGATGAGTTCCCCATCTATCCCCTTGTCCAAATCATTGATGAAGATATTGAAGAGTACTCGGCCTAAAACAGAGACTTGGGGTAACCCACTGCATACTTCCCTCCATGTAGATGCAGTTCCATTGAGGACTATATGTTGAATGTGTTTGGTCAGCCAGTTACGAATCCATCTGGTGGTGATGCTGTCTAATCCACATTTTTCTATTTTATCTAGTAATAGGTTATGGTCTACTTTATCAAATGCCTTACTGAAGTCTATTATATTGACAGCATTCCTCTGGTCCACTAATTTTGTCACTGTCAAAGAATGCAATAAGATTACTCTCGCATGATCTGTTTTTGACAAACCCATGTTGGCTTTTGGTTATTAACTTTGCTTCTAGGAGTTTGCTGATTCATTGCTTGATTATCTTTTCCAGAATCTTCCCTGGTATTGAGGTCAGGCTGATAGGTCTGTAATTTCCTGGATCTATTTTTTTTTCTTTTTTGAAGATGGGAACTACATCAGCTCTTTTCCAGTCCTCTGGCAATTCCCCGGTGCTCCGGGATCTTTGAAAAATATAGTTCAGTGATTCTGAGATCTCATCGGCCAGTTCCTTCAGAACCTTGGGGTGTAATCCATCTGGTCCTGTTGATTTGAACTTGTCTATGGTAGACAGGTGCTCATTTTTTGCATCTGCATATAATATTTAGTTGTCCCTAAAAAGTCATTCTGTCCTCATGCTACATTATTGTGAATATGTAACAGGAATAAATGAAAGAAAAAGGAAATCTATACTGGCGTTTGTTTTCCTTATTACTGTTTCACACCTTCTGTTTATATTCCTTTGATATGTTTTCCAACATCTTCTGGTGTAAATCCTTTTTCTACCTGAATACTTTATGTGTTTATATCATGTTCTTGTTAGATGAAGCTGGAGGGAAGCGGGATGGGGGTCTTTACCTTATGTGTAAATGATTGCTGTCTTTTCTGTGAGTCACGCCACAGAGCTTCAGACATAATAAGGTTGTAAGTCAATTGGGAGCTGCTGGAGCCACTGACAATTCATTTGCACTTTCAGTACCCACTTTTTACTGTGCACCCCTCCCTGCACTATAGAGAGCCATAAATATATCCAAATCGTGGTGGTGAAGAGTTGTTGTGGTAATAGTTGGGTGTTTTTTTTAAGGAAAACCCAGCAGGAGTAAAATATAGAACTTAAAAACACAAGAAAAACATGGCAAGTTGCAAATTTGACAAAATTCTAACTATTGATTGACTGGCTGTACAAATTGAACATGTTAGTAACTAATTGGGTGCCTTGCTTAGGTAATATGTTTAACCTAGTTTTAAAGGGAGCATTGGAGTCACTAATGTAGAATGTCAGAGGATAACTGTACCATGACCAACAGGGTCAGTAATTAAATGACACAAAGGTTAATTGCAGGGACAGACAAGGGAACTGAGGTGGCAGATGAAAAGAAATGGGCTGAATAACATTGCATTAATTCTGCAAGGAAGAAGATGGGAAATTATTTGAAAATCTGTTACACATTCAAGTCCATCCTTGACGATTTTAGATGAGGTTAGACTTTGTGCCTATTAAAGTTTGTAGCTGGAACCAGAGAACGATTTGCAGACATGTATATGGCAAGGAGAAGATGCTGCTGTTCTACTTTATGCTTAATCCCACTTTATCGCCAATTGCTCAAGACAGTATAAATTGTGCCTCTCACCACAATAACTCTGTGAGGAGGGTTGAGCTGATGGAGTGTGATTGGTTCAACATCACCCTATGAGGTTTTATGGATGAGAGTGGACTTGAACCAGGATATCCCCAAACCTCATCCAACATAACCATTACATCAATGTCACCCCTGTCTCTTTTGTTTTTCGGTATACCTAGCTCATTTGTCTTTCTTTTTTTTAAAAAAAATACTATAACATCAACATCAATCCACATTTACAACTTAAAGTTTTTGAGTAGAAAATCCAGAGTTTCACTTACTGCTCAGTTCAGTACACTGCAGAAATCTGTTTGAATAAAGGTGGACCATACTGGGAATGCAAAAGCTTGAAAAGGTAGGAAAATGTCTCATTGATGTTTCATTGAGGCCAGGTACCATCAGAAAGTTTATGATACTTAGCTGCTCATCCTATTCTCTTCTGAACCAAGTGATACAACTGAAGTTGCATTCCAGTGCCTGGATGCTGTTTGAGTCTGAATGGAGAAGAACTGATTTAACCCAGGCTGGCTCAGCCAAGTTTCTCTGGGGACATGGTTCTTAAGGTATTTGAGGCGACCCTTTAAAATTCCCCATAAACTAAAGCTGATTCAAAATGCAGTGGCACAGTACTGGGTTCATACTCATGTAACATTTCTTTTACATGAATGGTGCTGGTTTGTAGTGAGCTTCTGAGAGTAACTCAAGGTGCTGGTTAACATTTATAAAGCCCTTTGAGGCATAGAGCCTGTCTGTCTAAGGAACTGTCTCTCTCCCAACAATTTTGTCCTGTAAGATCTGACAAAGGAGGCACCCATTAGTTCCCATCCATATGATGATACTTGGGATCCATGTTTCCTTATCATACCTTGTTTCCCTGAAAATAAGACATCCCCTGATAATAAGCCCAATTGGGCTTTTGAGCACATGTGCTAAAATAGGCACTGAAAATAAGCCCTCCCCAAAAATATTTAAACGCATGCACAGCTGGTCCCCGCCATTTCCTCTGTTTCCTCCATGTGCACCAAAATAATAATACCTCCCCGAAAAT
This sequence comes from Ptyas mucosa, assembly GCA_012654045.1. Taxonomy (NCBI): domain Eukaryota; kingdom Metazoa; phylum Chordata; class Lepidosauria; order Squamata; family Colubridae; genus Ptyas; species Ptyas mucosa. Next base: position 1,681,697 of record WNWU01000005.1, read on the forward strand.
AAGGCCAAGTGCTTATTTCGGAGTTCAAAAAAATATGACAGGGTCTTATTTTTGGAGAAACACGGTAACATCTTCTTTTTGAATAAGCATTCCCCTGGAATTCAGACTGCCATGCCCCTGAAAACATTTAAACCATCTTTAAAAATGTATTTTTCCCCTCCAAGCTCTTAACTAAATTGGTTTGCCATTTGTGTGGGCTATGGTTATTCCTCCTCCTGTTACATTCATGTTTCTTGACTCTGATTTTATGTATTGTGTTGGTTTTTAATAGTATGTTGTCCAGAGTCCATGTTGAGATGGTTAGATAGAGAAAGATGATAGAGAGATAAATGGAAAGAGAAGTGAGAAAAGAGAGGGAGGGCGGGAAGGCGGGAGGGAGGGAAGGAGGGAGAGAGACACAGAGAGAATATAGATCACAGAAATGGACCCTAACATAGATCTTAAAGTGGGTAAACCACTGATCTGTACTTTTTGATTTCTTGGTGTTACTTATATTAAAGGCAAAATCTGTGACATTTTGAATGGCTATATTTTTGCAGTGTGTTCTATGCATACTGAATCAATATGACTTTTAAAACTGCTGAAGAAAGTATATCACCAAATATGCAACATTTCTATGAATATTTTACTCTAGTGTTGCTTTCTTTTTCTTTGTTCAGGTTTGTTTCCTGCGGTGCTCAACTTGGCTTCTAATGCTCTCATCACCACAAATGCTACCTGTGGTAAAAGAGGTCCAGAAATGTACTGTAAACTGGTTGAACATGTCCCTGGCCAACCAGCAAGAAACCCTCAATGCCGCATCTGTGACCAGCGTAGTAGGAATCCAAACTGTAAGTGTATAATATCTATTTCGTGTTCTTAACATCCTTCTCTGTGTGGATGCACATTGGAACTATCAAGCTTTTTCTCAGCTGAAATTATTATACTGGATCAAGAGCCGTGGTGGCGCAGTCATTAGAATGCAGTATTGCAAGCTAAATCTGTCAACTGTCGGCAGTTCAATTCTTACCAGCTCAAGGCTGACTCCGTCTTTCATCTTTCTGAGGTCAGTAAAATGAGGACCCAGATTGTTGGGGGCAATATGCTGACTTTGTAAACTGCTTAGAGAGGGCTTTAAAGCATTGTGAAGTGGTATATAAGTCTAAGTGCTATTGCTAGGAGTTATGCTGGATCCTGATTTGGGAACAGAAAATGCCCATTATAGAATATCAACTGCACATTGGATGTCTTGTAATTATATGAGAGCAAGTCTGCCACCCATTTCCCCTATATAAGCGAAACCAGAAATCGGAACGTTGTTCTCACTTCTACTGACCTCCCATTCAAATAACATTAGAGTGGACAATTTGGAGAGGAGATAAGCCTCATTTTCCTGCCCCTATGCCAGTCTTTCTTTACTCCCAGTCAAAGGGGAGGGGAGAAAAGCTATAGTGACAATAGAAGTTGGGACAAATTATTCTCAGTTTTAGTTCTGAACTGAAGAAATCAAACACAGGCTAGAATATTCTATAAGTAGAAATAGTAGCAGCAGGGGAGGAGGGTGAACCAGCAGAGTTGGGGGGGAGGACCAGCAGCGATGGCCTTGTGGGGAATCTTGTACAGCAATGGAGAATAAACTGGGGAGTCATGTTTGGAGTTGGTCAAATGAGGTGGAGGCAGATAAAACATTTTTCATATCACCTTTAAGCATTCTGAATAAAAGAAAATGTGGGAAAATTAATAATATTATATGTAATATTCAAAGACCATGTTTTATTTTGGGAGAAGTCCCAGACAGAATACTATAAGTTACTTACCTGTGTAGTTCTGTGATTTACACAGGTAAGTGTAGATTACAAAAAAAAAATTGTGGGCTAATTCTGAAGGTTTTTTAAGCTAAAATCCAGTACTAATCAGTTCAGCGGCCTCCATAAAGACCCCACATCTGCAGTTCTGACTGCTGTTAATCTGCAGTGCATACAGCCATTAAAACACATGGTCTTTCATTACAAACTCATTTCATTTTAAGGTTTGCAAAATGTTCATTTGGCACCGTGAACTGTTTTATTTACCAGAGATGGCCCTTTAATAAGAGTGCCATGTAATGTACCAGACTTTAAATGGTCCCCTTGGAATTTGTGAATCTGGTGCATCTCCCCTTAATTACGGTGGAAGGAAATGAACACACACTCCCTGGTTAATCATATGTGAGCCCAAATTAAAGACCACATTTTGATGAGTTGCTTGTGTGCAAGCTAACTCCCTCGTCATTCATCACTGAGGCTGGTCTTTATGTTAAGCTTTCAGCTCTATCTGATCCTCACCCCCGCCTTTCTTGCAGGCAGTGTATAGTTTATATTATCTCTCCCTTTTTTAAAAAATAAGAAAATATATTTTGGCAATTAATCAGTGGTTTCAATTTAATTAAGATTAAACTTCTGTAATGGGATTACAGTTAATTGTATATTCATCTCTCATTCTTTCTTTTCATGACTACACCTCATATCAATTTGATGTGGGGAGATTGATAGCAACATTTCTAATTAGACAACTTCTATTGCTATCACCTTGGAGACCTGGGCTTGATTTACAGCTGATTTTTTTTCCTCCCAAGATACATTTAAGCTCATTGCTGGGGGAAAAAAAAAAGAAAAAGATCAGAGGCAGTAAAAAGATCACATAGTGCCAAGAGTAAATTTTTCTTCTTTATGCTTAGCTAACAGGGATGGGGTGTGTTTTTTTGTAAAAGAGATAACAAATCCAATAAAAAATACTTCTCTCTCCAATTTTATCACAGGTGACATGTTAATATTTCTTTGTGCTGCTGAATCATTTGATATCTATGTACAAATTTTTTTAAACATTTGCAGTTTTAGAACTAACAGATTCTCTCCCAACAAGTGTTTTAATTGTGTTTTCAGATGTAGTCAGACATTCTTATTTATCAATGATTTTGAAAAGATTCTTTTTGTTTTCAAATACTGACATAGCATGAAAACATTAATTTACACATTAACCTTGGTTAATGGTTTTAATGAGAGTGGTTTTCTATGAAAGCAACATAGATATATACCAAGCAATCATACATATATAACCATCAGGAAAGTAGTGAGCAAAATAAATTAAAGGCAAGGGGTAAAAGAAAAGTAAATATTCTTTATAACAATATTCATTATACCTCTTCATACCTTTCTGTTTCTGGAAACCATCGTTGTTACTTCCATGTCTATATCTGGATTATATATTGCCATTTGTGCTTTAAACCTCTCGTTTTTTATTTTTTGAGGATCTCAGCAATACTAGCCAATCAACTTTGTTTTTCTCCATTTTTCTCTTCCCTTCAACCCATTCATGAAAGATATACAAAACTCCTCAATTCTGGATTGAAACATTCGATTCTGGAAAACTCAGGAGCATGGGCTACTGAGCTGGTTCAAGATCAGAAAGGGTGTAGGGTCTCCTGCTTGGGCAGGGGGGTAGGACTAGATGACCTAAAAAGTCCCTTCCATTAATCTGTTAAATCTGCTAAAGGTGTGGTTTAGCAATGGGTAATAGTTCAAGATATTCTAGAAAAAACATTCCTGATGAAACAGGCCTATTTGACGATTAGATAAACTACAGAATACCTCAAACGTTTTCCAATGGAGAGGATTTAGTTATGGTAATCACCAGACTCCTCCTGAATAGCACAATCCAAAAGGTGAAGGTATGGTCTGAGGAAACCATGTATATTCCACAATTCTCAAAACATTCCTGGAGCAATGAATTTTGTATTTCCACATTGTTTATTCTTTTTTTTTCATATATTCTTGTGTATGCTTTACTTTATCACATATCCAGCTTGTTGCATTCAGCAGCCTCACCTTCGTATGCTTGTGAAGTATTCCATAATTAAGTCTATTTACATAAACATGATCATAAGCTTTTGCTAAATCAGCAAATGCACAACAAAACGTACTCCCATTGTAAGCTAAATTTTGGCTTATGGAATTATTTTCAATCGTTGGATGGTGCTTTTGTGTCCTTCGAACTTGTTTCTTTTCCTGAAAATGTTTCGTTACCAAGCTAGGTAACACCTTGAGCATTTTCCGGTGCCATTATCCATTAAAATATTCTCTTGTCTCTGCTATTTCAGGAGAAACATGCTTTTTAGGGACTACCAAGTTCAGCTGTGAAAGAGGCCAAAAGGGGAGACAGGCTAAGATATTCAGATGATATAAAAGCTAGTCTTGCTGGAACAAGTAATCTCATCCCCAGGATAAACTATCTAATCTCTTTTGTTTCCCAAGTTGTAAATTGCAAGTTTCCCCTGTTAATATAGACATTGAACCTTAACATGTTTCTTTGAAGAATCAAGTCTTGACTCTTAATCAAAAGACTGAGGCAGAACTGCTTTGACTTTATTGTCTGCTTTGGCTACCTAATATATATGAGTGTATTTATACATGAAACACTCCATTGAATCTTTGTATAACTTTTAATATTATATATGTTTTTCTCTTATTAAATATTAAGATATAGATCTTATTGATCTTTTTAGAAAAATTAGCTATCATACTGGTAGATGGTTTCCTTAGATGCAGTTCATTAGGGATCACTTCTGAGTACTAATGATGCCAATGGAAGCTGCCTGATAAATCTGTTTGGAATTAATAATGGTTTCATTACATTAGAATCCAGTGACTTATTCTGAGCAGAGGCAAATGAGAAGTTGTGGAGGTAGTGCCATTCCTCCAAGGTAGATGAAGTTTGCTGAAGAAGCTTTTTGGATGAGAAGTGAAATATCTTCAAAGAAAAACCAGAAAGTCCAGTTGCCTCTTGAAAAAGCACCTTTGGGGCAACCTGGATGACTGAGAATTTCCATAGACTTTTAGTGATGCACCTGGAAACCAAAGACACACAAACTAATACTACTTTTAGTATCTGTTATAGTAACAGAACTTTGCAAGACAGAATGTGCTTCCTCTTTCCTTCCCTCCCTCCCTCCCTCCCTCTTTTATCTTTATGAGAACTAGAGAGGGTCATGTACGAGGAGCTTTCTCAAATTATACTTCTACTCCAATTCAAATTTTTTAAATATGACCATTGTGTTGTTTGCAGTTCTTTCTTCTGTTCCTCAAGTTTATTCCTTCTTCCCATTACAGATAGACAAAGGAAAGTTATGTCACCATGTAATCCTGTCTTAATTCATTTTCTAAAGAACTCGTTGAACTGAATTTCATCACAAAGCAATGCATGCGGCTTTCACCGTGTCGGCACTGTGTCATAAGAAACTTAGAAAAATAATTTTATCTAAGAAATTATACAGCATGTTCTACTTGCACTCATATGAAAACAGAATAAAGGGCAAAGAAGATGAGTTTCATTTTGTGTTAATTAATTTTTTTAATTCTTGGTTCAACAGTGAGACATCCCATATCAAATGCAATTGATGGCAAGAATACATGGTGGCAAAGCCCTAGCATTCAAAATGGAATGGAATATCACTACGTGACCATCACACTTGACTTACGGCAGGTAATCTTTATTCTTATGATTTATAGGAGAGAAACTGACTGAACCAGGGGGAGGAGTCAAATGGGGACTTAGTCTGGAATCCCTACATGGTCACAACAGGATGAAGTCTGAGCCTCCCTGAATGCCTTTGAACCTCATCTAGTCTCATCCGGGTGCAAATTGTTAGTCTGGGAAGATTCCTGTGCATAGATTTGAGCAATAAATCAACTAATTTAATTCTTCACGTGTGAATCTGGCTGTTCTCACCCAGCTGAGATTGGATATTATAGTTTGGTGGTAAATTTTCTCCCGTATTTCTCCATAGGATTCTGAGCATCCATTTTATCATGAAGTATCATCAAGTCCTGATTAATTAGCACAAACACTACAAAATCTAAGCTATTCACAGTCGCCTGATTTTTACCACATTATAGCAACATGTTATAGTTATTTTTTTGATTATTTTTCATTTAAATAGCTATCAGACTATGTGGTAAGAAGCAACTATTTAACAAGATTTTCAGTGTGAAAGTCAGTGTGACTGGTGTCTACTAAGTGATACATGCTTGGCATATAGAACTCGTATTTTTAATCCAGACGTTTCCAAATATGGTATGAAGAGATTCAGTCTTGTCAGAAACTGAAGAGCTAGACCCAGCCAGCATGAAATGTTTTGAACTAGTTACACTAATAGTCTAATGGAATGTAAATGACTGTGATTGTTCCTATATTACTGCAGCTGACAAACTCCCACCTAAATGTTCATAATAGTGGTCTATTCACAAGAATAGACTAAGATCCTAAGGGAATTATTTCTCTTATTGAATATGTATAAGAAAGATCTGCCCACATTAGCATTTGCTTGCATGTACAGGGGAGGAAGATCTACATTTTATGTTTGTGAATATGCAATATCTGTCTTGGAGCCAAAGGACTAGACTGCTAATAGAAGAGAAAGAGATATAAATGGTACAGCAGTTTTTCCCCAGGATTCAAATAAGTAGGGTTCATAAAACTGATAAAACCCTCAGTCTTCTATTTATATCAACATCAGAAAACTCCTAACAACTCAGTCCTCCCATACCAGTTTTATTTATGTGCGAAAAGAAAACTGCATAAACGTTTTACAAAGCTAGAAAAATGTACTAACTCTCAGAATTGCCTTAGAATCTCAGAGAGAGAGAGGGAGGGAGGGAGGGGGAGAGAGAGAGAGAGAGGGAGGGAGCGGGAGAGGGAGAGGGAGAGGGAGAGGGAGAGGGAGAGAGAAGGCTCTTACTGAGATTCTGTTGTGGACATTAGAACTGAGCTGCAAATTCTCTGGTGTAAATTATTCGTCTTATTCAAGGTTATAAGAGAGAATTAAGACATTCTACTTTCAGAAGTAGCCTCCCACCTGCTGCACTGGGTAGCTCCAACTTCCATATCTATTATTCTATATATAATATTGAATGCAGGGGTGAAATGCTCCCTGCATTTCAGAAATCTGGTCCCGGTTCGGACCAGATTGGGCAATCCGTTAGCGATCGTTGTGGTTGGTTTGGCAATCCGGTAGCGATGGCGGAGCGAAGCTCCACCCACCCGCCCAGGTGTCATTACTTCTTGGTTTTAACCATGCACTTCCGAACTGGTAAGGAAGGTAAGTAGATTTCACCCCGATTGAATGTAATACTATATAAAACAAAAAAGCATTAAGGTTTTATGAAGAGTTTTTTTTTTTTAAAGGATAAGATCAAGACTTTGTTTATTTCTTTGTTGAAAAGTACAAGATTTAGCTGTTAACAGTTATAAGTCATTTACTGGTAGTTCCTTATTAAAATGCTTCAACCTTTTTATAAAACAGATTGTGCATTTCCTATTCCTACTAGTCATAAGATGAAAATTGCAAGAATACATTAGCAGCTGCTCTTGATAAATATGAATGTGCACAGAAAGCTTTTAGCAAATTCTCATGTTACTTTAAAAGAAAAAAGAAAAAATAATTACAGTTTACTTCATTAAATAAATCTAGACCTTTGGGCAGCTGCATCAAACCCCCTTGTTGACTGTCCAATGTAATAAATAATAGCAGGACATAATAGAAAGATAATGTATTTGCACAAGTTAGCTGGGTAAAGAGGAAATATGTATTTTTAATATAATAATGAGTGATGGATCTGGGTTGGGATGCTTTTTCCTGTCTTCTAGAATTAATTTTTATAAGAGTTCCCTATAAAAAAAAATACAGTCAGCTGATAGCCCATGATATCATTAAGGCTCAACTGGAAGAGTACTTTGGAAAAGGTAATAAACAAATACATAGACTTTCAAGTTACACTAGCTAAGTTACGTTTTACAAGCTTTGGTTTCATAATGCATACAGAATTGTTTCAAGATGTGTTACTTAAAGAGATAGTAGACTTACAAAGTATGTTTCGGTTTGAATTATTCCATGGAGGCAAGAGAAGAGAGGTATGTTGCACATTTATAGTAATTTTGTTCTCTGTAAAAGCCATCCTCTCAACAGAAACGGGTTGTAGCGTACCCCATTGGTGAGCAAAGTTCTATCTGTGATTCAGTAGGGAGCCAATTAGAAATGCATTTCCTTTGTTGTGATTCTGAATTTGACTGCAATAGAGCTAGCCAGTTTAGACCAGTTCTCTCACTGCAAAAATGATAAAATGAAGAAGGTGTGTCATACTACTTTGTCGGGTTCCTAAATGCTGTAAATAAGGTTCCTGGATTACAGAGGCCAGTCATAGATGAAGATCTCTTTAAGTAGGTAGATGGAAGCTTGTAGCTATCATTCCCATATCTTCATGTAATCGAGTCATAGTTTGAAAACTACTCTAAACAAATGTATCTTTTCTTTTATGTACACCGAGACTGTATGCACCAAGACAAATTCCTTGTGTGTCCAATCACACTTGGCCAATAAAGAATTCTCTATTCTATTCTATTCTATTCTATTCTATTCTATTCTATTCTATTCTATTCTATTCTATTCTATTCTATTCTATTCTATTCTATTCGAACTGAAAAAGTTTCTGAGAACTACACAACTAGTCTATTTACAGAAGTTATGAATTCTTGTTCATGGGGGTTTCTAAAAAGAGGATAGATAACCACCTCTCAAGGTCATTTTAATTGGTTTTCCTGTGCATTGCAAAGTTGAACTAGATGTCCCTGTGTGGTCCATAATTTTAGGATTTTATAATCAAAGTATCTTTGTAAGTATGTACACACATACAATATATGTGTATTGCCTTCTGTACAGGTTCCTGCTTCAATGATTCAGTAGACCTATAGAGTTAAGTACCTGAAATTAAACCACTGAAGCCAATAAAATTAAAATAGGCTGCCTTTATACAATATGACAAGATAAACAGTCCTTATGAAACCTGCATGCTTCTAGATCAACAAACATTTGTTCAATAACATAACCCATACTAAAGCTTATCTCTTAGTGATGTGATTTTATTAGTGTCGAATATTTTATACTGCTGCCTTTATCCCTAAAATCTGAAAGCTGGTTTATTTTAAGAATCATGCTTACAACTGTCGTTTATAATATTTCTAAGTAAACATGCAGGACTTTGATTTAATCCTCATTGACATAAAGTAATCTAATATATTCTAGCATATATCCAGTTTTGGAATGCTATTCAACAGTACACTACAATTTAAGCCAACTGTTGAAAAGTTTCAAAGTATTAAAATAAGACAAAAGATTAAACAAATATTTATTTTATTTTATTTATTTATTTATTTTATTTGTTTATCAAACATGTATAAGGTATCAAGCATAAGTATGAACATAAACATGAACAAAGGAAGTAAATACAGATAAATGGGGACAGTAGGACAGGGACGGTACGCACACTGGTGCGCTTATGCATGCCCCCTTTACAGACCTTTTAGAAATGGGGTGAGGTCCACGGTAGACAATTTAAGGTTGAAGCTGTGAGGTTTTGAGGATGTAACAATGAGTCAGCTAGAGCATTCCAGGCATTGACCACTCTGTTGCTGAAGTAGTATTTTCTGCAATCCAGTTTGGAGCGGTTTACCTTGAGTTTGTATCAATTATTTGCCCGTGTATTATTGAGGTTGAAGCTGAAGAAGTCATTGACAGGTAAGATGTTGTAGCAGACAATTTTGTGTACTATGCTTAGATCAGACCGCAGGCAGCACAGTTCCAGTTTGTCCAAGCCCAAAATTTCAAGCCTGGTGGGATAAAGGTTTCTATTGTGAATAGAGGAGTGGAGTAGTCTTCTCATGAAATATCTCTGTACCCACTCAACCATATTAATGTCCAATATACAGTGTGGATTCCAGTGTGGATAGATGAAATTGTGACAGGTTTGAAATATATTTTGGTTTTTAAATTACAGGTAATCTTTGTTTTATCAAATGTTCTGTTTAGTGACCATTTGAAATTATGATGGAACTGAAAAAATAACTTTATGGCCATTCTTCGCACTTACAGCTGTTGCAGCATTTCTGCAGATTCAGATTTTGTAATCATTTATAACCATTGAGTGTTCCACAGTCCAAGCATCACAATTTGTGTACTTCACAGCTGGTTTCCGATAATCAGAGGTAATGAGAAATCAGCAATAAAATTGCAAGTCATGGGCACATGATGATCACTTAATAATCATGGGAGATTTGCTTAATGACTGCAGTGAAAGAAAGTTGTACGTGTGTCATGTCATATGATGTCTTACTTACTGACTACAGCTTAGCAATAGAGTTGCCAGTCCCACCTGTGGTTGTTAAGCAAAAACCACCTGTATAAAGCAGTAATAGTTATGACATACTTTTAAACCTGGTTGTTTGCAAAATAAATGATAGTATGTAGCAAAATCTTTGAGTACAAGATATTAAAAAGATATTTCTACCAGCTATTTATTTCAGAGACTTTAAATCTTTAATATCTTGGTTAAACTCCTTTATTAAGAACAACACTATTGCTAGCCTCAGAGTTGGATGGAGATACTTATCTTTCTTTTATGCTTTTTAAAAAATGGTTACTTTTTAAACCTTGCCAAATACTTAGTTGTTTTCTAAGTAGTCCTCTTATTACATCTTAGGAAACCAGGGTGTTATTAAGACAATCATTTTTCTGCTCTTAAAAGTTTTTTTAACAGAATTGGAGAGCTGGACTACTCTGCCAAGCCATCAAGGATTGATATAGGAGTAGACAATCTGTGTTATTCCAAATATTGCTGGACTACTATTTCTAAAATCTCTCAGCAAAGGCCATAGGGATTGTGATTGTTGTAATTCACTAACTTCTGGGCTATCACTGATTAACCTCTACTGAAATACTTCAGACCCTGTTGTCTCTCATGATTAACCAGCCTGATTCTTGGACCCAGTAGGACAGACCCTTGGATCCAACTTCATCAAATATTAATTAGTATTAAAGAACTGAGAATAAGATCTCCTCTGTCTTTATTATAAGCAGATGATGAACGTTTATCAGTTTCAGACAGATGATCAATTTTATTTGGTCTGGACTTTTGATCCCAAGTGGATCCCTCCACTAAAGTTCACAGCTGTTTTAATCAGCTGAAAACAGATGTTATATTGGCATTCCCACACATTCCGAGACATCTCTTCCTAGTCAAATCCAAAGTTTTACACAATCCTACTGCACATCCATCAGCCTATATTGTTTCATGTGTTCTGAATTTTAGTTACTTAACTTTGTTTTTACAGCCAAATTCCAAATCAGTATAGGGTAGTGTAAAACCCAAATGTTTATAAAAGCAGTGCATAAATAAATCAGAAATCATTCTAAAAATTTCAATCCCTTTCATAAATGACTGTAGTCAAAGATAAAATAGTAACTAATGACAGATCATTAGTGAATGATCCTCTGAACAACTCAGCTTTTAAGTTTCTTCTACAGCTCAGGAACAATGGAACTCTCTGGATGTCTGGTAGAAAGTTCTTCTATAGGATAGGTGCCAGTGCTGAGAAACAAGGGCATTTTGCTTTCCTACATGAAGAGGGAACCCTCAGTATCCCAACCTGAGATCATACAAGACAGGTGAGGTCTATATAAAGTAGATATTCGGGTGCCAACCATGTAGAGCTTTAGAATCAAAAAGAGCACCTTGAGTTGTACCTAGGAGCCTGTTGACCATTGCAGATCCTGAAATTTTGGATATATATATACAAATACTGTCTCACAACTGCCAACAAGTGAACTGTTGCCCTTGGGACCAGCTGCCAATTTAATTAATTTTCAAAGCAACCCATTTGGACCTATAAGCCCATAAGGGTGGGACAACCATGGCAAACAACTAACAACCCATGTCTGGAAATTAAAATTCTGGAAATTCTTGAACCATATTAACTGAGAAATTTCCAACACTAGCCCAGTCATCCAAGAAGAGTCTTTGCTGCACATCAAGGCAACCAGTACTATAATGGTCTGTAAGTTTTTTCTTGAGAGACAAGGCGGTGGTCAGATTAGCCCAAAGAAGGAATGTGGACATGGCAAACACCTCAGAAAGTACTCTCCTAAGGAACTTGGATTTAAAGGCAAGAGGAAAGAGATGTCGTTTCAGATTCGCAAGATTCTGTTACTGCAAACATATGATAAAGGTTGGGTTGGTACTCGCTGGTGCTTCTTGTTGGATAAACTTGAAGGGCTGACATCAATCTTGCAAGTCTGAAAGTATATCTCTCCATTATAAACATGTTTACAAATATACAGCAAGTATAAAAACATCTTCTTGAGATGTTTATAATAAAACAGCAATTAGAAAATGTCCGTGTTAAAATTTCAGAAAGATAACTTTGGCTCAGTTTACATTCTGCTGAAGAGCTAAGGGCTACTTTTGCATCCATAGGAATTAAGAATTAATTAACAGAAGAAGCTCTCAAATGGGTGCCATCTAGGCTGCTTTGCCATCTAAAGTAGACTATTAAGTTACAGGTTCCTTGGTTGAAGACTATAAAGGACACAGTAATGTGATTTCTTTTACCCAGTTCTGTTCTCAGAATGCCTGCTACAGTCTGCATATATCAATCTGGCACCAGATTCTGTTGAATTCAGTGATTTAGAAATAACTGCTGAATACCTGATTAACTAACACATTATACTATGTATAATGTGTAAAGAAAAAATTAATTTTGTTGATTAAACTTTGGCTGAAGTAAGTAATGAAGTCATCACAATAAACAAAGAGCCAAAACTCATTCCTATCAGATCCATGAAAGACATGCATGAAAAATAAGCTTTAATAGGGTTAAAAACTATATATAGTTCTTATACATATTACTTATTTTACAGATATGTGTATAGACAACCAATTGTATTTTTCTGTGTGAAGTTGTTCTGAAAGTTACATTGCACAACCAGCTCTTAACTAATGAATTTATTTTGAGTTAGAAGAGCAGGTGGGAGCACTACACAATAAGATTTCCTGCTTCATTGGCTAGTTCTATGTAGATTAATGATTCATTTCATCCCAATATGAATAATATTAATGTAGTGAATAACCTTTTGTAATATGATACAGTTTCCTGTGTCTTATGAGCCATTTGTAAATGGGTATTGTAAGTTATGAAAGTGTGCTTCACAGTATGTCCTGTACAGTTTGAGGCAATTACTCGTGGAAATAGAATTACTTGTGTCATATCATGAAGATCATACTGTTTAATATAGTACATTCTGGGAAGCTTTTTCTATTAATGTATAACTTAGATTTACAGGTAGTCCTCGACTTACAACAGTTCATTTAGTGACCGTTCAAAGTTACAACATCACTGAAAAAAGTGACTTATGACCATTTTTTACACTTATGACCATTGCAGCATCCCCATGGTCATGTGATTTACATTTGGATGCTTGACAACTGACTCACATTTATGACTGTTACAGGGTTACGGAGATCTGTGATCGCCTTTTACGACTTTCTGACCAGCAAAGTCAATGAGGAAACCAGATTCAATTAACAACCCTGTTGCTAATTTAACCACTGCAATGATGCACTTAACAAATGTGGCAAGAAAAGTCATAAAATGCGGGAAAACTCACTTAACAAATTTCTCAATTGGCAACATAAATTTTGGGGCTCAATTATGGTCGTAAGTTGAGGACTACCTGTACAAGTCATGCTGTCCAGATTATAGGGTAGAAAATAGTGTTTACCAACTATTAAGTGTGTAACATATATACAAATAAGATACATATGATATATACCGTACCTGTGCAAAAGACCCTAAAATTTTCTTCAACTATGCAAGAGCTTGATCAAGTTTTTAAGAAGTAAAAAAAAAATCCTAAATAGCTTCCATGATTTATACATGCATATTTTTTCTGTTATTTAAACTAATACATTAATTAGCTCTGAGATTTGGCTCAGATTTGAGAACTGTCACCACAAAACATGATAGCATATATTTTGTTGGCCATAGCACCAACAGGTTGCATTATCCACATTGGCCCATGATGTTACATCATGGGCCAATCATTGGGTAGCTATTGAATAGTGAGATATCTCACTGTGCTTGCAAATTAACTTTATGCCTTTATAATCACCTTCAAGTTCTGCCAATAGAGGGAAGATCCCCATTCTGTTTGGTTGTGCTGGTCAGAGGTAACAGCCTGTAGCTTAGGAACAAATAATTTACCAGCTGTTGCTGCCTGTAAGTGTTTTTGGCACACAATTTTAATTTAAAGTTCATTTTTGTTAACATTAGGAATTACCTTGTGATTTTGCCTGGTAAGATAACACTTTCATTATATAATGATAAATACTTTCATTATTTCGTATTACTACTTTGTAGTTATTTCATTTGATGTAGCTTCCCTGATATGTTTGATTTTTTAGGAGTTTTTTTGGGGGGGGACTTAGATGTGGGAATGATCAGTTAATGTGATGGGGAAAAGAATAATTTGTCTTGTAGCTTTGAAGTAATATGCTTTCAATGCGTCCCACCTAATAATTATTCTGTTACAGCTCTATTCATAAATGTCCTCTTTCAACAGCTACTATTTTCTTAATATCTGATTCTATTCCTCAATGATAGCCTAGTTTTTTTAATGTAAAATAGATACAAGGTATATAGGCACCTCATGGCAATGAACTCTCTGAGGATCTGAAAAAATGAATTGTTGCTCTACATAAAGATGGCCTAGGCTCATTTTTTTCATACAACCCTTCACTAACTCAGTTTCTGAATCTATTTCTGTCAATGCATTATACAGCCTTTTAATATGCATTGGACTTTGATCCCTAATTTGTTTTATCAAATGTTCCTCATTTTGCAAAATACCAGTTTTCTGATCCTCTTTCCATCTAGTATACAACTGTCCATACTGAAACCAAGTTTGAATTGTCCTTTCTGCCTTTAACACCTCTAAAGATTTTAACTGCAATATATCTCTTTCCATAAACCCCTAGGTATTTAACCTTCTTTACTATTTCAAATCCCGTTATTCTTTCTATTTCTTCTTTTTTACTTATAACCATACTTTTAGCTATTATCTTAGTTTTCCCTGCATTTATTTTAAATCCAGATACTTGACCATATTGATTAATTACATCCATTAAACCTATAATCGATTGTACTGGTTGGGTCAAAGTCACAACCAGATCATCTGCGAATGCTCTTAATCTATAATCTTCATGCCTAATTTTGATTCCCCTTATTTTATCTGAAAGACGTATTTTATTCAACAAAGAATAAAGACCATACAGTGGTTTAACAGGACAGGTTTCACTCAGAACAGGCCTCGCCATGGATGGTCAACCAAAGAAGTTGAGTGCCCATGTTTAGCGTCATATCCAGAGCTTGGCTTTGGGAAATAGACATATGAGTGCCGCCAGCATTGCTACAGAGGTTGAAGGGGTGGGGGTGGGGGTCAGCCTGTTAGTGCTCAGACCATACGCTGCACGTTGCATCAAATTGGTCTGCTGGGCTGTCGTCCCAGAAGGAATCTCTTCTAAAGATGATGCACAAGAAAGCCCACAAACGGTTTGCTGCAGACAACCAGACTAAGGACATGGATTTCTGGAACCATGTCCTGTGGTCCGATGAGACTAAGGTAAACTTATTTGGTTCAGATGGTGTCAAGCGTGTGTGGCGGCAACCAGGTGAGGAGTACAAAGACAAGTGTGTCTTGCCTACAGTCAAGCATGGTGGTGGGAATGTCATGGTCTGGGGCTGCATGAGTGCTCCAGCACAGGAGAGCTACAGTTCATTGAGAGAACCATGAATGCCAATATGTACTCTGACATACTGAAGCAGAGCATGATCCCCTCCTTTGGAGACTGGGCTACAGGGCAGTATTCCACATGATAACAACCCCAAACACCCCCCCCCAAAATGACCAGTGCCTTGCTAAAGAAGCTGAGAGTAAAGGTGATGGACTGCTGTGGCCCACTAGCGGCCTGTGCAGCTGGTAGCTGATTCCGACAGTGAGGAGGCTGGTGTGGTGATTCACCAGCAGCCTGTGCAGCTGGCACCCGAATCAGACAATGAAGAGGCTGGAGAAGAGTTAGTGCCAGAGGCAGGGATTCAGCCAGGGCCTTCAGAACCTCCAGAAGCTCCCATAAATGAAGAGGAAGAAGAGGAGGAGCCTCTTCTCAATGCATGGGCGTGCAGAGCTGCCAAAAGGCAGGAATGGCTCCTCAAGAGGAGGTCTCCTCGAGAGTAAGGCTTGGGGCTAATTGGCCACTCTCCTAGCCTATTTAAGGAATGACAATGACTGAGGCAATTTGCAGGAAACAACTTCGTTCATATTTCTTCGCGTATTGACTCCAGAAACATCTGATCGGCTCGTGCTTCTCTCATATCATTTTTCCTGCAAATTGCTTCTGGGCATTCTGCCAACCACAGTAAGCTTACGGTTAACTGAAAGACTGTACCTCAGAATTGAGTTATTATTTCTTGGACTCTTGTCGGCTGTTAATGAAGTTAAATTAACAGCCCTTGTTCAGAAAAGACTGATTTAAACTGTACTTGTGTTTAAACAACTACTAAGAAAGCTCATTAGTAGTCCTTAATTAGTAAACTAAGATTTGTACCGATTTTGTGTGTGCTGTGTTCTTTGTGGTCCTTAGCTGGGGCAGAACACAGATAAGCATGTCTCCAGACTTAAACCCTATTGAGCATCTGTGGGGCATCCTGAAATGGAAGATGGATGTGCGCAAGGTCCCTAACATTCAACAGCTCCATGACGTCATCATGGAGGAGTGGAAGAGGACCCCAATAGCAACCTGTGAAGCTCTGGCGAACTCTATGCCCAAGAGGGTTAAGTGCTGGAAAATAATGGTGGCTACACAAAATATTGACACTTTGGGCCACATTTGGACATTATCACTTTACATTGCAGCCAAGTTTCATTTCTTCAGTGTTGTCACATGAAAATATATACTTAAATATTTACAAAATGTGAGGGGATGTACTCACTTCTGTGATATACTCTGTGCATGTATGTGTATACATACATAATTACATATATATCAGGGGTGAAATCTAAAATTTGTTACTACCGGTTCTGTGCGCGTGGCTTGGTGGGGGGGGAGGATAATGTGACTGGGTGAGGGTGGCCAACTTTTTTCTTTTACTTTTAAAAGCATTTAAAAACCTCAGCCGAAGAGGTTGCAGAAAAAATGCTTTTAGAAACCTCTGACGATCCCAGCTGAGCTGCACGATCATCAGAGGCTTTTTTTTTACTTTTAAAAGCATTTTTTTCAGCCGAAGAGGTTGTAGAAAAAACCACCCGCATTAAAGGATCTATGGGAAATTTTGAATGTTACAGTATGTTAGCATATTTTAGCATTTGTTTGTCATTTCAATACCCTGTTTCTGCTTTGGGAGGTCTAGGGTGGGGAGGGGGGGTTGGATGGGTTGGGGGACAAGAAGTTATATAAATGTATATATAATTGGGAAATCGATTTCCCAATTGTGCTCGAATACCACTTCAGATCGTATTGAAAAGGGAAACAACTGGAGAGAGGGGAAGGACCAGATAGGGTGGAAAGGAGAGTAGGAAAGGAAAAGAAGAGGAGGAAGAGGGAGGGGAAAGAGGAGTGGAGGAGAAGGTTAGAAGGTGGGAAGAGGAGAGGTGTGGGGGCGGAGAACGGGAAGTAGGAAAGAGAGAGGAGGAGGGAAGCAGGAAGGAAGGAAGGAAGGGAGGGGGAGTAGTGGAAGAAAGGTTGGAATAAAGGGAAGGGGTAAAAGAGCAGCACCGAAAAAAATTGAAAAAATGAAAAAAAGTGAAAAGTAAAAATGATGTAAATGTGTTTACTAAAAATATGAAGAGGAAGGGGGGTTGGAAGGGGGCATTGGGGTGGACGGGAGAAAATGTTTGGAAATCTTGTTTGTAAAACTTTTTAATTAAAAAAAAAAGTAAAAAAAAAGCCTCTGATGATCTCATGGCTCAGCTGGGCATGGGGGGGGGGGCGCAGGGATTTTTGCTACTGGTTCTCCGAACCACCCGCATACATACATACATACATACATACACATATATAAACATACATACATACATACATACATACATACATATATATCGTATATACTCGAGTATAAGCCGACTTGAATATAAGCCGAGGCCCCCAATTTTACCACAAAAACTGGGAAAACTCATTGACTCGAGTATAAGCTGGGGGTGGGAAATGCAGCAGCTACTGGTAAATTTCAAAATAAAAAAAGACTGGTCAAAAGTGCGAGGACCTGTCAGAAATCACTTTTTTCAGCCCTCTGGGTAGTCCTTTTGTGCATATGGACTACTCAGAGGGCTGAAAAAGTAATTTTTGACTGGTCCTCGCACTTGTGACCAATCCTCGAACTTACGACTGTTCTCACATTTTACGTTTTTGCCCTATCTTGTCACCATGGTGAAGAGAAGCAGTTGTGAAATGAGTGACACGGTTGTTAAGAATGCTACAATGGGCATAAATGATGACCAGTCATAAGTGCGAAGACCGGTCAAAAGTGCGAGGACCAGTCAGAAATCACTTTTTTCAGCCCTCTGGGTAGTCCTTTTGTGCATATGGACTACTCAGAGGGCTGAAAAAGTAATTTTTGACTGGTCCTCGCACTTGTGACCAGTCCTCGAACTTACGACTGTCCTCACATTTTACGC